>VZTA01004839.1:456467-570571 GCA_013398855.1 Mohoua ochrocephala
GGGCGGGAGCCCGGAGCCGAGCCCGGCCCGGCGGGGCTGCCGCACATCGCGCCTCTTTGCCTTCCGCAGGCTTCGAGGAGGATATTCTGATCGTGTCCGAGGGGAAGATGGCCCCGTTCACCCACGACTTCAGGAAAGCCCAGCAGAGGATGCCCGCCATCCCCGTCGGCATCCACGCCATGAACTTCACCTGGCAGGCAACGGGGCGGGTAGGTGCCGCGATGGGTCCGCGGCCAGGGGCGAGGGAGGCTCTGTAAACCCGGGCAGGTGTTTCGGCCTTGGAATAGTTGTGGAAACCCTCTCCGAGGCGTGCTGGGGCAGCCCTGGGTGCGGGAGTCCGAGGCGCGGGGGGGTTTGGGAGGGGGGGTGCTCGGGGAGCAGCGAGAAACGCGGCGGGATGGCCGGGAAAGCGCGTTGGGAACGGGTTGGGAGGTGCGTGGGAGCGCCGGGCGCCGGAGAACCCGCAGGCTGGTGAGGCATGAGACAGAACTCACCAGGAAGACCCCAGTCGCCTGTACTTGCTATAAATTTTATACCGGACAGTAGTTACGTGCATGCAGTTTTCTTTCGACTTTCTTTGGCTTATGGACATACGCTACAGGCTCTTCATTGGTCTCTATGTACTAAATGTGCAGGCTTAATTTGTAGTTCTAGTAAATAACAATTCTCTTCTGTAGACTTAATTTTACCAAGTTAAATTGCAAAACCACATAAATCTGCAGTTTATTGAATCCTTTTGGATTCTTTTGTTGAAAATGTAAGAATCTGTGACATATTTTTGTGAAGAAACATATGTATGATTTGACACACTGACAACATATGTTGAATTTGCATAAAGCTGAAACTTGTTAGCATACATTATCATGGATACAGAAAAAACATGGTGACATAAAATCCTGGATAAAATTAATTCATTTTTACAATGCTGAACATTGACTTTGTACAAAAAAGAACTTGGTAGAGATGAAACAATATTTACACTTAAATAGTGAACATTGATTGTATAATTCAGCTAATTGCAGCTTCACAAATTTGGTTGTGGTTTTGGTTGTTTGAAAGTGCTCTTTCTACCTACAGGACTTGTTTGGCTTCAAGGTGTTGTCTGATGCCCTTGCAATTTTTGCTGTCCTCACAAAGCCTTTGGGTTTAGGAAATGCTTCACCCCCTCCTCCAGAGAGGAAGGTGAATGTGGAGAGACAAAACTTACTCACAAAGGCTGAGTGACTTGCTCTAGGTCTTTGGCGTTCCCATCAAGCTTTACAGAGAAAACAGCTTTGCATGCCGAGGGTTGGCATTTAAATACCTAGAAATAATTAGTGTCTTTTGGGACTGTATTTCCTGCTCCATTTCTCTGCCAGCTTCAGTTGCTGTTCATGATAAAACTAGCTCTTTTTTGAATGGGTGATCAAGATGTTAGACTGAACACTGTCCTTCTCTTGTATTTCTTTCTTGTGCTCTCCCCTCGCTCCTTTGCTGTCCACAGGTAAGTCATTAGGAAAAGGTGGTTCCAACACTGATTTCAGTGAGAAGAGTCACAGGCTTAAAGTCAGTATAGGAAAATATTCTACTTGATGCAACTTGCAGGACGAAATCCTTTCTGAGCAGCTGCAAAGCTGTTTAACCCATTAGTCCTCCTATTTTCTGAATTACTGAATTCCTCTTAGACAAAGCACAATTAGTAAGTGAAATACCTAAATGGTTAAAAAAATTCTGTGTTTCTCCAGAATTTCCAATATTTTATGAGAGGAAGAAATGAGTACATTTTTCCTTTTTTTCCAGCGTTCTATTTTGGTTTTAAGTATACATGCCCTTAGAAGTTTCCGTTAACACATCCAGGGAAGCGCTAAAAACTTGCTGCCTTTTTTCTGTACTTTTCTGGGAGTTTCCTAAGTCAGGGAAGGGAAAATGAGAAGGAGAAGAGAAGAGAAATAGGAAAGAGAGGCAAGAGAGGAAGAAGGGAGAAAAATGGAAAGTGGTACTTTTTGAAAGAAGAAAGGCATTTGAGAATTGAAGCACTAGACTGCTTTCTGCAAAATAGCTGTTAACTAGCATACTGTTGCCTCCCGTTTGGTAAAACTGAAATAATTCTCTGTGAGTCTTGTGCCTTATAGACCTCTTAACCCTGTATCCCACTTGAAATTTGAAGATGTGTAAACTGGAGGTACTTGAGATCCCCCAAACATGGGGGGATCGCTGGGACGCTGTTGGGGGAAGTCCAGCATGTTCTGCCGCCTGCCTCTGCCCCAGCTGCTGCCCCCATGCAGCTGGTGGTCAGCCTCCAGGATGTGGGCTTGGGCAAGGGCAGGTCAGGGCTGTGCTGCGGTCCTTGTGGCTGCTTACATTGCTGTGCCTGGAGCCTGGGCTGACAAAAAGGCTCTACAGCATGAAACAAGATTGTACTGAGCATGCTGGAGATGTTTTTACCAAAATACTAAGCACATTTTTTTCCTGTATTTTGGCCTTGTTTTTATGGAACTTGAGGTTGTGTTAAATGTTTCATTAACATTTTCCTGTTTTGTAGTAATTGCTACTCTCTGACTCCTGCTCCTTTCCTCCTGACACAAGAGCCCTTATCTGTCTGTGTTTTCTTCTTGCTCAAATACTATCTTCTGAAGTTGAAGGAGATTTTGTTGTAGATGTGAGTTTAGTTTTCAGTCTGTAGTCATTGTCACTGAGACAGTGTGCAGGGCAAAGCAAAGTGTATTTTGCAATTTAGTTGTGGCTGTCTGCTCTGCACTAATACATTACAAGTCAAAAATATCTTGTCGAAAGGCACATTTTAAGGACTAGATTACATCTGTATTCTATGTAAACTGAAGTGCTTTAAACCCACTACATTTAGGTGTTATGTGTCTGATATGGTGGCCTTTGTGTCCTGAATATATTTTATGTGAAAAAGGTTTTATTTGATAAGCAAACAATTAAAATAACTTTCACTAGAAAACATTAACCAAAGAAAAGCATTGATTGTTTTTAATTCCTAGTCCATTACTTCTAATTAGTTATTAGGAAATATAAGGGGAAACCCAGAATTTAAGGGCCTGAGGGTGCTGAATATATAGGATTTTTGCTAGTGAAATCAGGATGAGCCAGGGGTGACAAGAATGTTAAAATACTGCAAGATGGGATTGTCACGTTTCTGTGCACTTCATGCTTCTCCCTATGAATTAAAGCATAACGTTTCAGATACTATGTTCTCTTTAGAAAAAAAATGTAATCTGTGTAAATTGGCAGTTACAAAGATTGTTCTTTGAATTGAAAAGTTTAAAAATGCAAAAGCCAGTGATAATATATAGTATATAGTATGCATCTGTGTAACCACTAGAGCTCACTGGTGTGCTTCTTGCTCTTATTCTGGATGGTTTTTGCAAAAAAAAATACAATGGCTTTTTGGGAGGTCTTGTCCTCTGTGGAAGATTGGGCTTAAAAACTTCCCAGTGAGACCCTATCTTGCTGATTAATGCTGCACCATGTTTTACTGTGTCCACCAGTGGAAGTTAACAAAGATTTCAGTGATAACATCATCTCCACAACATTTAGGAACTTATGACAAGTATTTAATCTCCAAATCCACAAAACCCAGCATGTATGTTTAACTTTCAGTGGGAATTCTGACAGCAGTAGAATTAAGTTCACATCTGGGGGGGATATTGGTGGGAGAGAACCATATTAAAAAGAAAAGTTGATTAGTGAACAGGCAGCAAGTGCTCAGTGACAGAGCAGCAGCCTGGTTGATTTAATAGACAGGAGGTGAAAAAAAGAAACCAAAACGCAAGTTGGAATTTTTGTTGTGTAGCATTCCCTGGTCTGATCCACAGAAAGAGTCAATCTGGGCCACAACCTGCCCAGGCTGCTTTCTTTCTTTCAGATACGGGAGAGGTATTTGTGGTCAGATGAATTACTGTAGCAGCTCACTTCCCCCTCCCCACTGTTATGAACAGCTCCTCTCCTGGCGCATGGTTGAATGCGTGCCCATGAAGTGACATCTGAAATAAGCCTCAAGGAGTTATTGATAACCTTGAGTAAATCAAAAAGGTGCCCACCTCTGAGAAAGAGACAATGTATGCGTCCAGTGCGCTTTCCAGCATCATTTCTGTATTGTAAAGTGAAGGTCAGGAATGCTGTATGGTTAACAGCTCCTGGAGGCTGGTTCTGATCTCAGCAACGTGGCCATCAGCCCTGAATAGCTCAGCTGAGTTCTCTGAAATTGTCTTATGTTGCTGAGAGGTAGCCTGACCATAAAGATAAAGTGGACTATCCAGCTATGCTAGCAGAAGATTTGTTTCCTTGCCCAGAGGAAAGCTAACAGACCACCAATTTTAAGGCATTAGTGGTGCAATAGGGTGCTCCAGTCAAACGTGGCTATTTCCCTGATAAATTGAAAGAAACCAAAACGTATTGAATTTCAAAAACTAATTCTTCAAAGGAAACTTTTCTTCAAAGAAACTGTTGAATTTTTTGTAAATATCTTATTCATAACCAGTCGTTACAGTGATGCTTCTCAGCTTAAAAAATGTTGCATGTGCAAAATTTAGATTTTTTCCAGTAAAAGTATGGCTCTTCTCGAAGTTTGGTCAAGGTAATTGCGTAAACTCACACTCTTGGGATTTTCAGTGGTACCTTCACTGCACTTTCATGTCAGCAAACAGGGGAAATACTTTGTTTTCTGACCACTGTACCAAAATTTCCACGTGGAATGTGAAGATGTTTACATACTGTGAGCATGATTTTTAGACAGGGGATTCTCATATCAAGAGCACAGCCCCAAACCTTTAATATTTAGATTCTGCTCAGCTGTGGTATTTTGCGTCTCAGTGTTGTAGACATGCCACCAGGGATCAAAGTAATACTGTAGAGATCCCACTTTCTTAGTAAAGCAGGCATGTGCCAGCCATCTGTTCTATCTGCTGATAGAAAACAGCAGTAAAGTTTCTCCAAGTTTTGCCAAGAAGAAAAGGGGGGATTTATTGCTCATCAGAGATGAGTTACAAGGCACCTTGTAGTGTAAGCTGCATCTGGTTTCCATAGTAATTTACATGGCATCTGTGTAAACTGCACAATTATTCTTTTTACACAGCGGTATAAACCTGTGTTGAGTAAACGGTTCTTCAATATATTAATTGTTCATCATTTCTATAAATAATCCATTTTTAACAAAATAAACCCCCCTAAAGTTATAAAATATTTTCACTACTTTCACAGTAGTGGCTGTGAGGTACAGCATAACTGTTGAGAAACACTGGAACTAACAGGGGCACTCCAAGCTTCAAGACTATGTTTTGTGAAAATGTAAAGATTTCACTCCCTGTGTAGCTAACAGTTTTTCTGAAAAAGAAAATCCAGGCTTTCCTCTTGTGTTGCTTTCCTCTGTGTTGCTTTCATGTTTGTGGAAGTGACAATGTTTTCTGGCAACATCACCTTTCTTTACAGACAGTTTCACAGGTATGTTCTTAGTGGTCTAAAGTTAATGCCATTAACAAGTAATGCCATAGAGCAAAAAGAACTAACCAAAATGAGAACTAACTGAACTAACTAGAAGAATTTTTCATGTATTTAACATCTCTTGCTTTCATGCTTTCCAAAGAGGTTTTTTGGGGTAGCTACAACTGTTACTGTCTTGATTCTAGCCAAGTGAATTATGTACATACAAAACAAATGTAAGAAAGCACGCTCTTCCTAGGGCATGCAGATATGTGAGGAATATGGTGTGCCCCAGAGTTTTCAAAACTGATATGTTGTAGATATTTGCATCATGCTGAACAGAATTTCAAGAGCTGAATACCTTAGCTCAGAACAATGAGTTCCTGATTATTATTTTTAAAGCTTTCAAGAAAACGCATCTCAAAACCTCTGTTTTGCCTTCCTGTGGGTTTACACTTGGCTTGTTAGGGTTTGTTCTTCTTTTCTTTTCCTTTTTCTGAACAAATTCCACCATCTGAAAGATTCTACTTCACTTGTATTAGTCTCTTTTACCATGTTGGGTTTTTTTGTTTCGCTGGGAGGTTTTTGTTTGCTGGTTTGCTTTTTAACTGCTTATTTGTGCCCAAGCTCTTCACTGCATCGATCTGTAGCCCAGACATGGTGGAAATGTAATACCCACCTCGACTGGCTGGCAAGGCTGTGCCTTATGCAGCCCAGGCCTTCAGCACTGTCTCCCACCACGTTCACACTGAAGAAGTGAGAAAGTGGCATTTACATAAGCAAGGTGGATTGCTCCAGTTGGAGAGCAGCTCCTAGTGGTGCACCTCGGGGGTCAGTACTAGGTCTCAGAGTGAAGCAGCAACTCAAAGTCTGCCTCAAAAAATGTAATATAAATAAAGCAAAGACACTGATGCTGTTGTACAGAGGCACTTGGACGCTTTATCCAGCTATGATACCTGAAATCCACCGTAGTATGTGGAATCTTAGTCTGTTCCTAGAACACCTTAGCAATGGCTTGCAAAGATTTGGGGTGGATTTTTTTCCCCCGACACACAACAAGAAAACCCCTGGGGTTTTTTGCATCTGGAATGAAAGTTTGCTTTGTTTTCCAACCGACTGGTGGAGTCCATCTTGTTTGGCCATACAAGGAAAAATGGGCAATTACCTTTGAGCTGCTTCAGCACTTGCTGTCATCACTGCCAAATACTTCAATAAATAACTTGAAGACCAAACACTACTTTCAGAGCTGGTCCCACAAATCCTCTGAAGTTGCCCCTTTGCCTAGATAAACAGCTAGCTAAACCCAGCTGATCCTAAAGGAAATAAATATGCCTGACATCAAACCTGGCAATCTCCCAGCCTCAGGTTTTGGCCCATCACCAGGCAAAATAAACTCCCCAAACAGCAGCCCACTAAGGAGAAGATCTGTCACCGGCTCTGAGCTCTGAAGCACAGAAACCAGTAGCAAGAGCCACACAGCCAGCATTTGCAATGACAGCTGTCCAGAGGAGGAGGAGAGGGAAGGTTCTTGGACCATCCTGACCATCAGCGAACAGAGCTTTCAATACCATGATTATCAACCTAATTTTTCTCAGAACACATGGAAGACACGGAGAAATCACAACTTGTTGATGAGCAGAAGTTAAGCTCTCCCTGCAACATTTTCTACTTGCCCTCAGCTTGCAAATGTGTGAATATTGGTATAGCCAATGGGAATCTGATACTTAAAACCTCGTAGGCAAATAATCAAGTCCACTGAACACCTTCAGTAAGGAGTACAAGTACCAACGTCAACCTGTTGCTTTTAAACTGCAGTAAACACTGCTCTCATTTTGCCAAGTTTGAGCCTTAGCCAGTTGTCTTTCTTGCAGAGGTTCTGGGAAATAAATTGAGCTGTTGAAACAGAGTCTATTTGAGTAACCAGGTTGAAACAAATTTATTTTCCCCTTGTGAAGCCACAGATACAAAAAGTTGCTGCAAGCAGCCATGTGGCTGCAATATTCCTTGCAGAGACTGTCAGGGAGAACAGGCAGGTTGCACAGCAGAGCACACTGTCAGAGAGGAAGAAGAGGCAAAATACAGTTATCTGGGTCTGTAATCACAACCCACAGATGACATGCATAGCCATATTAAGAGCTGGGCATTAATTTGCCAGCAGGGCATGTTGGCAGTTACCTTGATTGGTTTTTTTGTTTGTTTTTTTGGTTTGTGCTGGCTTTTCTTTCTACCTCCTTCCTTCCATTTTTGCACAGGAACATCTATTTATATTGCATAGGCATGATCTGATTTCTGTATTGGCAAAGGACGGTAGCTGAAAACTTGTAACCCAGTGTATTGATTCCCTCTGATCAGAGCTGTGACGTGCTGGCATTGGATACAGGGTGGAGCAGCTTATACTGATTCTTAAAGGCAAAAATTAGAAGCCTTCATCACATCAAGAACCATGGGTTTCACATTTTTACTTGACATAACAGTAGCTTTCTTTTGATGGGACAAAGTCTTCACCTTATCCTGCCCACTGACCGTGTTCACACTGGAATTGTATCAGTGTGAATATCCTGCTTAGTTAATGGTCCCTTCTTAGTCGTCTTGCCAAACATTCACAGTAAAGTAAACTTCGTAATTTTTACAGTGTCATGATGCCACTGTCACTTTCATTCTATGATTCTATGCATTGAAACCTGACACTAGAATTACAAGATGCAAAACATTTCTACGTGCATATCATATTTATATAATACCTTTTTTCAGCCAAAAGTAAGGGCTTTCTCATCCTGTAAAATACAATCAAGAAGTATAAAATCATTAAATTAAATTAATTAGGAAATACTTAGAAGGATAAGGAATCTGAGAGTTTCTGGGCAGGAGGAAGGGTGACCTGGGGGTATAAAGCTCACAGTCTCTGCAAATTCTTGTAGAATCTCTTGCTCTTCCACCTCTTCTCAACCCCAACAACTCCAACAGAAATTTCTCTCTCTAGGTTTATGTATGTATTCTTGTCCCTGACTGCAAAGACTGAGGTAAGTGCAGTGAGGTCTTTCCCCCGTCCTGATTCAGAGTAGGTGATGGATCATACCTAGGTTCTTTAGCCATTTCTGTGCCCTGTAGAGAGCAGACCCGACTGCTCAACAAGGTTTGTGGTGTGGGACATTGCTCTCCTCCAGTGTTTTTTCCTTCCTGAAAGTACTGTGGACCACACTCAGCCCAGTACTACTCACTTCATTTGTCATTAAAGGCTGGTTTGGGGTATTTGAGGAATCTCCAGCCGCCTATGACTCCAGCAGAAATTAGGAATTGTCAGCATATCTGGAATGTATTGAGTGGCAAAAAGGACAATTGGGTCCCAGTCTGCAAGAGCAGACAGATTTACCACAGGTGTTCAACAAAAAATAAATTACCTCTCTGATCTTAGCAAAGCTCTTGAATCCCAAATGGGACAGGTATCTTATAGCAGAGTACAGACTTTTGCTGTCAGTAGACTCCTGCTGGTTTTCCACCACAGGTAAATTCGGGCTTGGTGAGGCCCACACATTGATGTCTGAGGCCAAACTGTCCCTCTTGCATTTTCTCTAATAAAAATGAGGTTAGGGTCTCTGCAAAAGATTCTTCTGGGGAACTTGCAGCTGCTGGCCCTCCCTGTCAAGATTTGGACTGACACAGGATAGGTCACGTTATCCAGAATTAAAAAAAAAACAAAACAGAAGGATGCAGCTTGCCCAAAATAAACTTCCTGCCTTTCTTAGTAGGACTTATTCCTGCACGTGTGCTCAAAAAGTTTATCTGCAAGCTCAACTTGACCCTGAGTCAAGTCAGCAGAGTCCAGGCCATGTGAAGACGCCTGTGCTGCAGATAGACTCCACCTGCACCCAGGGAGGGAAAGAAAGGTGGTTCAAGACAGCAGGTAAATCAGATTCTAGCTGGGCTGAACTTTCTTCTGCAAGTGCTGGTCTCTGTCCTTTGAGTGTACAGGAAGTCAAGGATGAGCTGGCTTTAAACAAAATATTTCATTTAAATGCTGGGAAATACACTGGGCCTTAGCTCAAAAGACTGGATCTGCGAGGCTGGTACTGTAACCCAGGGATGAAGCTCTGCTGACCCTGCCCATGGAAACAGTCCAAAAGACAGAAAAGCTGTTTGTAGAACCTGTTCAGTTCCTCATCAGAAACTGGGGATAGGATTATACTTCCTTGCTTTACTCTGAAGATAAGTCCATCTTGCTTTGAATAATTCAGGCTACAGTTATGGAGGACAGAACTATGTGGAGGCCTGTAGAGTGCATGGAAATATGACAGCAATACAGGTCCACTTAGCAGAGTCTCCACTCAGTAGGAAAATCAGTGTGATTTCAGGTACAACAACAAATGCACAAGTTCCTTTTCGGATACACTTATCAAACTTTTAGCAGTGAATTTAGTTCTTGTTTCACTGTATTATCTAGAATTTGTTTTGATCAATGACAGCCAGTGAAACAAGAACAAAGTTATTCTGAATTTTCACAAAAAAAGGAATTTGAAAATCCATGCAGTGAGTATTAAAAGAGAGCAGTGTTAAGGAAGTCTTTCCTAATCAGGAAAGACTCTTTCCTATTCAGGATGGAGTTGAATTTTTTTCAACTTTTCAAATTTTAAATACTCATTTTCCTGTGAAATAAGGCTGAAGACCAGTATCTGCTGAGCAGTAAACAAAGAAACTCCCAGTCAGAGGTGCTGCAAACTTTCTGTCGCACGGGTACACAAAAGTGGAGGCATCCCTCTTTGAAACCCTTGAAGGACTCCAGTCTGACAGAAGCTGCTGTGAGATTTCCTAACTTTTGAGAAAGTTCACTGCATACATTTTGAGGAGAGATATTTATATTTATTATACAGGAGTGCCAGTTAAAGCCAAGATTGAAACACATGGACTCAATAAAGGCCCAGTTATGTGACCTTTGCTGTTTGCCACGCTTTTAACTTGTGTAAGTAATTGATTACACTTTCATGAGATCATAATCAGAAGGTTGTTCTTTGGTAATGGTGTGCTAGAGGAGCTTTATCCTTAACTTCAAAGCTATCCTGTGAGGCTTAAGAACAAAGGGCTGGAAGTTTGAAGCACGGCCAAAATGAATCTGTATGCATTATCCATGTTTACCACCATTCAAGAGGTGGATTAGCTTATTCTTCATCTGTGAGCTCTCCCTCTTCACATCAGATGAGCCACCATCTCTAAGGTTTACATTTGTGCTTTCAAAACTATTCTGCTTAACTAAATACAATGTCTGTTCAGATCCCCATCATAACTAACCTAAATACTTGTTAGTGAAATCACTTCCCTAATTTTAAAGGTCTTATTGAAACTATTTTACATTCTCTGTGAAGAATTTTCAGGATAATTATTAATTATCAATAAATCTATCCAAAGCCTGAACCTGCAAACAGACTATAATCTAAAGATGCACTCCCAGGATCAGCCAACCAAGCTATTCACTTACTTTTCAAGCTGTGAGGGGGAGAAAACAACCCTGTGGGTTTTTCTCAGTGTAGATAAAGCCCCATAGATGTATTGCAGGTGATGGTGGCAGACCTGCAAAGACTTGTTTTCTTAGGAAGTAACCTGATGAGACAGTATTATGTATTTTTTTCTCTAAGAGCAGTAATAATTTTCTCCTCTTTTATTAGCTTTGGGAGACTCTATTTTGAACGTCCATGATCACGAAATGTCCACCAGAGAGAGCACTAATCTTTTGCTGGGTGACAAAAGAATGAATTAAGCCTTGCTGTGCTGGGACAAGAATTAACTTTTCAGGAGAATAGCCTTTACCAATTCTCAGGATACCAGAGCAATATGTTTTGTTAAATAGTTGAAGATAGCAAAGGCCTGTGTGT
The DNA here is from genome assembly GCA_013398855.1 of Mohoua ochrocephala. Classification (NCBI taxonomy): domain Eukaryota; kingdom Metazoa; phylum Chordata; class Aves; order Passeriformes; family Acanthizidae; genus Mohoua; species Mohoua ochrocephala. The sequence goes on from VZTA01004839.1 coordinate 467,750, forward strand.
CTTTTACTTATTTAAAATCTGAACTCTTAATGATATTTCTCTTTTTGGTGTACTGTTTGCTTTTCTCCCCTTCCCCAAAGCAGAATTATATAATTTTCATCCGTAAGACGTAAGAGAAAATAATTTAAAGGAAGTTCATGCACCAGGCCTGGTTCATGCAGAGGAATATCATTCCTTGCTAGAAATTTTCAAGATGTAATTAATTGTGCATATTTATCAAAACCCTAATGATTTTTGTCTCCTTTCAGCTTATTTTTTTTCAAAAGTAACTCTAGTGAAGCTATAATAAAATGCATTACAGAAAATGTGTTAAACAGAAAAAGGTCTAAATAAGGGAAGTTGGGCTCTTTTGCTTGCTTTGTTTCCAAATAAAGCGAGGTGGAGGAGTGAGAAACTCCCAGAGTTTCCTCACTGAGCTGTGAATTTTTTGTGACTGTTTCAAAGACATGGCACAGGGCACACGCCTTTGTCTCGGCGTGGCTGCCCTCACCCTGGGGGCTGCCGTGCATCCGTGCCCCCACGTGCTGCTGTCCAAGGCTCTGGCCGGGCGGAATGGCCCCGCCGTCCCCACTGCAGGTACCTGCTGCATCCAGGGCTTGCCTCTGATCTAAACCAAAACCGTGTTTTCATTACCGGGCTAATGATGGACAGGAATGTGTAACAGGCTTTTATTTGTCCCTCTGCCTCAGGAGCCGCCTTTTTCAGCACGATGATGACTTTCAGAGTTAACGCTCTGCTGGTGTGCTTGGATTCTTCTTTTTCACCTCTGTCCCTCTCAAACCCCAGTTTTCCTAGCAAGCCCTTCAGCTTCCAGTCTGAGATTGGTTTCAAATGACCGCTTCAAATGCTAGACTGCTTCCAGAGCTCAGGGCCTGGCGAGACAAAACATTTGCTCAAAATCACCATGTAGCTGCCCTGTTTCCCATGTCTCCCAAAGAGCAGGCATCTGCCAGAAACAATGCTAAATATAATATAAATCTGTTATGTTGTGACCTCACCAATCTTCTTGACAGTGATTTTTTCATGTTACTTATCTTTATAGAAATTCTTTTCTCATTATTTGGAGGAAAAGCTGATGTCTTCTGCAAAGTTTTCTGTCCATCTCCCCAGTGCAAAGCGTTCTCGGAAGTCTGTAATGTCACCTTTCAAAATCTGAGGCTTCTTTTAAAAGCAAGCAAGAAATTTCACTTTCCCAATATCAAAAATAATCCTATTGGAGGATCTGATCTGCCATCCACAGCTGAATGCCACAGGAGACATTAAGCACCAGTTAGTCATCTTCCATTGGCAAAATCAGAGAGTTTTATACCATTCTTCTAAAACCATTAAAACCACAAGTAGTTATTGTTGAAAGTTTCATGCAGGGATGCACTCCATTCTTTAAAAAGTCTTGTGCATGGATTTTCTTCAGTCTGCCATGGTTTCCTTAATGTGAAGAAAGCAGGCGTAGAACAGGCTCTACAGATTTGTGAGCATTTCACCACAGTATTGTCTAATTACTACTGTCACATAGTGCATTTTTCTTTGAGATTGCCCGTTTCTCTGAGTTCTAATTTGTGTCCTTTTTTTTATTTCTTTGAAACACCAAATATCTCTATTCCTCCTTTTGTGTGCATCTCTGTTTTTTAACCCTGCTGCTTCGGTCCATTCCCATACCCTTAGCAGCTGATACTGGGAGACAGTCGGGTCATCCTTTCTTCTGTGTAAACTGATTTTCTCAGAGCATCTTTCAGTATCGCTTCATATTGTTAAGCATGCCTCCCATTTTAGGTCTACCTCTTGAGGCTGACAGCAAGTTTCTGAGTGCCACACTGAGGTGTGAAAAATGGTTTACCCAGTCTGTGACAGGACCAATTGATGGGTTCTGTCCCTAGCAGAAAAATAGGCAGTCTGTAGGCAGACACTTTATTCTCTGCTTGCCTAAGGAAGCTCCGTTCTGTTGTTCATTACAGCAGTGTCTAGACTGCACTGCAGTAACAAAATGTTCACATATACGTACGTATTCCTGCTCTGGCCAGACTCCTTCGATAGCCTGGTATGCACAGTACGGATAATCTTTGTTGGAATTCATCTTACTTTGCTTCATGCTTCATCTTGGAACGCAGACCAACTTCTCTGACCTAATGCAGTGAATATCTTGGAGAAGCAATGGTCCATGCTGTAAACACCTAACAAACACATGCATTGTCTCACTTTGTGACTTTATTTATGGCATATGCAGCTGTGAGCATCTGCTATGGATAATGCATGGTAGAATCTTCTAGTGTGTGCATAGCCAGAAATATTCGTGGATCTGGGATAAAAAGGAACTTCTTTGATGTGCTTCTTTCTTTAAATATAGAAAATTTGCAGTAAGGTATATTTGTCATTTAATTGATAACAGAACGTTCAGCACTGATCTCTTTCAAATAATGAGAAGAAAATATAGTTAATTTCTTCCATCTACTTCCACAGCTAACATACTTTTGCTTCTTAATTAGAAAGGGTGCAGATTTCATTAGGTTGTTGAACTGAGACATGCAACAGTTCAAGTTACTCTGTTTTGCTTTAGGTACAACGATTGCTTCTCATCCTATGTCTACCATGTAAAATGAAGAAAATATAAAGCGTATTATTGTGAATTTTTTGATTAAATATGAAAGAAAAACCAGGCAGAAACAACATGGCATCTGGATGATAAGAGTACTTCAATGCAGCAGATCTTGAACCAAGGAATGGAGACCTGTAGGAATTTTAACTGTATATCATTTAAAACCAAACTGCCGACAGATGTTTGCTACAATACTTGTTAGAGGGCTTCATTATTTTTATAACCTTTTAAATTCCTCTGATTTATAGAAAACAGCCTTTCAAAGTCCGTAAAAGTTAATCCTGACCAAGGAATTATTTGCCTAAAGTGAAATTTCCTCCCTCTGCTGAGGGCTTTACCCACATGGGGAACTGTTAAAGGGCAGCTGCTTGGGGCTACCTGCTGCCTGAAAGCACCAACTCCCCAGACTGTTCACACAAGGTCTGCAGGGGTCCTTGCCTCAGTTTCTGAGGATCTCAAACAAAGATTTTCCACAGAAGTAAAGCACGCTCTCCCTTGGGTGCTTCCTGAAGTCAAGCCAAAAATCCTTTGTCTGTTCAAAGTGTGCAATTGTCAATGATCAACAATTTAATGCAAACCCCGTTTTCTTCACCACCTTTGACAAAACTGTTCCTCTAAGATTCAGCTTCACTGCCAAAGTTAGACCTTCACATACCAGGGAGTTCATAGGCTGTCTTAAAAAAAAAAAAAACAAACACAAAAAACATGAGAATGCCTTTATAATGGAAAAGGGATTCCGGATTATGGATTTTTTCCCTTTATCTCCCAACAATATCCAAGCAAATTTCATTCTCACCACCAGGTCACTCACAGTGACCACTTACAGCACAAATTACGGTAGTCACTAGACAATACTTTAATTGCACAGACCTATATCTTCAGTTAACCATCATCACTAAATTTCATGGTAGGCTGGAGCATGGTAAATATTTGCTGAGAGCATGTTGTTTGCTTTTCAGTCATGATGATTAATGCAAGTTAATTGGCAATCAACTCCAATTACAGCAGGACAATACTGGAGACTCGATGTAGGGTTTGTGTCAAGACAGGTTTTTTCCAAATAGATAGGATTTATGGCAGTCAAATCATGTTTCAGATTCATAGATTTGAGGAGTTAAACTACTCTGCTTCACTGTGCAGCCTCTCTAGGCTGGGATTCTTGTATATAATTTTTATGTCAAAAGTTAACTAACTCAGTCCAACACACACGATTTGCAAACATACTCTGCAGCACATGACTTTGAAGTCATGCTAGCTGGATCTACCTGAGGTGTTTCAGCTCTTAGATACTATCACTTCAAGAAGTTCGGTTTTTGTCAGCTCAGCAGATGTACAAACCTTTGCAGAGAAATGGTGAGAGCAGTTATCTCTCCCCAGTGCAATGTGTGGCTTTCCTTCTGAGCAGCCTGTTGCTTGTGCAATGTCTCTTCCCATCTTTTTAATGTGCCATCGGAACACACTCCTGCCTCGGGCACCAACCGCTGCTACGCCTCTACCCTGCTTACAGGAATTACTTCCTTGAGCAACAGTGAGTATTGTGGCTCATGCAGCAATGGGTGCCTTTTCCCACAGGGAACTTTCTTTTTGTCTTTATCCTTAGGCTCTAGAAAATTGGCTCTAGAAAATGAGATTCCTGTCCTTTTCCTACAAATTGGGGATCTGGCTCATAAGCTGACCTTCTACAACACTGTGTCTGGAATGGAAACATGGGAGTGGAGCTATTTGGTCTAGTTACCAGTTGTTGTTTACTAGAATAGTAAGAACATAATGTTTTAATATCCCAGGTCATAACTCATTATGACCTGGTTTAGATACAACCAAACATCAAAGCTAACCAATGAGAAACAGACAGTGGAGGATTGACTCACTCACTGCACTCTTCTATAGATGTGTGGAGACATGTAATTATTTTGCTGAACCAAAGTTTTATTTGAAAACGAAAATGTTCACAATCTGACTTTATGGCTTGTTTTCATATTTTGGCATGGTATATTGTATTGGAAAAAAATGTCTTTAATTAAAAGCAGGATTTTGAACACTACCCCAGACTTCATTTTTCATCTCTGGTTTTACTGCTTCTCTCCATGTCCTCTCTCCCTCACACATTTACTCCATGTGTTTAACCCCCACTTAAAACCTTTCATTGTTTCCTTCCCTATTGTTTTGCAAGCCCTCCTCTGAGGTCTCTGTGCCTACACAACACCCTCTGAAGATTGTCCATGCAGAGTGTAGCCCTCGTGCTGTCTCCTCTCTGTTATGGGGTCTCCTTACTGCCCCTACAGAGCAAGTGGAAGCGCTGCCAGGGCTGATCAGGAATTTTGTAACAACCTCTCTATCCAGGTCATGAGTGCCTTTCTGGTGTTATCAGGAGCCAAAGGGAGATGGTCTCTCACACCCTGCCAGGGCTTCCGCTCAACTTAGCAGAGTACAGAATCACAGAAGGGTTGAGGCTGATCTGAGACTGGACAGTCTGACCTCAAGATGATCTAGTCCATCGCTCCATTCAAGCAGGGTCACCTAGAGCCACATGCTCTGGCTAAGGACATGGACAGACATCTTGTAGACATAAACTAGCTACCATTTATCAGCCCAAAAATTGAGTTTAATCTCTCTTTGCTGCACTGTTTTATCTAAAATGTAGACAGAACAGTACTGTCTACTGTCAGTGAGTAGATGGAAACACATTTTTACCAGGCCCATACTGAGGTCTCAAGCATTTATCTGAGAGCAGCAGATAGAATTACCTGTAATCCCTTGTATGCTTCATGGTAAATGAGATGGCACAATTTAGCATAAAAGTTTCATTCCCACTTGCTCTGCACGCCAGCAGCTGTGCTATTGACAGCAGTGGAAGCCTCTAGTGCCTGGCTAAGGTGCATACACCTCAGGTGTGCATGGTGTGTGCAGCCACACTGCAGACACATGATGGCACCTTGCATCAAATGTGAGGAAATTTTGAACAGATGACGCAACAGAGAGGCCAGGCTCCTGTGGACAAAAGTGCCAAAGCCTACAATCTGTGCCACAATGCAGGTGCTTATTGGGGGTAGGATTAAGGCAGTGGAAAGTGGTTTTTAAATCATGCCAACACTTTCTAGGGATTGCCGAAACAAGTAATTTATGTTGCAGTTAATGAGTGACATGAAGGCAGCTTGGTAGGAGAGCTCTCAGCTCCACCCTTGGAGCAGCGTAACAAAGTGGGCGATCACAAGGCGGTGTCAGAGCCGTAAACAAGATGTGTGTCCTGGCATGGCACTCCAGCAACGTGGCTGCTCACTGCCTGGCACCGTGTGCCCAAGGCAATGAGCTGAGCTGTGCAGAGCACCCAGGAGCGAGCCTGGATAATCTCATGCCACGCTTGTACGTGCCCGTGCCCTTTAAACTGCACTCGTGGTACAGGCAGGTCATCCAGGCTCACCAGTCAGTTCCAGGAGGATTCTGCCCCCAAAACAGCTTTAAGGATTAGCTTAGTGTTCATGTATTTTTGTTGTCTGCCAGATGAACGGTGTGGGTTGTAAAACACGTCTTCCCTGTATAACATTTGTTCACTATATGCATGCCATTTTCCTTGCTGATATGCTGCATCCTGATTACTGTATGGTCACTTGCAATCTCTGAAATAAGAGGAAATTATCTGGAAATTATGTTTAGGTTAAGAAGCACTCAGGGAAATTATAGAAACTAATCCAGTGAATAGCATAATGAAAAATGTAGTATTTTTCTGCTGTAGTTTATGTGCTCAATAGTTTCCTTCTGTGAATACAATTAAAATAAATATAGGTTTTTCATTTATTTTGTCATAGGCTGAGTACTACTATGAGTTCCTGTCTTTGCACTCTTTGGATAAAGGCATAATGGCTGATCCAACTATAAATATCCCCCTGCTTGGAACAGTTCCTCATAAAGCATCAGGTTTGTACTGTTGATATTATAAATTTTGTTTCTGTAAAAAATATTCTACAGCCAGTAAAGTCTAAATATTTTATCATGAATTGTAGTTCTGAAGTTTATTGCCTAAAGAAATGCTTGCCACAGTGCTTGGCACTGAGCAGTTTGTAAATGCCTTGCCTGAGTATATCAGGCATATTTTATCTGAGCCAAGTCACATGAAGCTTTTATGTGTAGATAAATCAGCAGAAACTTGTACAAAAATGTTGCATAAAATTCATGAATGCTATTACTTAAGTTGTGCAACTTTTGGAAAACAAATTCTTTGATCACTATCGGAAAAGTTGTCAAATTATTCTGTTTCTCAGAGGTTGCAGTTCGAATATGTTTTGCTTTCATTTGGGGTCATCAGGCATTCAGCTCAAAGAAACAAGTTCTAGTTTAGGATATTATCATTTATCCCTTAATTGTGCATTCCTATTCCTTCACTGGAATTTACAGCTCCACAGCAGAGGCTGAGCCCAAGCCAGTGCAAGTGCTCCAGAAGCACCACGGTGTGTAGTGAGCTGATTGGACTCAAAAAGCTTTCCATGAAAGATTATTGAATCCGGTTAGCTCTGAAGGGGTGAATAACAGTTTATGTGATCTGTTTTAGGGTTCATAGGTGGTAGCCTCTGGTAGGGAGGCAGAAATACATATCTCGATGACAGTAGTGCCTTAGCGATCAAGGTTTCCTAAATTGCCTTAGCCAACCTGCGGGATAAATGTGGGAAAGAAATGAGTAATGAAACAGGAGGATTGGACTGCAAAGGAAGCACTGATATACAAGTTTTCATCTTTGATGAATCTTTCTTCCTTCTCTCTTTTTCAGTGGATAAATTCTGAAAGTTTGTGTATAATATTCTCCATTTTCACCTTGCAGTGGATTGGCATTGAAGTAATGTTTCAATACAGCTTTTTGCCATGACGCCTGGAATTTAGCATGAATGATTGGTCTGTACAGTCAGTGTGGATTGAAGGAGTGGTATTGAAAATAGATTTGGGTGAAAGATGCTATGATATTTGTACCACAACTGCTGCAATTGAATTGGTTGCAAGCCCAATATGTGTCAAATAAAGACACTTAAAAGCAACTTAGAAGTCATAAAGGCCAGGTTCTTGTTAAGCATTATTTCCTTCTCCATATAAAGCTGGTGAGATATGTGAGAAGCACTCTGCTGCGCTCAGCACTCTCTGATATAAACTAGCTTCTCCTTTAATTTTTAACTGTCTAGAAAGGCTAGACCAAAATTACCCCCTTCTGACTGTGTTTAGGAAAACTCAATCTGCAAGTGCAGGGAGGCCAGAGATGAGATCTCATAGTTGCAGCAGAAGGTCTGTTAACCATCATGACGGGCGGCCTTATTAAAGCCGAAAAGGACTTACCCTGTTGGCAGGCAGCACTGGCACCTCAGTTCCAGGACTAACAGGGGCATGTCCATGGTGTTCCCTGACATGGGTCACGAGCAGGGCACCTCTGCACTGAGGGTGTGTATCAGCAGTATTTAAGCCCTGTTTGGCGTTCCAGTGCTCCGGTGTTTAACAGCGATCGATGATCAGTGCCTGTACGGCATGTGATGCATGTACACTGCTAATGGTGAGACACTACCATGACAGTGGGTTTCTTACACTGCCTGTTAGCTAGCCGAAATTAACTAAGTAGTCCTAATTAAATACATGCTATAAAGGTGTTGGTTGTTTGCTACTTTGTAGTTATTGCTGTAATTTATATGTTGGCAAAACAGAGTTGACAAATCTAGTCTAGTTTGCCTGGACCTACTGCATTACCAAAGTGTTTTGCTGTGCATACAGATGTCAGAAGAAATTCAACCACAAGCTTGTATTTAGTAACAAATCAACAGTTGGTGCTTTTTGAAAAAGCGTTTTAGCCCAAAGACAATTGCCCTTAAAGATAATTAAGGAGAAATAAAAGAGGAAAGACAGCTATAGTAAGCATGATCTTGGGAAATAAGAATGAGGATTAACAGATACCTTATTCAGAGGTAGTTGAACCCAATGGTTTTATAAAAATCAGTGGACTTTTGAAAATTCTTTGAGGATATTTGTCTACCTCCAAATGAGGCACATGAACGGCTTTAGTGCTGTAGGGCCTCTCCAGCCTGCATTTTGCCTTATGGCCAATGGTGGCCATAAGAAGACCTGTGGAAGGGCAAAAGGGGGACAAGCATACATGATGCTTCTGTTTGCCCTCTCAGCTTTTACTACCTTCAACTTGGAGGATTTCCTGTGTCTCAAATGATTTGTCTAGTTTGTAAACCCACATGGGTTACAAATCTCTTTCCAGTACTTCTTCAGGCTCTCCTTGAGTCCATATCATCTTCTGTTATCTCCAATCACTTTGGCAAGGAGTTCACTGCCACCCATTGCATGAAGATCCCCCTGCTGTTGTTTCAAGTCTGGCTGCAACAGCTTCATCTGATGGGCACTAGTCCATGCACTGGTAGAGAAAGTAGCCAATCCATACTGTTGGTCCTATCAATGATTTTGTACACATCAATTATGTATCCCCTGATTTTTTTTCTTCTTTGCCAGACTGAAGAGTCACAACCTACCCAATTGCTCCTCATTGGATGCAGCCTTGTTCTTCTCTTACCTTTCCCTAATTCAGTATATCTCGAGATGAGGTACCAAATTCTCTTTGGATTTAAGTGAGATTTAAATCACCTAGATTCCTCAGACTTATTTGAAATCCCATTCCCAAATCCCAGAATTGGTACCTGATTCGGTGCTCACAACGTGGATATTGTTACACTTAAACACGTGGTAAGATGTTAAGCAGGCCGTAGAAGATGCTTTTCACTGGGAGCTTAAAGAGCTAAGACTACTCAGCTTGTCCAAAAGAAGATATTTGGGAGGAGTGTGGATATCTGCCCGATGAGAAGCAGCTGGCTGCTCATTTCTGGCTGCAGGGGAAAGCCTATGGAGGTCCAGTGGTTCGGTCTGAGGTTAGCAAGTTCGAAACAAAATGAGTCATTTTTGTGGCAGTGATTAACATCTTGAACACTACACTCAGAGAGGTAAAGCCAGCCCTAGGTCTGTGCCCAGAAGCAATGTAGTGGCCTGTGGCTGAGAAAGAGCTGGCCCCCTGAGTGACCCGAGTCAGCCCCTCCTGTCCCTGTCTGACCCAGGCAGTGCAGTGCCGGTGCAGGCTGGCGTGACCAGGCTGCTGTGACCAGGCTGCTGTGACCAGGCTGCTGGCACGGTGCTGCTTCGTGTATTTCATGCAGCCCCCCCCACCCACCAGCCAGGCTCAGGGGACCTTCTTTCCCTGCCCACTGCTGGTATTGAGACATTAAAATATAAGCACTGAGCATCCAAAGATGCTGAAAATCTCGCCAAGCTCAGTGGCAGAAATCAGTATCCTCTCTGAGTGCAGCACCATCTCTGCTCTCTGCCATGCTGGTAGAGAGTGACAGTGGGCTGCAGGGCTGTGTATGGGCTTCCACTCCTCTCCAGAACTTTCATGCCTGCTTCTGTCGAGACTGGTCATTCAGAGATGCCCCTTAAGAAGTCCCACCTGAGACTAAAGGTGCTTTTTGATGGTGGCATTGGCATATTTGCCTAGAGGGTAAAGCAATTGCTTGCAAACTTGAGGGGCTGTGCAGACACACAGGAGTTACTCTCAGACTGCTTCTACTGAAGACAATTTAGGGAACCTTGGTTTCCTGAACAGAGGGAAAAGGCATGACCTCCCAGACAAAAGGTATTAAACCTGCATCCTCTGCATCCTAGGAGAGCATTCTAATTACTACCTAAAATTAAATTAGGTTTAAGTCACTAGGTTTCCTTAGGTTCCTTTTCAAATTAGTTATACTTTCCTTGTTCCTGCTAGAGCCATCTGCTCTGCAGCCCTGGATACAAGTGCTCCAGAGGATGCAGAAATGTATATCTGCAGGAGAGGCTGTTCTCTGGCCTGGTGGTGAGAGGATGGTTAAGAGAAAGCAGTCTAGGTCTGTGATTCCCTCTCCTCGATTTAGCCAGTGATGGACAAATGTAAACTGCATCCTGAATTTGGGAAGCAGGGACCAGAGCTGAGGTTTGCCCTACTCCAGCCCTGGACAGCACTGTATTGGGCCATGGGAGCTCGTGGCCGTGCTTTTTGATGCAAGGGACTTCTCTCTGTGCTTCGGTTTGACTGCAGTGCTGTTGGTGTGTGCTTGGCATTATTCAATCAGGCATAAAAATGAGAGGATTCAGGCAGAGTTTAGGGGCTTTGTTTCAGCTCTGAACCACCACAGAGTTCAGCCAGGATCCAGGTGGTTTTTGCTCACAGGAGGGTCCTTTACTGCATTTCTGTGTGCCTAACTGTTCAGACGCATTGTTGAGTCCAAAAATTTTAATGCTTCCAGGGTGGGCAGTGCTGGAGTAAAGGGTTTATAACCTGTGGCCTTGGACTCTAGAGATGAATCGCTGGATTTTTCCCTAGGCCTTTAAACCACAGCCAAATCTCAGGGGAGCTCAGGGTTGCTACCAATTCACTGAAATCTAGATACAACTGTAGTGCTGTCATTAAAAGTCTGCCACATCTTCCTCCCCATTGCAATCTGCTCAACTGAAACACATCCCAATCCAAGCACTGATTGCCTGCACTTATCCTGTAAGAAAGGTACTACAGTTTAAGAAGTTCACTGCCTTTAAAATGTATTTAATCCGCTGTAAGGGTTTCCTTCTTGCCACATGGTTACGTGGTTTTGGTCTTTGAAAAGGTTGGTGTAAAACCCTTCAACTATGTAATTGCTTTAGCATGAGAACTGCAAGGGACCTTTCAGTTTCTAGGACTTACCAGAAGCAGAATGTGTTTCAGCAATAAATTATTCTGTATTTTATCAAGGCAGCAAATAACAAAAATTGCCAAATTGTGGCTTGCAAAATCTTTTATAACAAGCAATCTAAACCCAAATGTAGAGCTGTTAGCTCAGTATTTAGTTCTGAAATCTCAGGCCAGCTTCAAAAGAAAGGAATAAACAATTTCTGTTAGTTGGATTTGACTTATAAAGCAGCTAAGAAGAGCCAATTTTGGAGAAAAGAGATAAAATCATTTAATCTGAAGATTATTTAAGATCACTTGTGACAATCACAGCGGAGAATTCCATAGCTCTGAGGTATTGGGCTTACTTCATCATTAAAATACTCCAGATTTGCTGGCCTTAATCATTTGCTTAAACTCTTTGTGTTTCAGAAGTGTTTGTATACTTTTCCTGGAAAGGCAATGTCCAAATATCACTACACTTAACTAGTTCTGTCAGAGGGAGGTGTCTATGTTTTCTTTTTAAAAACTGTACCTATGATCATACTTATCAAGTGTACCATTTTGCCAGCACTTCATGGAGTAAGTTTTGGTTGGATCTGTATCTTATTCAGGTATTAATTGCAATATCCAAACCAGAAAAACTTATCTAAAGTAACTTTTTTTCCCAAAGGATATGTTTTTACAGAAGTCATGCGACAGCATGGAAAATTTAGACTCAGAAGTGAGCGGTTCAACGCAGAAAATTTAAAGTAGGCTTCCAGCTTGTTTTGGTGTATCCTTAGATACCTCCACATGAGTAATTTGCAAGAAAAGTATGGTTGTGTTAAGATCTCTGTCTGTGCTATAGACTCTTGGGGTTATGTCAGCAAATGAGCACAAGCTCTTCTCCTGTGCTGCTGTACTTCTGCCTGGAGCCATCTCTGAATAACGTGTTCTGTGTGTCTCTGTGTTACAAGTTTTCATCAGTGGCATTCCTCCAAAGCTTAAATACATTTATAATCTTTTTTTTTTTTAGTGTTTCAGTGTATGCTTTTGTATGTATATGTATATGTGCATATAAATATTATTGTTATTATAATCCTTTTAGTTGTTCAGGTTGGATTTCCTTGCCTTGGAAAACAAGATGGGGTCGCTGCATTTGAAGTGAATGTGATCATAATGAATTCAGAAGGCAATATTATTCTCCAGACGCCCCAGAATGCCATCTTCTTTAAAACCTGTCAGCAAGGTAATGCTGAAGACAACATGCTGTAATACTGTTAGACCAGGTCGCCTAACTGTCTCATGTTTCATTTAGGATAAGAGCTAGAGAGGATGGAAGTAAAGCAGTCACACAATGTGTAGCAATCGTGGTCATTTCCAGGCTTTCTCGCTCTGTGTGCATTTGCTGGCCATTTACTACCTGTTTAGTGACCCTTTTCTTACTGAACTCCCTCAGCAGGCTGGGTTAGAGACATATCTCCCTCCTCCCGTTCACTGCTCATCACATTAAGGACATTGATAGAGATGTATCATATGAAAAGCCCCTGTTAGCAGATGATCTGAGGTGCTTGGAGGAGGGCTAGTTCTGTGAAAGCAGGCTGAGGTTAACACTTCCAGAAATGGCACATCACCTGGGGAACTGACCTTCTGGGAACTGCAGGGGGGACATTGCTGTCAGTTAATGCTGTCAGTGCCTTCGTTCCAACTTGGTGCCTTTAGTTCCTTACATCTCAAACTTGCACATCCAAATTGAATACAAAAATTTTAAACTAGAAAATTTCTGCAAAACTTGGCTTTACCTTCTCTGCAGCTCGGGTGCAACCTCTTGGCTTCCAATACAGGTAAAATGGTGGAAGTTGGCGTTGCAGTCCTCAAGCAGTAAGCACACAGAGGACACGCTGGTAGAAGAAGAGCACCATGAAGTTATTGCAGTGTTTGCTTGGAAAGGAGAGCACCTGTTTAATCAACCGATCTATGAACCATAAACACTATGTAATAAGACTTTCTGGATTAATTTGAATTTGATACACCACAAACAACTATAATTATCACTTTAAGCTGAGGCTATGGAAATTGAAAAATCAGTATCTAAGATAAGATAGTTATCCCATATCGTGTGCAATTGTATCAAATTAACCCATGACAGGGCTGATGTACAAAGAAAAAGATTTTTATTCTTCTCCTATTAAACCTTCGTTCACAGTCCCACATTTTCTTCTGTGCACTATTTTCTCTGAGATAATTGGCTGTAGTGTGGCTTCAAAGAGCAAACAGCGGGAGCAGGAGCTGTTTATTCTTTGAAACCTCACTACGCCTCAATAGCAAAGCTGCTTGTCTCCTTTGAAGCCTTGATGCTGCCAATTAGCCCAGGGAAAGTGGAGGAGGGGGAGAAGTGGGCAGAGAGACAGGAAGAAAAATGGAGGCTTAAAGGACACAAAATCAGTCAGATCTCGTGTATGAAGTTGTGTGTCTGGTGTAAACACAACACAAAACTTTTCCTATCATTTTATTTTCAGTTCAGCTCAAAGATGCTGAACTTAATAAACCTCGGAAACAGCACTGGGGTATTCTGATAGGGACAGCAGAGTTACAGGTCTGTATTGTGGAAAACAGTGGTTTAAAGAGGAAGGGCTCCAAACTCAGTTTAGTAGTAGCGTTCATTCAAGTTATCATTTCTGTGTTATTATTTGTTGTTACCATTTTTATATGAGTTGTAATATCTAACAATTTAGCAGTATTACATCATATGACCTCTCAAGAAACCTGGGGTTGATTATTGTCCCGGTCCTTTGTTCCTGGAGCCAGCTGAGAGACACAAGGAAGATTTTCCAAACTCTAGAGACATGCAGAGGAGGAGCTTTCTCACATCATCTCTTCCACCCCATTCCTGCCCTGTGTCTGGTGAGGTGGACACTGCAGTGTTTTGGGACAGATGCTGAGAAGGATAAGAATGTCTTTCTTATTTCTTCTTTCAGTTGGTGTTAGCGTAGGGGTGAGTTTCCTTCCTCTGAAAGACATCATACATGGTGAAGAGCTCCAGTTTCTCCTGTCAGGGCCCTAGTCACTGTTTCTGGTTATCCTTGGCCATACAGAAAGGCCCTGGCAGAGGAAGCGAGGGGAGCAAGGGAGTAATTTTGTGGATAAGAGAGGATTTGTTGTGGCTAAGAGGTGGTCACAAAGAAAAAATGTGTGTTTTCCTGTTTTTCTGCTTGAAATGGTATGCATTTAAGCATGCATTTTTTTGGTAATGAATAGCAGCTCTGCATTTAGGTACAAAGGGAGAAGCATTTCCAGAAAGAGTCCTAGAGTACAGTGTTAGAACGCAGGAGGACCAAAAACCCTTTACTACTATTACTACAACTGCAAACAGCTTTACTTTTAAGCCATATCATTTTACCTCAGAGGTTTTGAACCTTCTCACTTGGAGTGTCACACGACAGAGCATCAAGATGAGGATGTTGTGCCTACCCCTGATGCCTAGTCATGTTAAGTTTTTCTAATGGGAGAAGGCAGCCTCTCCTGCCTGCCTTATTCTCCGTGAGGGATCTGGGAAGGTGTTTTTGAGTAATTGTTTTTCTACCCAGCAGTCCTTTTTGGGTTTGATTTAGTTTGTCTTCTTGTTTGATGGACTCTCATGTTTTGAGGATGGTGGTGGCAGCCAGAGGTATTTCTCATCCTTGTGCAATCCTGCCAGTGTTGCCAAAGGCTTTTACGTATTTGATCAATAATTGAGATATGAATGGGGGTTGACGATGATACAGGACCATTGTGCAGGAGTGCTTTCATCTTCCTTTCTGGCCTTCTTTCATTTAGCCTTGATGCTCACTCTTTCATATGAGCAGAGATTTCATCACTGTCACCTCATTAGTAACAGATGTGGTAATTAATGCAATGCAAGTTGCAGTGACGTCTACTTCAGGCTGCAGAAATTGAAACTGGTCCTGCACACCGAGGGCAGGTCGAACCAGCCACGCAAGTTCTGCTCTGGGTTGTCTGCTCAGTTCTGCACTAAGCTGCCTGCTCATTTCCACACAGAAAAGAAAGTACTGGACTGAGCAGAGCATCCCCATTGCTCATGCCCTTATAGAGCAGCAGAGCAATGAAAACGCACAGTCCGTCGACAAGTACATCACACATGTGAACACATGATGGAACCTCTATTTGTACACTGCAAAGAGAGAAACGGATTTATCTTAAGGAAATCTTAACTGAATTTCCATTTCTTTAGTGCTTATCTGCCAGCAAATATTTTTACCGTTGTGTCAAAGACATATATTGAACCTACTGAGAGCAGGCTGGCAGCTGGCGTATATAACATTTTAACTAAGATTGTTGTTTTGTTTTATGAAGCGGAATGTCCAGGAGGATGCAGAAACGGAGGAGTTTGCAACGAAAGGCATGTCTGTGAATGTCCTGATGGATTTTATGGGCCTCATTGTGAGAAAGGTAATTTAATAAAAAATCTCAACTGTCTTCTTTACCATGATCGCAAGAAAACCGTATCTCCTGCACTGTAGACTCTCCTAAAATTAAGAGTGGCCTATTCCCAAGATTTCGTATATTTTGAGTTCAAACATGTGAGTGAGTTGTTATTATCATCCACGGTCTAATGGAAATACGAATTGCTTACATGAAAAATATTTTCTCTCTCACAGATTGCTTTTAACAAAAACTGATGCAATAGTTAAGTGATCCTTAATCACAGGGAATCCATCTGGCAAGAAGATTAAATAAAATTCTTCTGCTAATGAGGACTAGCTGGGAAACAAAGCACAGTGCTTTAGTTGCTCTGCGTTTGTTTATTTGGAGATAAGATCAGATTTGTAAGGAGGCTGAAAACAAAGATGGGAAGATGAAGGGAAGATTCTCTTTCTCTTCCATTAGTGGATAATAGCCCAAACCAACACTTCCAGGAGTGAAGGACCAGGAAATTGGTGTGACTTGGCAAGGAAACTAGATCTTCTTCCTATCCCTCCCTTCCTCTTCCCAGTGGCAGTCCCTCCCCAGGGTGACTCCAATAGAATCATTCACTTCCCGATGCTCTGGCTACATCAAAAATATTAAGTACAAAGGATCAAGGACTGTTCTCTGGCCTGGAGGGCAACTGGCAGTGCTTACACTCATATGTTTAACAAACTCTCACCTAACAATAAACCATTACAGACTCACTCCTGGGAGGAGCCCGTGGTCACTACTCATCCCAGGACCATGGCCAGGAGGGTTTGCTGGTCAGCGGGGACAAAGCTGAGCCACCAACAATTTCACAAGATGATTTCACAAGGCCATTTGGCCTCGTGCTGGGTGCTGTTTAGCTCACTAGCACGGACCCAGCCTCGCTGCATGTACCAATTGTGGGCAACCACAAAGTGAAGCATTGCCCCCTAACACGCCTCCCTGAAGAGCCTTTTGGGGGTGGCCACAAGGCAGAGAGGTCTTGGAAGAGCACAGGGGCTCCAGAGAAGATTCACTGGGATCACGCAGGACAGTTTGGCTGCGCAGCAGGCTTTCCTAGCCAAAGTTAGGTAGCCATGCTCATGCTCAGGTATGCAGGAGTAGGGAAGGTTCTGGCCTGCCTGGGAACCCCACTGAGTTACTGGCCCCTCTGAGACAGTCCTGCCTGTACAGCTGAGGGACCAGAATACAGTTAGAGAGAGGACTTTTCGGGGGGGATTTTAAATATCCAGAATGTGTAGGTGTGTGGGGGTACTTTGCTCTCCCCTGTCTGGTATTAAACTCTACAAGAGGCAATTTCTGCTCATATATGGAATCAGATTTGAACTTAAATTAGCCTTCACTTTTTAGCAGCACCATACAGAAATTGCCAGTTACAAACCAAAGATGTAATCGATTTAACCCCCTACCAGAGGCAGTTTGCAAAGGTGACTTAGAACAATAAGCAGAAGGAAAAGTAGCTTAAGGAGTCAGTGCGCTGTGTATTTAAACACCAGTTGCTACCCCACCAGCGATGCTTTTTCTGCTCTTGCCCCTCCTCAGCACTGTGTGTTCCTCGCTGCATGAACGGCGGGCTCTGCATTACACCCGGCCTCTGCATCTGCCCCCCGGGCTTCTACGGCATCAACTGCGACAAAGGTAAACTCCAGCTAAACCCCCCCGGGCTCTGCGCCCAGCAGCTTCTCTCTATTCACCTGTGCCCATTTCCCTCTAGGAGTGCCTTTGGGAAAGTCAGGCAAGCGATAAGTAAAGAAGTTTTAAACATATTGTGATTCTTAAAATAGATGCTGTAGCCCAGCCTGGCAGCTGCTGGAAGAATACAGGTATTTGCAGGTATTTCTATGCACTGTGAAGGGTAGTTTGGATAATCACTTCAGTTGATCCACTGATAGCTGTGGATCTTACAACAAAAATCACTTATATTTTGGGGGGGAGGATTTAAAAAAAAAATCTCTATTTGAGCTCTGGTTTCCTGTAGTAAAATTAATTTTACTAATTATTTAGTACATTAATGTGCTGCATCTGGACACATGAAAAAATATGCAAGCTATTCATTTTTTGTTGCTGCATCGGGGCTCATGAAGGGTAAAAATGAACAATCAGTTGTTCAGAACAGTAATTTGGAACAGTCTAAGCTACCATGTAGAAAGAAACAAGTAGTTTCCTGCAGAAATATAACTGACCTGCTCATGGCAGAGCAGAATGTCGTGCTGCATTTGTTGTTGCAGGTCTACATGAAGTAAAGACTGAATGCAAAAGGTCCTAGAGGACTTTTCAGCAAAATAATGGGAACCTTCCTATTATTTTGCACGAACTGTTGGTGTCAATGCCCTGATGTCTTGTATCTAGTCTTTGAACAGACTTTTACCACATTTAGAAAACGCTTCAAATGCATGCTTCAATTAAATGCTCCCAATGTCTTGAAGGATTAATGTGAATCCCAGCTGTTTGGTGAAAAGTCACATCTAACACAATGTAAGTGATTTGGCAGCTGAAAGACAGAGCACTGCATCTATGTCACCACACAGAAAAACTCATAAAGGTTTCTTTTTAGTCAAAGCATTACTTAAGAACTGTAGTGAAGAATCCCCTCGTAGAAGTAGCTTCCAGTCCTCGGCTGTGCTCCTTTTGTCAGACGCTGGCAGTTTCAATAGCAATAGTGCCTTAATCCTTCAATGAGCTGCATGTGTGGAGGTTGATAAAGATGTGGCACAGCCTGTCCTCAGAGAGCTCACTGCGGTATTGTTCACTTGTCTCATTCTATATTGCCTTGTGCGTGTGCCCGTGTAAAGCTTTGTGTGGGAATAACTGCATTTCAGTCTTACTTTGTAAACCAGATGAAAAGGGGTTAATCCTGCTTTTACAACCTACCCAATGTTTATTTATGATGAGCAGCAGAGAGCATTAAGTCCAAGTTAGACCTAGTTCATATTAATGACTTAGTTCGTCCCTCTTCTGTTTGTTTCAGCGAACTGTACAACAACCTGTTTCAACGGAGGGACGTGTTTCTATCTGGGAAAATGCATTTGTCCTTCAGGCTACGAAGGAGACCAATGTGAAATTAGTGAGTAGCATCTCTGTGTGCTTGCTGTCATTTACATCGGCTTTTTCTAGTGTCAATGCCTGAATGATGACGTGTGACCTGCCTCTGCTGGGCTCACAGTGAGGGACTCACACAGCAGTTTGGGACCCTCGGAGTCAGATGCCACCTGCCTCCAGACGAGTTTCCTGCTTAGAAGTTTGATTCATTGCTGGACCACTTCACCCCCTGCCCTGTTGTGTTTTCACTGGTAACCAGGCTTGGTAACAAGCCTCAAGCCATAAGCGTGCGAACAATGCCCTGTGGCTGACAGATGTGCTGCTATGCCAAGCCTGTGAGGGGCATCTATTTTCAAACATTATGGCAAATCACACTCGGGCACAGCAGATTAGGTTTGAGCCAACACCTCTGAAAGGGCTACTAAAATTTGGGAATGAAAAGGTTTGGGGCAAAAGGAGGGCTGAACTGTAAGAGCTGAGAGCTTTCATGTAACATATAAAGTTACGTTCACAAGGTAACTTGAGAATATACAACCAGATCTCCTTCTTCCTGGACTTAGAACTTCTAACAGGACACTGTGCAAGAAAGCTTTCCCTGCTGTAAATAATCCCACCGATATTCCCCAGCACCTTCACAGGAACATGGAGACCAGTATTTGGCCTAGGATATGTAAATGCTGATTTTTCAATATGTGTCAGTAGAAACAAGCTCTTCTCACAATTAGGGAATGTTTATCACTTTGGAAACACATGGAAATAAACTCTTAACTTACTGTCAGCCAATACACAGCAATAAGTGAATTACTGTGCAAAGAAAGTACACAGATACAGCAAGACCTATGTTTTGCTCAGTGTTCAGGTGTAGATTAACAATAGGAGTATGTAAATGTTTCACCTTGTCTCTGTGCATTACAAGGTATTTTGCAACTCCTTTTTACGTCATTAAAAATTTAGGGGAAAAGAAGCAGCAAAGCTTTATTGGTTTTAAGTTAATAAAGATTGTCCATTGATATAAATTCAGATCATATGCCACAAGAACAGCAGTGTGGGTTTTTCACTGGATTTACCTTTGCTTGCATCAAGTTCAAATGTGACTGTTTGGCAGAACCCCATTTATTTCTTCAGTCCCCAAACAGTCAACTTTGTTGACGTTTTCCAGATGAAGATTAAAGTTTGATTTAAAGAGAGAAGCATGCATTTTATGTTGGTGGTGGTTTTTCGAGGACAATTCTTAGAACTGTTATTACAGCATGTATAATTAAGGGCAGGCCATTTAATTGATCTATCTGAGGAGCTAAAGCTCATATTTGTCTACTGCTGCTTGGGATAAGTGCAACTGCTTTGACTTCCAGGAAAGGCTTACCTGTGAAACTCAAATTAAATTAATTAAAATTCAGGCAGTAGGCTAGTTCCTGTACAAAAGAAAGAAAAACAAATTCAGGATGATAGTATGCTAAGACCTAAACTGAGACTGTGTCAATGAGAGCAAGGAAAGCTATGCACTTACTTTGGCTCTTGTAAAGCCAGGACTGCAATTGTTGGACTGAGATTGACAGCTGTCATCACCTCTGGGCACTGCACCAGCACCAGCACAGCAGTGGAAGACTGCAAAAAATCTAGACGAGGCTTAGGAACACCAGAGCAGAAACACAACTCAGTCCATTTTCTTAGATCCAGGGCCAGCTACATTCAGTCATGGGATTCTTAAAATAATGAGGGGAGAAAACCTTTCAACAGGCAGAAAGCCATCTTCTGAAAATTGCAAGGTTTTGTTGGGGTTGTGTTTTTTTCAACATTGTGTGTAGGTTTTCAGTGCTTGTGTAATAATTGAATCCCTCTGTAAGACTCCTGGGAAGTGTACTGAACCCAGTCTACAACACTAACAAGCATTCACCATCTTCCAGATTTTTTTCTAGTTACAGGTTTACATTGTCTCTAATTAGTGTTTCACTTTGAATCCAGAAAGTTTTATTTTGATTTGGATTCCTCCCCTATTTGTCACCAGCTGTTTTGTTGCTTTTTCCATTTCTCAGTCAATAACAGAGAGAGTTATTACTCTTTCCTTCATTCTGTGGCAATATCTCAGTCCGAAGTTAATTGGGCTGTGCTGAGCCAAATGCTTGCCTGTTGCAACTTGGTGGAAGTTGATGTCACATCTCTTGACCCATATCCTCCAGATTAGCTTAAAGAACTAGGAAAATTCATGGATTTCTTTAGTGTTGCTCTTTCCAGTTGTTAATTACTTGGGATGCAAATGTTTGCAAATTAGAATGCCTAAAGTTTCCCTCCCCAGAGGCTCCTGCAGAAAAATTGTGCTTTTACAGAAACTCTCCTTAGCACAGTTTGTTCCATCAGCTGCTTGTGAAACTTGTTTCAGGGCTATTAAAATAATGATGTACAATAGGAAGGAGTGTTTCCTTTATATTGGAAATACGCACGTGTATCACAGAGGTCTGCAGGGGCTGAGGGCTGAGCAGGCGCTGCCCGTAATGCTGAGCTCCCAAGAGGGCAGTCTGTGATCATGAAATGAGGTTTTCAGCACAGCCAGCCAGTGTTAATGCTTAAATCAGCACATGCACATCTCAATTAATACCTTTCTTAAAAATAAAAAAAAAAGGAGGGATAGGGAAAGGGAAAGGAAAAGGGAAAAGGAAAGGGAAAGGAAAAGGGAAAAAGAAAGGGAAAGGAAGCAGTTTGCTGCCCCAGGTTCCAGCGTTTTTTTTGCACACAGATTCAGGTAAATATTAGTGCTGAATCTAGGAAGGGTGCCTTTTTTTTCTCTTTTCTGAAGAATCTAGGAAGTGTAGTGGCATTAGAAAAGATAAAATCTGGTTTTGGACAACAAGGAGAAAAGCTGCACTGGTACATATGGGCACCAAGGTGGCAGGGAAGTGAGGGTGCAGTTCCTGGTGGCCCGAGAGTTCCCAGGGAGGTGACAAGTGAGCCTCCCTCAGGCTGGGAGTGGCTGAGCTCGTGGGCACTGTGCTCCCTTCCTAGAGATGAGTGAAGGTTTAATTAGTTCAGTAATGCAGACAAATTCTAACAAGGTATAGGCAGTCTGATGACAGGACATTTGACGTCAGGTTTGAGGAAAGTCCTTGGTGTGTCATGCCCAGCAAGAAATTAAGTGTGGATCTCCTCCACCAGCAGGGACCTCCTCAGTCCCAGGCGATCAGGGCCAAACAAGACTTCCTATAACAACACCACCAGACCCTTTGGCAAAGCCTGTTTGTGAGGGAGAGTAATTTCCAGACCAAGAGCCTGGAAAAATGTCTGCCAGTTCCAATTACTGTTAGCAAAGTTGCCCTGTTCTTTGTAAACAGGAAGGAAGGGCATGTATTTTTAATGTGCCTTTAGTTTCTGAGCTGCTGTGTGGAACATCCCTCCCTGCCCCGTCCACAGCACCACAGTGCTCCCCAGCCTGTGCTACAAGCTGACAGGCCCAGCCAATCTGCTTATTGTCTGCAAGTAGCCGCCATACCTGGCAGCTGCTGAGTATTTCATTACTCTCAGGTGCCACTAGATTTTTTTTGTGACATCTCAGGTTTGGATCCCGCTCTTTGGAGCCGCGCACTCTGGGCAGTGCTGCCTCCCCCGTGAAGGGTGAGGAGAGCGGGAGCCAATACTGACCGGTCACATGCGGGATGCTGCAGTGTCAGAGTGGCACAAATCTGGGCAAAAGCTGCAAGGCTACACGGGCTTTGTCCCTTCCAGATTATCATCATATTTTCAAAGAAGAAGAAGGCTTATAAATAAATATAAAGAAGGCACAGACTTGCAGCAGAGTCTTCCTGATGGATCCATAGTGCATGCTCTAACATCTGATGAGTTTTTCAGGCACAAGGCAAGATCGTCAGGCACTTGTCTCCAGTAGGCACAGGGGACTAAGACCATCGTTTCTATGTTTTCAATTTCTAGGTAAGTGCCATCAACCCTGCCGAAATGGAGGCAAATGTACTGGTAAGAACAAATGCAAGTGCTCCAAAGGCTACCAGGGAGACCTGTGTTCAAAGCGTAAGTACCAGAGCCGCTCCGTCAGTCCTTGTTGTGGGAACATCGAGCTCGCTGCACAGCCCCCTTTTCACATAACGTCAGTACTGATTGCTTGTTGTCAGAGTAATTCAAGTTATTTTACTTTCTGGACATACAGCATAAACCAGACTTAAGGAAATGATGAAACCAGAAACATTTTTTTATAGAAGTCTCCTCACAGTCTCTTCTGTACTTTTGAGCTTCTGTGAAACAGCAGTGAGTCAGCTCAGCAATAGCAGTTTGGTAATAGAGAAATGCTTGATGGAATGTCAATACTTTGCCATGTTAAAATACAGTGAGAACACTTTGTGAGAGGGGTCCCGGGGACTACTCTCCTTCTCCCACTGGTTCTGGTGGATGCTCAGCTCTGCTGTACCACCTGATTCTCCCTGCTAGAGGCTGAGCCAGACCTTGCAGATAAAGAGATGGCTGTGGGCTGTTTCAGGGCTCTGACTGCACTCACTGCAAAGGCACAGATTTACTTTGAGAGCTCCATCCTGTGCCAGGACCAACCCATCTAGTGACACAGCAGGGAAAGCTGATGTGTGACTGTCTCTGGATGAAATGTCAAGAGGTCAGGTGCATGTGTTCCCTTTTTTACAGCTGTCTGTGAACCCGGCTGTGGCCTGTACGGCACCTGTGTGGAGCCCAACAAATGCCAGTGCAAAGAAGGCTGGCACGGGAGACACTGCAATAAAAGTAAGTGAGAAACAAACCCTGAGAGTCGTCTCTGAGGTGTTACCCACCTATGCTATACAGAAATGACTGCTTCAACAGCCTTTCCAGCATCATTAATGATACTGCACTCCTTTTTTTCTAATCTTTAATCTAAGCAATAAAACAAGGTTTTCAATACTCCATAATTTTACCTACTTAAAAAAAAAAACCCTCATAATAATTTAAAAGTATTTTACCAAGATCATTTTTGGATTAGAAATTCCAGAGTCTGGTATCTCTCAGAGGAGGACCTTGCATGTCTTCCACCCATAGTATGGAAGGGATCCAAGCCCTTCAATACTCCTCAGTAATATCAGACAGCTTTGAAATGTTGGGTAGGCATTTTTTAAAGTAAAACTCTGACAGGTTTTAAAACTGATTAAAACTCAGAAAAAATAAAATGTCCTTTAGAAATTTTGGAGAAAACTTGAAGAATTATGCAAGATCTGTGCTTAGCAACTTCACAGCTTTCTCCTCCTCTTTCTACTCGTGTTCCACAGCACACAAAATACACTACCCCAAAGCAAAGTTAAAGTTCTCAAGATGAATTTCTGTTGTGCTTATTGGTCCATTTGCCATCTATTGTAGCGACTGATCATTTCATTTGGCTTAAAATGGTACTGTATAATTGTTTGAAATACAACTGGATATATCCAGTAAGAATTTCAGATTTAATTTTATGTTTCATGTGCAACAGTACTGTAACGGCAGATCTGCAATATACGATCTTTATATATTCCCATAAGATACTAATGTTTATCACTGTTGGCTAGTGATAAATTATTATCGTGTTGTGATAAATTATTCACGTGTTGTGTTTTATGCGTCAATCATAAAAAAATTAAAAACTTTTGCAGCTGCAAAACCAGTCAGCCATAAGAAATCTGAACCTTACATTGCAGCATCAACTGAATATTCACTTTTATTAAAACCTGTTGATGCATGTGATTTTTGTCACATCAAAATGTATTAGAATAAATATAGTATTTTCATTAAAAACTGACTATTATCCAACTGTGATGGATTTTGCTGTGAAAATTAGGTTTACTGTGAAAATTGGGAGTCCGCTTTTCTGTTGTTACCTAGTGGATTTGTGTTTAAGTATTCATGCTATTCTCTGAAGGAGAAATGCCATTAATATAAGTTATGGTTAGAAAATAGATGTATGGAAATGAACCACTATGAACTACAGTTCATAAGTTCAGTGTGAACTTTTTCTTCCTGTCACACTCTTCTTATAAGGAACTCAGAGAGCAAATGAAAACAAATACATACTTTAGGTGACCGTCACCAAAGAAGTAATTAATATTACCTGTACAACAAAACCAAAGCTCATACCTGCCTTGTGATGAGAAGTCAATTGTCTCACACTATTGTCAACTCCAAGGTTTTGCATCCTTCGTTACTGGGAGTTTGGGTACAGTCCTACTGTGTTTAGTACTGCAAAACTCTCTGTGTATTCAGCAAAGAAACTGTGAAATAAACATTTGGGCAAAATTCACCCCCATTTTAAGTGTCCGTACATGTGCATGCACTGCAATTCAGTTTTTTCAACTGAGACCAAACATCACTAGATATTGAGAGGAGATTTATAGTTAACTTGAGAGACTTGTTTCATATTCAGTCAAATGAATGGCTCCTTGGTAAAGCTGTTTTCTTAAAAAGAAGTGGTTAAAAAATTGAACAGGGGACTCAGTTTTTCAAAGCAATTTCCATGAGCTTTAAGTAATGAGATGGGTAAATGAGCCTATAAAGAATTACAACATAATACTTTGGATTCCATTTTTATTGTTCACTTTCATTTTCTACAACAAAGCAGCTCTACTAAGCCTGTTTCAGACTGCCTTTTTTTCCTGCCTAGGTGTTTATGGTCACTGCTGTTCTTTTTTCTTTGCATTCAGCCATAAACCAAAGCCCAGCTCAGGTAGCTGGTGCAGATTGTCCCCAGGGGGTTGCTTACACCCCATTCTAGAGCCTTTTGCTGGCAGATCATCATGACTGTCACCCACCTGGTGTGGGGGATACACACATGAACCCAGGGCTGAGTGACAGCCTGGGTGTGCTGAGGTACCTGGGCTCCCCGGCCAGGTCAAGATCTTTCTGTCTGGCAGGATTTCGTTCATCCCGAGGGGTAACAAGAGGCGTGAGCACTTTTGTAAGGCAAAGTAAAATCATTTGTTCAAATGGGTGAGACGGTTTCCGCTTGAAATATCAGCTGTGGATCGCGAGCCCACTTCTGTGGATTCTTTTTTCTTGAGCTGGATAATTTTCCAGGGTACGGAGCCAGCGGTCTGAGCGCCCTGAGGCCAGCAGGCAGCAGGCACAGGCAGCACACGCCTTCGCCGAAAAGGGCCGAGGAGAGGCATGTTCCACCCGAATCCAATTATATCTGGTGAGCTCCAACATCTGAAATGGTTCGTGTTACACAAAGTTCACAGCCTTCATTAACCTCTCATGGATTGAATGTTAAAATGCTGTTCATTACAGTTGAGATTACCGGCTGGAATTTTATTAGCTTCATTATAAACCACTGAGCTGACACTTACTATTCCTTTTAAGTTTTATAAATACTTCTGTAGCATGATTATATAGGCTTCTTCTTTCAGTGCTTTGGATGGTGTTTTGTACTATACTTCAGTTACATTTAAACTTCCTTTTTTGGTTATATAGCTGCAAATATTTTCCAAAAATTAAGCAACAATATTCAATCAGAAAACCTTGTAGATGCGAACCCTGAATTATTTTAACAGCTACAGATGTAATTTGCCTAAGACAAAAGAAAGGTGCATTTTACAATTTTTTACAAATTGTGTATTTAGACTTTTCCCTAAGAAAAATAAATAAATAAGTTGCCTAATTTAAAAACTAAATAACTCGATTCAATGTTACTTTTGGCTTTACAGTTTTGTGTATTAAAAAGAAACTTCAGTGGTGCCATTTAACCAACATAATATATTGTAAACAAAGTAGAGCTATAATGTATGAAGTTTCTGCATCAGCTTGAAGCAGTATAATATATTGTAAACAGAACAGCTCTTATGTAATAAACTTTTTATACTGACGGTTATGTATAAAATAAAGATGCTGCTTTAGTTTTTTGAGTACTGCTCTGTGTGGCCTCCTGCGGTCTCCTCAGCGCTGGGTTGGGACGATGGCTTTTCTAGAGCACCCTCATAAAACAGTGGCACTGTGGGGTTGATTTTCCTGCATCTGCTTTTAGCTGCACAGCTACTAAACATATTTCAGAAGAGCAACTTCTTCTTGTGCCTTTGCCAGGGAGGGGATAACACGGAAGGCCCCATGTTTCGCTCCCTGTGCTGGTCCTCCACCACGTCCTCCCTTCCCCTGGCACCACCAGTCAGCCACGTTGCTGTGCCCAGTTTGTGGCACCTCAGGTGCTCGGAGTATTCTTCTCTGAGCTTCTGTCCCAGCGGGTGATAGCCCAGCCATGTCCATGTTTCCTGTTCAAGGGTGATGGGCCTGTGCTGTGTTGTGATCAGACTCTAGACGGTTTGGGTGCTGCCTCTCGCAGCAGTCAAGGGCCACATGATTCGTAATTTGATGTGGCTTGGAAGCAGGAAACATGGTTTCTGTCTGCCCTGAAGAACAGTTGATCTCCAATGAATTATTACTGACCCTTGCTATACTGTAGTTCTGGCAATCTTATTATCTGGGAGACAAAAAAATAAATAACATATAGTTGGAAGCATAAGAGCTGGGCTTTTCCCTTCACCAAGGCCAGCAAGAGGAGGTGTGGGCAGGAAAGGTGCTCAGCCTCTGCCCACAGTCAGTGCTGTCCCAAAAGCACCCTATTCAGGTTTTAAAAAGATGGAAAAGAGGCAGCCTGAGGCAGAGGAGAAAACATTTGGGTGATGAAAACCTTGGGGGGAGCTCTTGATGAAGCAAACATTTTTTGATATTTTTCTTAAAAGTGATGAAAGGAGGAGATTAATATCAGGTTGAGATTAAATGTGTAGCTGCTCTCTATGTCCAATGATGCCCCAGGAGCTGTGTACAAATATGAATGTCACATTTGCATGCTCTTTGTTCTTTCTGTAGCAAAGATTAAGTGGTTTGTCACATGATACAGTAAAAAGCACAGAAATTTCTTACTTAAAATTCCTCAGATATTTTGGCTGAACTTTTTCTGCTCCTGTCAATTTCTTAGAAAGTGCTTCCTGAAAAATAGCAAGTGTATTCTTTCATATGGAGTAAATTTTTTGCTACTTGCCCTAAAGACACTTAATGCTACTGTTTTGTTTTCAGAGTTTCACCACGGACTTTTGGAAATATCATTAATCATGAGAAGAATATCATCAGAAAGGTTACAGAAGGAAAAAATAGTCCTCAAAATGCATACTGTAACACAACTCTGTTTCCTAAATAACATTGATTTTCTACACAAAATTTCCATGGCTTTGCCAGTGTGAACACAAAGTTTCCTGTGTAAAGACAGTCCTTGATGTCAGAGTTTTAAGTTAAAAGTCTGTGAGAATGCTGAAAGAAGACATGAATTTTCCAGAGAAAGTCCAGTTGGAAGTTGGAAGCAATTTTGCCATTCGAAAATAAACTACAGGATTTATCACACTCTGTCACTGGACAGGCCATACATAGGAGGAAAAAAAATGTACCAGAGATGAAAATTATTTAAAAATAACAAAAAAAGGTCAAAATACCAATCCACTACAATAAGTCAGACAGAAACTGCCTTTTCAATGATATTTGGAAAATTTGTAGTTAGCCAGAGCAAGATGCCAAACATTGCACTTGTGAGCGGCAGCTGTAAGGTGATCAAAATGAGCAGAAGAATGTAAAATGTTATAGCTCTACCTAAGAAATCTCAATTTGTGCAACTGACAAAATTATAGCTTTACAAAGGGTTTCTAATGGTACTTGATAATTTGGGTATCTAATATTGGCATCCTGCTATGTCCAGGTGTGCACGACAGTTCAAAGGACAAATGCACAAGGCACACAAAGAAAGCAGAAACAGACAGCCTAAGGGCAAACTGCCTTTTCTGTGCTGCTGCCATTACTGAACCAATGCACATGCTTTTTTGGGTTTTTTGGGTTTGTTTTTTTTTAATTTTCATTTTAGGTTGGCTCTGTCTATGCTGCTGGATTTCAAACATGTCTCTTTTGGTGCCTCTTCACACCTTCGCCTGACTGGGGCACTGGAGAGAATTGTGGCTTTTTCTTGTTGATGCTCTGCATGATCTGGCAGCCTGTGCTGGCACCCCCTGCAAAGCAGAGGTACCGAGGGCAGCAGGGCCCAGCACCACTGCACACACCCGGTGCTGCTCACGGGGTCTGTCTGACCAGGAGGCAGAGCTGGCTGCTGGGACTCAGCAGGCTTTCCCCGGGAGGTGTGACTGAATGGTCCAGTTGTTCTTCTTCCAGCTTCAGCTGCATTTCAAGGAATATTATGGAAAAAAAATTTTAAAGAAAAAAATTCAAAATTGTTCCAGATGACTCACTGCCTGTAAGATTCAAACTCCAAAAGCCAGACTCAAAGCTTTGGCCAGACTTACTGCTATTAATTCAAAAATGTCAGCTTTTTTTCTGCTGGACAGATTTGTTACCTTTCCTTTCCTCTCACTTCTCTACATCACCTCTTCTACTGGGATTGCCTGCTGTGGAAAAAAATTCCTGCTTGCAGATACTAAGGGGAGATCTGGCAGCAGCAGAGAGGGAGCTGCCTGATGTTCTGCCAGGATTCCCCCAGTGCCTGCACTGCCCACAGCACTGCATTGTGGCAGGGGGAATGTGTGAGTGGGTGTTGGGGCATCGCTCAGAGACATGGCTTCATGGCAGCTCTAGGTCTGGCAGTCAATTCAGCTCAAGCCTAGAGAAACTGCATCAGCCGAAAGTGCTCTCATCCATTTCAGGGATTAAATCCTACTAAATCCCTCAAATCTTGCAGTGTGAATACGGCTTTGTGTTCAGTGAGGTGATGAGGTGCTATGATAAGCCAGGACATAGCCAAACCTTTAGACCTTGAGTAAACCAGTGACACCCTCTCCAGCTCTAAAATGTGCCAGCAAGATTTGCTCACGTGACTCTTTGAACAGAAAAGCATCTAGTTAAAAAATAATCTCAAGTGAAATGTGTCCCAGCAGCTGTTTATTTTTTCTTGCATCTCTCTCACAGGATGGCTGCTGAGCCCCACACCAGTCCCTCAGTGGCTCCCAGCACCCGGCTTCTGCTGGACACAGCTGAGTGCACGCTCCTTGGGGCTGGCTGGGGGCAGCAGCCCAGTGCAGCCATGCAAGTCCACCCACACTCAGCAACAGTGCACGGCTGAGCTGGGCACAGAACAAACAGGTCAGGAGAACAGCAAGGTTTGGAAAAGGCATGCATGCAGATCTGAGAAGATTTATTTCTAATCTCTGTGGCTTTCTGAAGTTCAGTTTAAATGAACCCTCACAATTTTAAGTTTTAAAAAGCCCCACTCTATATTTTTGACTTAGAACAACATATTCTATTATTCATATTAGTTACAGAGGTTGCATTTTAATCCCTCTCCACATAGCCCATCAGGAGCAGCCTTGTTGCAGAAATCTTTCCATGGAAATGCGAATTCTTTCAGAGGATTTAACACACATACCCTATCTGGCCAAACCACAGCTCAAAAGCAGTTCAGATCCTTATGAGGGACATCCTCACAAGTGCTTTCTAACACTTTGTTTCCTGGCGTATGCTGGGGGGATTTTACAGCTGAGGAGTGGCACTGGGGCACTGCACAGGGTTTACAGAGCTAGCTGGCTCTGGCTGCTCTGAGTGTTTGACTTCACAACCCTTAATTATATATATCCCTTAATCAGCATGCTCCACTTGTACTGCATCCTACCTGCCCAGACATCGCAGTGAGCCTCACTCCTAGGCAAGGACCAGGGGGACTCCACAAATTCTCCAGCAGGCAGTATTTGGAAAGGCTACCCCACAGTGTTTATACCTTTTGCATCAAGTTTCTGTGCCATCCATCATCCCCAGCTTGCAGGATTGGAGCCCAAAAGGAGCCTGCCATGACCCTGGGCTGGCATTTTCCCCAGTATTCCTACTACAAATTGCCAGACTTTTTCGGACAAACTTAGCTACTATGGGAGCTGCTTGTATGCTGGACTCTGGCTTGCTTCAAATTAGGGTAATCCAGCTGAAAGTCTGAGCATTTAATTAAGGTCATGGCTGTTCTCAGCACGCACGATTCCACCCTTCAGTGGCCACTGTGGGTATCACCTCTCCCTTGGTCTGTCTGGAGAGCGATTGCCAAATGTGTACAGGTCCCAGATGGTGTCACTGTTAAGAAAGTTAAATGAATGTTCAGCACGATCCACTCAGTGTTTTTTAAACCACTCTTTTGTGTAAAGGTATAAAGATTTCTCCCCTTTTACAGCCACAGCAGCAATAAAGAGAGTATTCTCTGAAACAGACACTTGGAATTGACTGTACTGCTTCACTGTATTCATCATGTATGAGACTGACTCAGTAGTGGTAGTTCCACCTCCAAGACTTATTCCTGAAAGGAATCAACTGTGTTTGAAATGCAGCTGAAATGCTATCCTAGTTTGACAGTTGAGGGGTCCTGAGCGGTTTAGATGTCACGACTTACAGCAATCCACTTAAAAATGAGATGTAAGGGATTTCTAGGGAGAGGTGAGTTTGGAGTTTCTATTCCTTTCCATGCGCCTTTGCAATCAGTGAGAGCAGGAACTTCCCCAACGCCAGAGGACCCCCCTGGCTGGTGTTTGAGAATGGGCAGCAACATCAGGTGAAGGAGGCATAGTGGCCACCAGAAGTGCATCTTTGTTGCCACCAGGGAGCTGAAACAGGGGTCACTGAGGGGTTTTGTAGTTGTTCCTGAACATCTTTACAATACATGATTTAGTAATACAGAACCATAGAATGGTTTGGGTTGGAAAGGACCTTAAAGATCACCTAGTTCCAACCCATGGAACCCATGGGTATGGACACCTTCCACTACACCAGGTTGCTCAGAGCCCCATCCAACCTGACCTGGAGCACTTCCAGGGATGGGGCATCTACCACTTCTCTGGGCAACCTGTTCCAGTGTCTCACCACCCTCACAGACAAGAATTTCTACTTTATGTCCAATCTAAACCTACCCTCTTTAATTTTAAAACCATTGCCCCTGTCACTACAAGATCTGGTAAAAAGTATTTCTGTCTTTCTTATAAGCCCTCTTTATATATGGGAAGGCTGCAATAAGGTCTTCTCAGAGTCTTGTCCAAGCTGAATAACCCCAGCTCTCCCAGCCCTTCATCAAATATTTGATTTAGCTTTTTCCTCTCTACTACGCTTCCTTTTTTTTGGTTTGTCTTAAAACACAGTAACGTCAAACAAAGAAATGAACAAACAAATAATCAAATAGACCTCAAGTAACTGAAATCCCCAAGATTTGCATTTGTTTAGGATACACCACTTCTGGTCTTTTTTAGAGGAGCAATTCAATAAATACTGCAGTAACACCATGTTTAGCTCTGCACTTGTCCCTGGAAGTACAATAGTACTACAGCGTTTTTGAGCGCCTCATGGACCACCCACAAGCAAGAGGAGCTGCAACAATGGGGCCAGCAAAATGCCTTGGATGTGATATTTCCTTGGGGATTTAGAGGACAATAAGAAAATAGTTTGTTGGTTAGTATTTTGACTGAAATAGGTTTTGATCACTCGGATGAGTCTATTCTACCTGAGACAGAGCAGTCTTCTCTGAAGAAAATGAGTGACATGAACCCTTAGGGAAAAAAAAAAGTGAGCTGTTAA
Organism: Mohoua ochrocephala; assembly: GCA_013398855.1. NCBI lineage: Eukaryota > Metazoa > Chordata > Aves > Passeriformes > Acanthizidae > Mohoua > Mohoua ochrocephala. The sequence continues at coordinate 500,041 of VZTA01004839.1, forward strand.
GCACAGAAAGTACCCAAGAAGTGCCAGGAGGGTAGTTAGGAATTTAGATTCCTGTTCATTTTTTAAGTTCATTATTCGACATATCATCGTGCAACAGCTCTGACTGTGCTGCAGTGCTCTAATATCCATGGCAAAGGTTGTTCTGGAAGAGTTTAAGATAAAAGAAAAGATCTGCTGAACACCTCTTGATTGAAAGAGGAATGCAAAATCCTGTGTTTCTTTCTAACTCTGCTTCCCCACCTAGCAAAACGCATTCCTTTTGTATGTGTCCCCTTCTGCATTCCAGAAAATTTAAAGGGAATAATTACATGGAAAAAAGTGGCTAACTGGGAGGTAGCAAAGCATGCCTGTTCTCAGCACAACAATTAAGGTCTCAAAAAGACAAGACAGTGAATGACCCTTTGAAGTTGGCAGGGCAGGAGGAGAATCTTCTAAAAACCTGGCGAGCAATTAGCAGCAATTATAACTTCGTTATTGCTGCCACCTTCCCATCTGTTGTGTAACACTCCACTCGGGTTTCCTCCTCTTATAAACAGACAGTGATACAACTCTGCTGTTTCATACCTGTGAAGTTACTAGAGATAAATGATTTTGCTGTGAAACTGGAGTGCAGCTATAAGGCTGCCGCCCCCCTGCTTCGGGTCTGAAATCACGGCTCCATGGCACAAACGTAGCTTGGCTCTTTTACAGGTTGTACTTGGAGCCTAGAAGTAGCTGAATGGGTGAAGTTTATTTGACTTTCAGGCTGTTCTGGGCCAGCAGTGTTAGCCAAGTCCTGGAGGCTGTCCCAGACTCAGAGCCATCTCAAGCAGTTTGATCCTGCCCACTTTTCAGTTTAGCAGAGCTCTCCCAGCTGAGTTACCCATCAAAGTACAGAAGGGAGCAATGATGAGGAGCTGACAGAGGCTCTCTTCCTTTTCAGACCGTACTCAATCATAGCTTACAGGAAAGGGCAAGAGAGGACCTCACAGTGAAGCTGATGTAATTTTCTGTGACAGAATTAAAGACCTTGTTATTAAAGGCACGTAGCACTAGTTCCAGGGAAAAAACAGTCTGCTTCCAGTATGCATATTTCAAGAGATCACAGAGAATTTATGAGAATTCAGAAGAAAGTTGCCAGAGCCATTCAGAATCGTAGGAAAGCGTGTGACGCAGTGAGAGACTTCAAACATGTTTCAGGAGTACTGGTTGGGCTGCCCAAAACACTCCCTGCTGCTATCAGAGAGGTCTTTTCTTCATCCCATACACTATCCCCACAAGAAAAAACAAGCAGTTTTGTGCTGAATAAGTGAGCTTGACCAGCTCTCTGACAGAGCAGCAGAAGGGAGGTGATCTTCAAAAGGTATCCCAGCTACGGTCTTCGGCTACTTTCAAAACCAGCTCCCTTTCACAAAAAATGCCTGCTGGGCCTGAAAAATTGAATCTAGAGAACTTTCACAATGGAACAGTGTACATGTTATTAACAGTGGATTAAGTAAGTGTTAGGTTTTACCTGAGACTGCAGCAGATTCTTCATCATCTGGTCTTAAAAGCAGGACCTTCTAAAAGATATAGTGTTAGCTAAAAAATAAGTTAGAGGCTTCGTATAGAAATGGCAAGACAAGGTTTTGGTTCCTTCTACACCGCGGTCACCTTAGCGTTGGTCTAATAGCTTGGTCTGTTCTTAAACATATAAAGCTGTGAATAACCCCAAAACTGCAGCCAAATCCTAATGCAGGTATTCCATTTCTGAGTGCATCTACAATTTCACTCTAGAGCTGGAGGAAGCTGAGTAATGACAGAGAGGTGCTGTTCATACACTGATAATTGGTCATATGCCATGACTTCAGCTTGTCAAAGACAAGACAAGGAACTCAAGGCCATGTCAAAACCTAAAATATATAATTTGAGAAGAGCAGTGGCTTTTTTAGTTCCTTCCTTGCTCCTGAAGTGTATTTTTCACTGTCCCACGGCAACTGTTTCTCCTCAGCCTGTTGCTATTGTGAGAATTAGAAATTTTAAAAGCTATTGTGAAGGAGTTTTGAGAAACACTTCAAAAATTCACATCATTTAAAGAACAGGAACAGAAAAGAGTTCATAAGGGCACAGAACTGCAGCAAGCTTGTGATACGAGCCTTTGCAAAGGCAGCTACTCGCGAAAGCCCAACAGCAGAATGAATGTCTCAGTGTATTTCAAGTGACGTGTTTTCACAGATACAGTCACAGCTGCGTGGCCTTCACTTTTCTGAGCACCAAGTGCGGGTCACAGGGGGTTACGTGATTGCTCCTGTGTATCTTGGCACACCGGGTTTTGTAGTCCTGGCCCAACTCCACCTTGGACAAGTGTTGCCTTTATTTGCTGGCAGATCATTCAAGGGATCGTTTTGTGCGAGTGACAGCTGAAAGGCATTAAATAGCACAGTAAATCATTTAGCTGGAGCCTAGAATGTGCGAACACCGAACCACAAGCTCTGACGGAAGAACATTTATTTTGTATTTTGAACAGTCTTAATATTAGCGGCCCAGTTTAACCACATATAACAAGCATAATCTGTTCAGTTTTCAGCAAGGTCTTTAACCAGATATTGTATACCTCTGTGGTGGTTTCCTCTAATTATTTGAGGTTTCTTACTTGGGAATTTTGTTGTTAAAATGAGCTTTTTCATTTGCACAGCCATAAGAGAGAATGCCTTGGTTTGAGGGAATATTGGTGTGCTGCAGCCAGCCTAGGTCTTGGAAACAGATGATGGATTGAGGCTGAAGAATCCAGCCATCTGTTTGCCCCTCAAGCTGGACTCCCCAGGACCTCCTGCTGCAGGCGGAGATGCTGCACTCACAAATGACCTGTGCTGTGCAGAGGAATCACTTTCTGTCCAGGAAAGGTCCTCGTGGGCACCAGGCTGCCTTTCCTCTGGCCTTTCCCACTCCAGTCATCTGTCCATTTCTTGGCTGCAGCTTCTGAATAGGCACAGCCCATTCACAGTCACCAGCCTACCGAACCACTGGGTTTAGCGACACTAGGAACCAGCTCCCAAACTGCAGCAAAACCCACAGGAACCATACATCCCCAAAACACCACCTGAGGAAAGAGTCCCATGGACACAGCAGTGACAACACGACCCTGCTCCCTGAGTCTCAGCTGCCACCTTCACTTTCTCCACCTTCTCGCAGATGGACTCAGTGTAGCGCAGTGAGCAGGGATCGCGGCTCCGCACAAACACTCGTTTCAGCAGAGCCAGGGCACGCCCACCGCTGCTATTCCCTCCAGCAGCTCCCCTCCAACAAGCAGATATTCTGTCCCATTGCAATCCCAATGCTCACTGCACCCTGCCACCACCCTGCTGGCCTCTCCAGCAGCCCTGACCCCTAGGAAAGACGCTCCAAGAGTTTCGGAGAGCAGAAGGGCTCTGTGTGTGTGCATCTTTGGTCCTGCAAGGCACTGCCAAGCTGCCCCACTGCCACTCTGGACTCCCACGATGGTGGTGTTTCAGCCTTTTCAACTTCCAGCAGTTTGGATGCCTCCTGTGTTTGAAGCTGTTGGAACCACATCAAACGGCCCCGAGCAAAGAATGCCGTTAAAGGATTTATTCAGCCTGGATGTGAGTGTCGCTGATGGGAGAGAAGGGAACAACAAAGATTTCTCAGCCACCATTGTGATCTACCCATTTAAAAATATATTTTAAAAAAGAAGAAAGATTCCATTTCCTATCAACACCATTTGGCTGAGCATTTTAGTGCAGACCCTGAGCTAGTTCCAAATTGCTTGGCTTACATAAATACCTCTACCACCAATGGACCTTTGCAGAAGGAAAATGTTTATCATTGAGCAGTAATTGACAATTATGAGATACAATACATTTTTCGAAAGCAAAGTCAGATTTTTGAATTGAAAACCTGCAACTAAAAATATAAATCCCAAAACAACAAGTAGATTAAAACAGTACTGTAATTAACACTGTAAGAGTAATGCATCTGTGTATAGAAGAGAATAAATTGTAACTTTTTCTGCTCAGGGAAGCTGATTTTTAGTAACAATCATTCTCCTTAGTTCCTCTTCTTCTTTCCACATTTTATTCCAGGTGTAGGGAGGAACATCAGTTCAGTATATTTTCATATTTATGTTATGCTTAGTGCATTCAAAGGAGAGCAGAAGCCCAGTCCACAAGCACATTTGCACTAACCAAATCTACCCAATTTAAGAATTAGTTTGCAGCAGAGCTTTCCCTTCCCTCTTCCTATCTAACCTCAGTTATATCTCTTTAAACTGGTCATTTCCATTGCCTTCTCATGCTGGTCTTTTAGAAGGAGAGGAGCCGTCCAGGTGATCTGAGCCCCTCTGTAGGGCTTTCCACAGTCATTGGAAATGTCCCTGCTTTAGCAGTGTGTCCCATTCCTCTTCCAGCGGGTGCACAGCAATACAAAAAGAAGCAGCAGACATAAACCACAACAAGACATATTCCAATACAGTCAGAAGGGGGAAAAAGGGATTTATCGTGGGTATGGTGGAACACTGGACCAAATGTTGAAGGAAGGTATGGAGTCTTGATCCTTGCAGATCCTTGCTAGCCTAGACACATCATCTGTACACAACATGCAGTTCCCAGCTGGCCCTGCTCTGAGCAGGGGTTTGGAGCAGGTGATCTGAGGTGACTCCCAACGTGCATTACGATTCTGTAATGGCCCTTAGTGAGACCACATACCGATACATATGTCTGGGATCTGTAATAAGATCACAGACAGGTACCTACTGCCTATGTGCTAGTTCCACACATCATGTGGAGATGGGTTTGAGACAACAGAAAAAACCCTCCATGTCAGACAAGTCCAACAGGAACAATTCCCTTGGACCGGTTTTGGTTTTTTAAAGATACATCACACCTGACCTCAGTTCTTGGGATGCACAAGCATGACCTACAGTGCTCAACCCAAAATGCTTTTTTCCGTAGCTGAACACGAGGATGTCTAGAATTTGAAACAATGTAGTCCCTTGAATGTGCATACCCAAAAGACATGTTTCATTGGGTATCTTTGCATTGATAAAGAGTACTGCAAGTTTAAGGCACAATTTGACTGCACTTTGCCACGCTCTGCAGTACTCATAATCTCACCTTTGGCGACCTCGTTAATGACCTTCCTCACCCACAGCCATGCTTTTCCAAGGCTGCAACCATTGGATCTGTGGTTTCCTCACGGTCTGTTACCATCTTCCCTGCTGCACGCTGTGTCAGAGCCAGAAGGAGTTACAGTGGATAGAGACAAGACCTAGATGACAGAGTAGAGCCAAAACAGTCCCTTACCAAAATGCAAATTTATTTTTTTTTTTTAAAGGGACAGGTGAAATGAAAGGTTGCTGACTTAGCTTTTTTTCTCCTCAGAATCAAAAACAATGTCCAAGCAGGACTGTCCTTAGAAGGGGAAAGCAGCAACCAATTAATGAGAAAACAGACAGGAACCTGAAATACAACCCAAACCCTCCTGCCTCTCTCTCTGACTCGTGGCCACTTATCTCTCATGTCCCCGTGTAACATACAAAGCAAATGCCCTCTCCTTGCAGTGCTTGCTTTCCACTTGGTGAGAGGCACAGCTCTGAAGTACCTAAAGTTTCAGTTAGTATTTCATGCTAGTTTGGAAATATGTCAGGGGATTTCATGTGTGTAATATAAATACCTCCCACTGCAATTAGTCTCTGCTACTGGTAGAGAAACAGACTGCATCAACATTGCTTTTTTTGCTAAAGTGCTGCTGCAGTTTCAGTTCATCCCACAAATGTGGCATTGTCTCCTAAAATTACATTTCTAATTGCAGCTAATACACCCAAGCCCAGATGAATGCAACTTTGATCTGAGTAGCACCCCTACGCAATCCCTCTGGCATGCAAATGGCAATTACAAAACACGGCTCAAATACAGCTTGAAAGCAAAGATGTAAGGCCAATTTATTTAGTGCCCTTAGACTAAACAAGGTCCTTATTACAGTGCCAGATTATGATTGACCGAGATTTGCTCACAAAACATTTCCCACTGAGAGCGTGCGACAAACTGCAATTATTACTAGTCCAGTTGGTTTAAAAGAAAAAAAAAGAAAAGAAAAAACAACACAACAAAAAAATCCATCTTTAGCTTCAGTTTTGGCTGGGCTGCCTGACAGAGATCAGCTGCCAACTACTGCAGCAGAGCAGGCTGAAGAGAGTAGGTGTGGGGGTACGAAAACCAGAATAATATGGGGGGAAGGCAAGGAACAAGGAAGGAAAGAATGAGAGAGGGCAGAGAGAATATAATTGAATGGGACAAGGGCAAAGGAGAAAATAAGGGAGGTTAAAGGAATATGAGGACACAGAAAGCAAGCACAGAAAAGTAAAAAACAGATGTGAGAAAATGAAGGAAATCGAGAAAGAAAGCAGAGTAGACAAGTCAAAAAATAAAACAGAAGGACTATTAGTCCAAAGATACTATCCAAAGGTAGTTCTCTTGAAAACTTGCCACAGACTAGTTCACTAGGGCAAGAGCTGGACCACATGCTTTCAGCTTTTGGAAGGAGTTGGTTTAGGCTTCTTGTGCTGCAATCAAGCACGTGAAATCTTCATTTCTCATGTTAAATTGCTACAGGCATGAGTTCAAGTGCAGAGCTCTCCTCAGCACAGCTAGAAGAGAAAGTGCTTGCCACGTGGCACCTAGTCCTAGACGCTTTGTGTGCAAGCTCTGCCACAAAAACCTGACTGAAAAAAGTCTTTGTTTAGGAAAAAAAGAAACACAGGGCCAGTAATTTAGCAGTACCCTGTGACAACACTAGAGAGCAAGACAGACATACACATTTGATGAACAGATATGTAGCAGACAAAGTCTGTTAAAGGTAAAAAAAATACTAAAGGAACTTCTCCACTGCACGAAACCAGAGAAAAGATTTTCTACACACTACAGAGTTACAAAGGAATCACAAGCCAAAACAAAAGGTTTCTTTTTATTGTCAGTGAGGAAAGTAAGTCATCCCAGACCTTTGGTTGACATATCAAAATAGAGCTGAGCTGGATAAGAAAAACGGATACTTAATTGCAAAAAAAGCAAAGTAATCTGAAGCCATTTACAAAAGTTTGCTCATTTGAAGAGACACCAGAATTGGATTTGGAAGATGAGAGAGTGGTCTTGCTTTTTTAAAAAGAAAAACAAGCAAACAAACAAAACCAGCAAAATTAACAGTGGCTACGTCAGAAAGACTGAAGTGAACAAAAGAGGCAGATAACTTCTTTTTTGTTTTAACATAGACAGTGCAACAGAGGCAGCACCTTACTCTTTAGCTCTGATTTACCCTCTCTTTTAAATCAAATCTCATTTCTGTGACTTAACACCCACATTTAGACACACAAAGATGAAATCTATCACTTTCAAACAAAATGCAGCCTTAACCCATGCAAATAGATAGGTTAGTCAAACATTAATTAAAAGGCACCTAAAATTCTCATTTGCAGTAAGAAAAATAATTCAGCTAGCACAAAAATCTTGATTAAATTCAAGCAGAGCAGAAACCATTTCAGTAGCAACTAAATGATGTTTTTAAGCAGCAGGTAGGGCAAAACTTCACAGGAGCATAAAATCTTTCTGATGACTCATCCCAGGTTTACCTATTGAAAACCTGCATAAATATTCGTGATAATTACTACATAATCACTAAGTCATGCTGGCATGTGGGACTAATTTGTTTTAAGAGAGGTGAAAAATGTGAATTGTCTCTTCAAGCAAGAGACCAGGGCAGGAAACCCTAAGGGAAGGAGTTCAGATTCTTGTTTGTGTGCATTATTGTTTTCAAGTTAAATCACTCAAGTCAAGCTCACAGAGCAGGTCTGACTGCACAATAATCTGTCTCCTGTGAGTGCTTTGGAGCAGTAAGGAAGATTTCTGGCTATTTCAATCCTCACTCAGAACATCCTTAGTTTATAATTGTTAAAAAAACCACCCCGCAAACAAACGAAAACAACAAACAGGAAATAATATGAATTAATAACAGAATTCTTAATAACAGAATTCCTGAAGTCAAAGGTGTCCTTACATAAACTCATGTAGAATTTTCAAGATCAAAGAAATTTATACCTTTAAGCTATAATCTTACAGAGCACCTTTTAAGCACAGTTTATGCTTGTATTAACTAGTTTTAAGGCATCCTTCACAGACAGAAGTGCGTACATCAAACTTTGCCAGATGGGTCTAACCTATATGACTTAAACTCCCTCCCCCTTCTCTTGCTGGTCTAAAAAACCTTGTTAAAAAGAAGCAGCATAGGCTTTAAGCTCACTTTTCCCCCTAAATAAGGGAAGATTTACTATAGGAGGTAATGCACTGAATTGAGCCCATTAGCGCAAAATCAAGCAACATTGACGTAAACATGTTGACTTTGCCACGCACTGAAATTTTAATAAGAACAGGATGACTGCCGTGGTGGCAGTGAAATGAAGAGCACTGGGCTGAGCTCTCTGCTGTCATGAAAACGAGGATAGTGAGCTTGGGCAAGGAAATAAATAAATCTCCGTCTGTAAAATGAAGGTAACTGTTGACTTAGATTTGTCCTTTCAGTTCTTGAAAGAGCAAATCTTCAAAGACTGTGACATCCTGCGTGCAGACAGTCACGAAGACACAAGGTAGCTGGAAGGTCAGGGTTTGACTGAAAACTGTTTTGAGAAGCATCTCTCTCCTGAAATAAGGCACCCAAGACAGCGGGACTGTAATGTCAATAATGAGCACTGCATTCTGTGGTTGCATTTCCCTGAGCCAAAAGCAAATGTTTCTGCAAAATATGCAATTAACAAGATGCTAAAATTGTTCTGTGGCTATGAAAGTGCTCAGAAACATTCATTTTTAGCTCTCAAATTATTCAGGTAGGCTTTTTAAGTGACTGCACAAACACAGTCATTGTCAGCTTCAGATTGGTGTGCCACTTTATTCCTATGCCTGTAAATCTCCTGGAGCTTTCAGATTCCCTCTCATCAGCGCTGGCAACGGAGTCAGGCTCCTGTCATCAGCTGCAGCTTCGCAGCTGCATAGAGCACTCGGATCCAGCCAAAGCACAGAAAGTCTAAAAGGGGCAGAGGAGGGTGGTGGGTGCCCAGGCAGCGCAGGGGTGCCACGGCACATGGAGCAGGTGCCATACAAACACTTGTGGGAGCAGAGATCACAGGACAAGACTCTCCATTTCAGCTGCTTAGGAGGGAATTAACCAAGCACCTAAATTTGGCATTAAAAGCTAGATGGATCACAGAATTAGAACATGATCTGTGAGGTGAATTTAGCACTTGGCACTCAAGAGTGTCAAAGTGCTTGGTCTACTCCTAACTGAGCAGGATCCATGGAACTTCATGTGTTCCTTCTTGAGCCTAAAACTGATTATATCAGAAAGATGAAGGGAGATGCTTTACTGATCCCCAGCTAAATTACAAGCACTTGGGTTGTTTTTATGGACTTCACCTGTGTGCAGCCAGCTCTGAGGCCTGCAGCCGCCTCAGCTGCAGAGTTCAGCAGGCTGCACTCGGTGCTCATGCTTTCTGTGGGGCAGCTGGTCTCCAGCTCAATGCTTAACACAGACACCTGTGGATGCCTTTTCCAGTGCCTTTTCTAAGGACTCCTATCCAGCAAATGTTTCACAGAAAATACAAGACTTGGATTAGGAAAGGTAAGCAAGCCCTGGGACTGTCTCCTCCCAGTGAAGGCCCCGGTCACCAGCCCACACGTATTTTTGCTATAACATTGTTTCATCAAATTACTGATATTACTGAAATTACCCCTCTTTGCAGACCTCTAACCATCACATTTTATAATAATGAGGAAAGAGAGCAGCAAGCATTTGTTTGGAAACCATGGGGTTAAGCAGATCTGGCATCTCAACTGAAAGAAATGGCTTTTTACCCTATAAGAATGAAATTACATCTCCAAACCCTACGTAATGAGGAGTCTTATGTTTGCTAGCCAGCATGCTAACTACTGCAGCTCCTCTTCTGAGAGTCCTGGACATCTTCTTAGATGTTTAGATCAAAGCTCTGCTTTGTTCATGGCTGTAGTCGTACACCCAGAACTGCCTGGTGCCAGGCTGTAACACCCAGCAGGTTCTCAGGGAATGATCTAATGCAAAGCCCTGCTGAGCCACACATAAACTCCTTTTAAAACCCAGCTATTGTTCCAGCACATAATTCATCTTTTACCACCCCGTTTTGTGTCTATCTGGGGACCCCTGAGAATAATGCTTAAAAGAGAGCAGAAGCTCCAAATTTCCTCTAGGTCCCTGGGAACTACTCCTGCAATTTAGTTCTTCCTCTAGGGTGAGAAGCCTCCTCTGCTCATATGTACATATGATAAACATATGTTTATCATATCCTCTTAAATCACTTTTTTCAGGGATCTTGTCACAGAACATAAAGAAGATTTGTTTTGTCTCCCCTTTTTAAACTCAGGTCCAGTAGGACGTCATGCAAAATGCAGCTTTGCGGAAAAACTGGGTGAAAAGAGTCTCTGTGAAGAAGAAAGCTTTGCACATGGTGGTTTTTATTCCATGTCTCCCCTACCCCTTTCAATCTATACCAACTATTCAACCCCAGAAAATACTAAAACTTTTACTTGATTGTCCCTGACCCCTGCTTGATACAGGCCCTGTCAGCTGTTTCCTGGGAATTGCCTTGCAAAGGGCCACCTGGCCCAGCTGTGGCTAATGCACAATTAATAACCAGCCAAAGGAGTTCCTGCAGCTTGATGAAAATTGTTTGTGACTGCTCTACCCTACAACAGATCCAGTTACAAACGGTAGGGCTGTGTTTCCACCCTGGGGCAGTCGATTCCAGGTGTACTCCATACCCCTACAACTGAAAGCAAACTGCACTCTGCATCCAGGGGGATCAAGAAGAATTCACCGACGATATAAATGGTTGTGTGCCACTTGGCAGCCTTTGGCTCCAGCTTGTTTCGGAGTTCCAGCATGTCTGGTACGGCAGCACTCACCACAGCACGACTTCATTCAGGCCACCATGGACCGCTGCTACTCTCCATTCTCTGTTAAACCTTCGCACTGGCCATACGGTGAGCAGGCCAAGGGTGAGCAGGTCCTGCTGATCACTTCTGAGCTGTCCACTCACCAGATCAAGATGTGGATGGAAACCAGGGAGTCTCAACTGGTGCGATATCGTCGCCGGTGCATTGTCATGGTAGCAGTTGGAATCTGCTCTTCTTTAAACACAGCAACCAAACCACAGACAGACCACCTGAGAGACCAGGCAAGCCAGACAGCTGTTTAATCGTCTCTGTACTAAAGGCATCATACTGTGCACCCACCAGTACCCTCCTGGGTCTTTGAAGTACTCTCTCCCAAAGCAGTCTGTGCCAATGATGCACAGAGACTCCAGACCAGAGTAGGATGCTTTTGCCACTCATTCCCAGTTAAACTTACCTCAGCCTACGAACCAGACAGTTTTTGGGATCTTCCTATTACTCAAGAAAGGCAGATGGATTCTGTCCCTTTATAGTCTGATGGCACTAGGGTACACCATGTGCAGGTGTCCAGTAGAGTTTTATACTCCTGTGGGGCTGATGAGCCAGGCCATCTGATCCCCACAGTCCAGTAAATCCAGTTGTCCCTTTCCTCCACTGGCCAAAGGCAGGGCCCCTCTGTTCCTGGTTGGAGTCTTCATTATTTGTATAATATTTGTAACTGCAAAACAGAAGCCTCTTTTGTCAGGGTCAAAAGTACAATCAGCCCTTCTACTCTACTCCACAGACACTGGAGCAGCAATTTTCCTGGATGGGTGCTTTTGGACTGTTATTTTTCTTCTCAGTTCCTGTATCCAAGTTTCCAGCCTCCAGGTAGGTTCACCATCCTGCTTCCTCACGGTCACACAGGAAGAACCGCAGGATCATACTTGGTGTGCAACACTGGTACCCTTTCTCTTGAACAGAACAAGGCTGACTCTTCATAGCTGAGGCCTCGGTAGGAGTGTGAGAGGATGACCCACCCTCCTCAGCTTGCTCAGACATTTTTTGGTCAGTCTGTCCACGGCCGAGACACAGGCCCACATGGGAAAGCGAGATAATCTTCATACTCTCAAAGTTGTCTGGCCAGTCAGTCTGCAGCCGGTGCCACCGTGTCTGTCCAGATGTTATCACCAGGGTGTGGGTGATGACATCGCTGCATTCTGTACAACTGTCACCACGCGGACCACACGCCCCAGATTTCATTTGGGTCTCTGGATGCTGGTCGTCATGCAGGTTATTGTAGATCATCTTCAACATGGTTAAATCCCTCAGATATGGGATACTTCCCTCAATGCTGGTCCATTTGCTTTAGGAATATGCAAATTCTTCCTTGAAGGGACACCTGTCCTTCACACTTGTTTGAACTTTTTGACAACAATTGTGAGGGGTTTTTTGTCCACCTTAGCAAACCTAACACAGCTTTTTATAGCTGCGACTGCTGACTCAACACAGTAGCTAAGCATTCATATCTGGCACAGAGGCGCTGGGAAAAGGAAGATGCGCCCATTTGGTCTGTTTATTTTTGAAAGCTTCCTCATTATCGTTGTTTTTGTGGGTTCAAGCTCTGTAGGCCTGTCAGGAGATAAAGACGCCTTTCCTGGCTGCTGAAGCCAGTCTCCAACATCTGCCCTGTCCAGAGGGAAAGAAAGCTATGTTAAAAGAAGGGAAAAAAGCCACCACAATTGTTAGCTGTTTGCTAGTATGTTTAGGCAATGAGATCAGAGCGGTCAAGATGAAGAAGAGTTTGCTCAGTTCTGATTAAGAGAACGAAAAACTTCTGGCACATAGGTTTTCATCTTACAGTAAATCAAAGGAGTCTCTTATGAACAAAGCCCTTTTCATATTTTACAAACTATAAAACACTCCAGTGGGTGTTTACTTGCAAATGACAAAAGGAATGACATGCAGATTTCACAGTACATTGAAAACCACTGGTCAGAAGTTAGTTTATATTTAAAAGCAGTTATTGTAAACTCAATTGTATAACATGCTGATCTTTAACAGCAAACATCTGCTTATTCCTCCCAGATATTTATTTTCCCACTTTTCTTCTAACAAAATGCTTTGAATACTGGGGAACAAAAGTGTCTCCATGCCGTGTTCAATCTACATGCACATAAAGTCAATGTGTGAGCATTTTCCAGGGACATGGCATGAAAATTCATGTGGTTTTACAACCAACAATCTACCCCCGAGCTGAGAGAGATGTCTGACGCACAGCGTAGGTAAACAGAGCTTCATTTTCATGTCTGTATTTCAAAAGGCTATTCTTCAAGCTATTCCAAGTTTCCTGTAACCTTTGGAATATTGTCTAGAAAAATTATGAGAAACATTTGCTTCTAGACCTGTCTCTCTAGGCTGAGAATCAACATTGATTGCCAGCAAGTGACTAGCCAGGACGTGCACAGGAAGGATTGCCACTGAGTTGCGTGTCTGAAGACCAAAGGTTTAAATGTCCATAATAGAAAATGCTCGTGTCACCCTCTCTGATGGTGATGGTAGGTTCAAAACTATAATTAATCTGACAAGCTCCACTGAAACCTGGAAAATGGACCAAAGTCTAAGTAGGGCTCTTCCTTCCCATAATTAGGTCAAGAACCTGGAGCTACCTATCTGGTGGGTGTAATTGTGGTACCTTTAAATTAAAATAAATCAAGCAAACAAAATACAAATTGTAGAGAAATTGCCCTTTGCAAATTTTACTCAACCCCTTCATTCCTGATTTAAGTGGGATATATTCAGGCTGCATTAGGATTAATACAATAATTAGGATGCAATAATTAGGATACTGTGCTGTGCAGAAGAGAAACCTGCAACAGGTCGTCAGCAGTGGTGAGAGCTGGGAACATGAGAAAAGCAATGCGTTTAGTCCTCGAGGGAGGAGGAGGTGCCTCACGTTACTCAAAAGCCATGTGAATGGATGAGTAGATGCCACAGTCAGGGGAGGCCCTTCCAACCCCTAGCCACAGGAATGGCTGCAGGCAGGGCTCTCCGCAGCTCGGTGTCCTGTGCCAGGTCGGTTTGGGCACCTCACTGCAATAAGAAAACAGCTGCATCCCTACTGACTTTTCCCCAGGGAAAAGAAAGGAACAAGTGTGGCTGCCATCAAGAGATAGGAGGTCTCATCTCACTAGTTAGGCAATGAGTTAAATTTACGCTGGCTGCCACGTGTTCCCTCTCTCATCAGCGGAGCCCGCAGACTGCTCTGTTTGGTTGTTGTTTTTCTGTTTGTTTAGGATGGGGAGAATCATGCTGTGGAAGTGCCTGTTTCTCTCCTTTAGTTAGAGATAGTGTCTAGAACATTCTCTCAGCTACAAACATCTGCACTGGTCAGATGAGATCCTTTTGAAGCAAATGGGCAAGCTCAGAGCATTTGGGCAACTTGGCTAGGAACCTAATCAGATCTTTCCAGCAGGTGTGAATCATGGGTCTGGGGAGGGCTTAAATGTTTCTGGGAAATAACATGGTTTGGACTTTACTTAACAGAAAAGTCACTAAGCAATGTTTATTCTCCAGTCTGCATCATCAGCAGTGTGTATTATGTCATTCACCCTGACAGTGCCATTTTCTAATGGAGTCCAGTGGGCTGATGCTGGCTGGATGCCAGGTGCCCCCCAAAGCCACTCTATAACTCCCCTTCCTCAGCTGGGCAAGGGAGAGAAAATATAAGGAAAAGTGGTGGGTCAGTATAAGGACAGAGAGAGATCACTCGCTGTTACCATCACAGGCAACAGAGACGCAACTTGAGGAAATTGGTTTAATTTATTACCAATCAGATTGGAGTAGGATAATGAGAAATAAAACCAAAGCTTAAAAACACCTTCCCCCCATCCTTCTCTTCTTCCTGGCCTTACCCTCACTTCCCAACTGTCTACCTCCTCCCAGGCAGCACAGGGGGATGGGGAATGGGGGACTGCAGTCCTCTCATCACACATTGTCCCTGCCACTCCTTCCTCCTCAGGGGCAAGGCTCCTCACATTCTTCCTCTGCTCCAGTGTGGGGTCCCTCCAACATGAGACAGTCCTCCACGAGCTTCTCCAACGTGAGTCCTTCCTACAGGCTGCAGTTCTTCACAGATTGCTGCAGCATGTATCCCTTTCACAGACTGCAGTCCTTTGGGAACAGGCTATTCCAGCACAGGTCCCCTGCAGAGCCACAATTCCTGCCAGCAAACCTGTTCCAGTGCGGACTCCTGTCTCCACAGGTACTGTTAGGGCCCTGCTCCAGCATGGGCTTCTTCTGAGGTCACAGCCTCCTTCAGGCATCCACCTACTCTGGCCTGGGGTCTTCCATGGGCAGCAGGTGGATCTCTGCTCTACCGTGGCCTTCCATGGGCTGCAGTGGGACAGCCTGTCTCACCCTGGGCTGCAGGGGAACCTCAGCTCCGGCGCCTGGAGCACCTCCTTCCCCTGCCTCCTCACTGACCTCGGTGTCTGCAGAGCTGTTGCTCTCCCTTATTCTCACTCTGCTCTTCTCTGGCTGCAGTTGCTCCTGAGCAGAGACCTTTCCCTCTTCCTAAATATGTTATCCCAGAGATTCTTCCACCATCACTGGCGAGCTCAGCCTTGACCAGCGGCGGGTCTGTCCTGGAGCCATCTGGCATTGGCTCTGTTGGACACAGGGGAAGCTTCTGGCAGCTGGTCACAGAAGCCACCCTTGTAGCTCCCTGGCTTCCAAAACCTTGCCATGCAGACACAATACACGGAGATGCAGACTGGCACAAGTAGCGGAAGAAGTGCAAAATTCAGGCAAAGGGACTGGTGGGAGGCCAGGCCTGGGAGCTGCTGGTGTGTGTGCTGGCTGAGAAGGCACAGCACCCTGGAGCAGGGGGCTTCCATTCGATCTCAGTCATTTCTGCTTTCTAGAGAGAACCGCACCCAGAGCAATATGAATGTAAATCAACAGCATTCACTGAAGCTGCACAGGACAAAAACCCAGGACATTTCCAGAGTTGTTTCTCAGGGGGTTCAATTTCTCTTAGCTCTAACGTTGCATAACAGAGAAATCTACCATAGCAGGGGCACAGGAAGCAAACCTCATCTGTACAGGTTTTTCAGATATATTTTCTCTGAATAATGTCAGTTGTGGTCTTGCTTCCTAATGTTTTTTGATGACACTAAACCTTGAAATTTTCCTATTCTCGGTAGAAAAACTCCAACTCTTATCCACTCACAAGTATTTGTTAAAGACTAAGTGATAACCAAACGTATACAAACTTGAGTACTGAGTGGATATTCTTAATCTAATGACAATTCCCACTAGTATCAGTGAAAGCCTGTGTCTATCAGTGAGACTAGACACTGCTAAGCAGATGTTGTGGTTAAACTGAAATGTCACTCTGACCCTGCCATTCACATTAGGGCTCTTGTGCCCAAATCTTGTGCAGTCTTGGCAGGCCAGTATCTGGGCCCACCCAAGGGGATCATTGTAGGTTGACGATTGAAAAACCTGTAATGCCCTGGCTGAGACTGAAATTGTCTTAAGTATGTGCAAACACATAGTCAAAAAAATTGACATCTGAAGTCCATGGCAGCACGTCTGGTAAAAAGTGAAACAGATTTCTTCTAACTCGTGCACCCCACAGAAACCACACTATGGAGAAAATTTTACACCTGAGTGTAATTTTACACCTGAGTCTCACACAGCCGACATGCAGAGGGGGTATCTACCTAAACTGAAGTTAAGAAGTGGTCTACACTCAGAAGTTTAAATGGACTAAGAAGATCCCTTCTCAGATGAAGGCACATATTAATCCAACCAGCAAAGTCCTGTGTCTCTGCAGACTGACTCATTTCATGTCCTCCTCCATGAGAATCCAGTTCATCAGTCTTATTTTTCTGCTGCATTCTGATGTCTTCTTGTGTCAGCGCTCTACCGGTGCGTGATCCTGACTGCTCTCCCTCTTTGCACAACATGCAGGTTCAGGTACAATGTTAAATGTAATTAGACTGCTAATTTGTCTTTGTTGCTACTTGTTATGGAAATGTCCAATAGCTAAACATAGCTCGAAAGGTTGACAAACAACTTGTTTGTGAATAAAGAGATCCATAAATATGTAAACAAAGGATGGGATAAAATATGTGATCACGAAAGTTAATTCTAAAAACATTTCTTGCTTGGCTTCCTAGATGACCACTAGATTGAAGAGTACATGTTGTAACATTTACAAAACACACATTGGGGACAGACAAGGTTTTCCATTTGTTTGTTCTGTCTGTTAAAATTATACTGTGGTTTCTGAATCATAAATCATGGAATGGAGCTGGAGCTGCATTAGCTGTACCACACAACCTCCCTCCTGCACACAAAGTCCATTTAATCCATTTGTGTCCTATGGTGAAGTTAATGTGTCCACCTGCGTATCCTTCAGTCTGTAAACACAGAGCAGGTGAAATCAGGAGGAAACTTAAATGAGATCAAAAGATATGTTCAAAAGAAGGGCCGAAGCCATCTGGAATCCCTCAGAGCTGCCAGCTACACAAACGAGACCTGCTGGCATCCTAAGTGGAATTTCTTGCTTCTCTTTCTTCTGAAGCTGGAGGAAGTTCAAATGAACTCTGGGAGAACAGTTGGCACTTTCTTTGTAAGGAGGCTCATTGTTCAGAGAGGTGAGATCAGACGCATGTTTCAAGGACACCCAGATTTGGACCCTGAAATGTTGCTGCTTTTGTTTAGGGAGCTCTTCGACACAGGAAAGAAAAAAAAAAAGAAAGAACAAAAGAAAAAGCAGTGTATAATCTCTGTTTTTCCATTGTTCCATAATACACTTTGACTTGTCCTACATCTTTCTTTAACTGAAGCAGAACAAATCTAGGAAGCCCACAGGAAAATTTGTTTGGCTCTTTGTTTGGAAAGTCTCTTTATTTAAAAGAAACAAAGTAAACAAAATAAGTCCCAGGACTTTGATTTCAGAGAAACTAGTCTGGCTACATAGTAAGTAAGAAAGCTATGGATTGCCCCACCATGATTGGAATAACATGTGCAAATCCATGACAGAATGAACAGGATTAGAAATTTAAAGTAAATAAATATGCCTCTTTAGTCCTAAAGTCAAAACTGCAATTACAGGGAGGCATGTACTTCAAACGAACATCCAACAACATTCATATATCATGAAGAAACACTGTGCTCCTCCTCTCTCCCAGCTTTCAAAACAGGGCTGGCAAAGGGATGCTTAATGGAACTTAACACAATTCTGAAGTGGCTTCAGCTGTATCCTTTAGGAGAACTGAGTATCTCAAACTGTATCTTGAACTCTGCATTCAGAAAGCTGCACCCCTTGGAAACGGGGATATTTCCCTTGGAAACAGAATGTATTCCGGTGGGCGTTTTTTGTTTGGGTTAAGGAGCAGGACAGTTCACAAAAGTCTTGGGTAGAAGAGGGGGGTTGGCTGTTCCTGATGGACTGCCAAAGGATGGCAAAGGGATTTTCAAGAGAGTTTGTCTTTTCATCTAGCTCAAATCTAAGAGAGATCTTAAGTACTTCTATAGCTATGTGTGAATGCATCTACATTTGCCCTAATACTTGCCCCTCTTTCATGCTGCCTGGAGGTGAGGCACACCCCCTCGACCCACAACATGCATCTTTTAGAGATAACCCAGGCTGGCATATCCCTAGATTGTGACCAAAAATGACATAGCAGGGTCTGCATCTATTCAGCCTGTGCCTGCAACATCTACCACAGTGCTTGCTGATGGTGGTACATGGCTGATGCTGAATCCAAAACTGTGCTCCAAAAGGCACCACAGAAGTATCATGACAGGCCACCAGCCTGTTCCTGAGGGGAGTGCAAATGTAGTCTTTAGTCTGTATTTACTTTGGCCTCAGTAAATATAGGCTGATATTTGCATGGGATATTAGAAAATATTTTATCGTAACAGTGTCTTGAAGTGGGGACCACATTTTGAAAGAGTTCATAAAACCAAGAAAAGAAAAAAAAATTCTTTCATGTCTCCAGGAGAAACTAAAGTACATATATTTCTATCATAACTGAAGCCCACAATAACCCTTGTGCGCTGAGCAGTATTTCAATGCCTAAGAAGAAATAATTTTAGAAACCCAGGAAGACTGTATCAACCCCACACATTCCTAGAAAACGGATACCTTCCTCTTCAGAAATCATACTATTAATCCACACAGACTTTCACAGAGATCCCAAGCATACTTCAGCAGCAGAAAGAATTAAGAAAAAACCTCTTATTGCTTTAAAGTGCATCCAATACTGCAGGATTCTTTCTGGTTTTAAATAGAAAATCTATATGCACTAGTGGCATTCATTTGACTGTTCAGAAATTGTCTTACTAAAACCAAAGACATTTCCAGAAAATCAAGTCCTTCAGCAAGTTCTCTAGTTCCCACTACTAAAAGCATGGATATGTACAAGTAACAGTAAAAAGAGGGACCACATCCTTTGATGTTCTGTAACAGACAAAACAGTAAAAAATTCAGAATTAAAGGGGGAATAAAGAGTGTTTGGGTTAATAAGCCAGGATCCCATGAAGCAGTGGAGTGCCTGCAGCAGGAGCCATCAGCCATACCTGCATGGAAACTGTAACTGGTAAAATGCGCTTGAACATGGCCGAGGCGAGTTGCTGTAGGTGAAACCCAAACACCGGCATCAGTCGCACATCCATTCTTTAGTGCTCTCCTGCTCACTGAGATGGAACAGTCCTTTCTTTTTTGGGACTTTAATGTTTGTAACTTCAGTGTTTAATGTTAAGAAGGTTATGAGTTTTTTGTTCTCTACTTTTTGCTATGAGAGGAGGAGGTGCACTGATTGCAGTTCAGATTTCACCTCCAGGCAAAGGACTCTCCCTTCATGTATTTATATACATGACTGTGAGCCCCCATGAGCCTTGTCTTCTTTAGGCAGTGTAGGGTTGACTCCAGCCAGTAGCCAAATACCTGTTATCAGCATCCCTCGCTCCCCTCTCCCAGGGGATGGGGAGAAAATCAGAGGAAGACAAGAAGACTCGTGGATGGAGAAAAAGACAGTCTGGTAAGTGAAGCACAGGCTGCAGGTGCCAGCAGAGCCAAATATGGACCTTATTCATTATGTCCCATCAGCCTTCCCCCAGTAAGCTGGGCTTCAACATGTGTGATGGTTACCTGGGAAGACAAACACCATAACCATGCCCACCCCTGCTTCCTCCTCCTTTCTTGACCTCTTACTGTTGAGCTTGCTATTATGCTGTAGGAAACATCCCTGTGGCCAGGGACACTGGGAATCTGTCCTTGCCGTCCCACCCCAGTCCTCCTCACACGTCTTGCCCATCCCCATGCCCAATGGCTGTGGATGCAGAGTCAGGAAAAAAGAAAGCCTTGACACTGCCAAACTCAGCACAGCAGTAGCCAAAACACTGCTGTGTTATCAGCACTGATTTAGTCACAAATCCAAAACACAGCACCATTCAGGCTGCTATGAAGAAAATTAACTCCATTTAAGCTGTATCCAGTACAGCTAAACAGTTTGAAGTGTCTCAGCCTTTTCTCATAGGAGAGATGCTCCAAACATCTTCACGGCCCTTCCCAGACCTGCTCCAGTCTGTCCACGTCTCCCTCGCACCGGGGAGCCCGGGACTGGATCCGGCACTCCGGGTGTGTCTCACCGGGATGGGCAGAGGGGAAGGATCACCCCCCTCGCCCGGCTGGCAGGGCTGTGCCTGATGCAGCCCAGGAGGCTGTTGGCCTTCTTGGCCACCAGGGCACATGGCTGCCTCCTGCTCACCTTGCTGTCCACCAGCTCCTACTCTGTAAAGCTGTTTTCCATCTGGCCAGCCCCCAGCGCATACTGGTGCCTGGGGTCTGTAAGACAGCAACCCGAGGTGGCCTAGCAAGAGGTATGGCAATTATTTCTCTAGTGGGAGGGCTTGTCATTTTCAGATAAAATGATAAAAAACCTGTCCCAGATACCTCGCCAGATACTTTCTGCACATGAAGAGATGGTGACTGTGTATAAAAATGAAAATTTATTCAAAGTTTCTGTTAAGGATGTAGAGAGCAGACTTACAGTTCTTGGGTAAACACTTTATCTGCAGAGGATTTAAGTTCCCAGTAGTGCTAAGGTTCTCTCTCTTTCAATAATTTTAGAGGATTTCTCCCAATTAGAGATTCTGAAAGTCAGTCTCTTTGTATTGAGCATGTTTTGCTTCGTTCAAGTCAATCCAGGTACCTACAGACGTATATCAGGCTGCGGCGGCTCTTGAAAAACTGTCTGATTTTCAAGAGGTGTGGATGGTTGGAAAATGTTTTATATTATGTCTAACTGGTACTATGTCCATGGCAAAAGAACTCAAGTTTTGGTGAGGTCAGAGGTTTGAATGATGACTGACTCCCACCAGACTAATCTGCAGTATTTAGGAAGGAGAAAACCAGAATTTCAAGGATCTCAAACTACAAATACAAGTTTTTCCTTTGTTTCTGAGAATCATAGCCAATATCTGGGTTCAAGCATTACATCCAACATGGGGAGGGTTTAAATTTAGCCCTCCTGTTTACACAGAGACCATTAACAGAAGTAGAAGGTAGTGATAGCTTAGGAGCCAGCAGTCATGATTTCATTACCTCTGTTCTGTGTGACTGGAACAGAGTCCAAGCTATACACATCCTTGGGGCTTGAAAAGGGCCAACTTTTGGCCAAGCTGAAAACAATTGACTGAAGTCAGTTGGGAGATGACTCTAAAAAGAAAAATGTTAATTAGGAGATATTTAAGATTATTTCTCTACATGCTAAGAAAGCCACAATACCACAATTGGAAAAGAAGGCTGTGATGGTTACAAAATAACATGACTTAGTAGGAGTGCAAAATAAGCTAAAAGCATTACAAAAAAGAGAAAGAAAGAAGACATGAATGAAAGGATGAATTGATAACAATTAATACAGCTGAGGAATAAAAAGTCTACATTTAAAACAAAGACACACAGCTAGAATTTTATGGGTGGCATGTGTTAAGAACAAAAAGAAAGGACTTTCTTTGATAGACCAAAACAAAGAAGCCTAATGATGGTGCTGGTTTATTACTGAAGGGAAGTGGTGGTGCTGCTGTCACAGAGGACAGTGATTTATTTGGCAAGAGAGTATTTGGGAAAAGCGCCCACGGAGAGCAATTTTTTCCCAACCCTTTCACAAGCACTTTTGAGCCTGAAGACTGAAATCCTCCCATACCTGGGCTTTAATCTTCCTCTGTCTTTTCTTGTCTTTGTTTTTCTACATTTAACCAGTCATGCTTGGTACTTTTCCACTTTCTACCTCACTCTTATGTCATAGGCTGCTGACAGGAAAGCCAAACACAAGGCTAACTCCTTGCCCTACTCATGCAGCCTTCACATAACTTTCCTGCCTTTAGAAGGCTGAGCTGGGTTCAGCCAGCACCCCTTTGAAAGAAAACTAAGCCCTTGGCAAGTGCCTGCTAACATCATTTCTCACCCAGCTTCAAGTTATGCCAGGAGAGCCACTAGAGCTCCACAGATCCATTTGTGATTTCCCTGAGGGTGTACACCCCGGGATGCATACCTTGCTTTGGAGAAGGTACTGGAATCAATACTGACCCAGACAGGCCAGCAGGAAACAGATACTGACACAATTTTTTAGACCTCAAGGCTGCAAGGCCACTATGCTGCTCTGCATTACTAACGAGGGGTTAAGGTGTCATACCTGTGCCAAGAGAACATGGAAGCACATAAGTGAACTGCAAACTGGATAAATTAGGTAGAAATGAAGGTGGAAACATCACTCTCAAATGACTGTCCCGTACTGCAAGGTCCTGTACGCAACCCTGTTCCACTTAAAATTTTTTCAGTGATGACCAAAAGAAAGAAAACAGGAGAGGGAGAGCCTCAGAAACCACAGTGACCAAGGGGCACCACTGAATCCCGTGGGCAGTAGCTGGATGTTATTTCCTCTGCGAGTCAGTGTTGTGGGTACTGTTCCTTCCCACAAAATCCTGGAGGAATCTTCCAAATCTCCTAAACCCCAAGCTGCTTATTTCTGTGGCACAGCACAATTCACAGAGCAGATGAGGGGGAAAAAGCCTGTTTGGCTGATGAGACAGGACCTCCCCAGGACACATTTACAGGGCTGGACCTCACACAGAGCCCAGCCACAGGATTTCTCATGCTCCCTTGGCAGAGAGCACAGGTTTGAGCCCAGATCCTTGCACCTCATAAGATTGTGGGCTTCTCTCAGGCTCTCCTGCTGAAACAGGTTCTATTTGCTTACATTAATTAAGTACTTTTCTGGACAGGACTTAAAATGTGGAGATTCAGAGATGAGCTGTGAGAATAAAGGCAATTTGCAGTTAAATTAAGGCAGAGAAAGCTGAAATTGCACGTGCATACCTACCTAGGTACATCTGCTACTGGAAGGTGTTTCCCCTCCAAGACAATGTTAGGAATTTCCATTTAAATAAATTCAGAAAATAAGGCCCACAGTCCTACTAAACATGACAGACATCATCTGAAGGGATTGACCATGCCTGGAAACCAGGCTTTGCAGAAGAACAGGGCAGGGTTTACTTCCCCCTGTGTTCTGCTGCGGTGGGAGGCCTTACAAGGATGTTAAACAGAGAATCAGACAAGAATATCACAGTGGTCTATTCCAGTCTTATCACATATGGTGGAGGATAACAAGCAATTCATCTAGTGGTACCTTTCACTCAAGTAACTCCCCAGAGTTTTTTTAACATTTTGTAGATTTTTACACTTGCAGGATCCTACCTAGTTTACACTCAGAAATATTCCCTGCTATTTTCAGCTTCCCCAGGCAAGCTCCCCTCCTTCCTCTGTCTGGCTTCTTCACTTGTTCTTCCAAGGACAATGTTGTTCATGCATTTCTTTGCTAAGGCTTTGAAATTTGGAAAGAGTAGATAAAAGAAAAAATTTCCTTGGGTTTGGACTAAACCGAAGAGAAAACTGAGCAGACCCCTGCCAGAAATATTGGACAATTTAAACGGACTACCTAGCTGAGGCTCAGGGTGCCAAAGAAGGTGAATAGCATGTCTGGCTGTCTCCTTTTCGGTTGGCTAAGTTGGATTTATAAATCACCACACGATGAAGAAAGCACTTCTGAAATTTTGGAGGGAAGAAAGGAGAACTATAAAAACTAGCCAATTTCACAACAGCAAAGGTGTTCAAAGCCGTCAACCTGAATTAAACACCCAAAAAGGAATATCGCTTTAAAATCACAAAAACACAACCCACGGGCGGAGTCCAAATCAGCTGTGCTGTGAACAGAGTGGCAGAGCCTCAGAGAATGGTAGGTACCATCCCAAAACCACATGGACTATATAAACACTGCTGACATGTAGCAGGGGCCTAGGAAAGACTCTTCTTTGAAAAGGGTCTTCTTGGACTGACAGTTTCTAGGGGGTTATTTTGGGGGGGAGAATGATTTTTAATGGCATCTGACACTTTTGGCACCTTCGCAGCCATTGTTCACTCCAGCGGAAGTTCGCTCTCCTCCGAAATGAAAAATTTGTCGGTTTTTTAAAACCTCAGGGATGGTGTGTAACACAAGTTGGTCAATGAGCCCCATAACTAAGCCTGACTCCTCCCTTTTCAGTGACAGATGGACTTAGTAATGTGGAAATGTCACAACTACATAACAGCCCCAATGTTCATTAACCCTTAACAAAGAGTAAAGAACACTTTATGCCACTGGCATAATTTCCATACTCCCATGGACACTGAAAGCACAAAGCAAAATTATCTTATTAATTTCATATGATGATGCCTACTCAAGAACCCTCCTTTTCTACTGTGCCTGCAACTCCCCTTGGAATAAACAGGGAATTCCTACCTCATAAAAGGCATAGTCAAAATCTCAAGCCAAAATCTATATCCTCTGGTGGGTAATTCACCAGAGATAATTTTGCCCTTAAGTCCTCAAATATCCTGGCTTTCTACGTCTACAACAGTTTTATGACAAGGAAGGATCTTCATTTCTTTCAGTGAAAAACTTTCAACTGAATTTTAAAGAAAAAGGGGAAAGATTACAAAGAAAAGCACCATGCAGATGAGAAACTGACTAAGTTGAGGGAAATTAGTTAAAGCTAGAAAATAAATAAACCTGAAACATTCAATTTTTAGACCATTGCACAAAATGTACATGTCAAAGGGCAGAGGTTTGAACAGCAGATTTGCACTGGGACATGCTCAGGAGAAGTTTGTTCACATAAGATATGGGACCATCCAGATGCTGTGAAACAGGGGAAGATTCAAAGTGACATGCCAGAAGCACGACTGAATGGAGAACTCTCAGAGATAGGGCACATGTTACCATCAAATAACCATGTGTTTTTCAAAAATAAATAAATATGCATAAATTTGATAGTTTCAGCTTTAGTACCCAAGCAACAAAATGTGTAGTTCATCAGACTCTGGAAGGAACAGTTAATACAAAAAATCCCACAGTTATTACAAAATTGTAAAAGTCTCTAAAAGACGGTGCCATTTATGGACACTAGAGGTTACCAGCTTGTAACTCAAGAGGAATCTTCTTTTTGTTTTGAATTGGTTGTTTTTGAAGAAAATAAGCAATTTTTATGGTTGTATTTGAGCCTGGAGATGACAGTGAATGGATTCAAATTTTTGTTGGCTTTGGCTCACTGTGCTATACTGAGCAAATAATTTAACTTTACTCTGCCCGTGTCTTTTAAATGATAATCATCAGTAACTTCTATCTGTGTAAACTTCAGACTGTGCTGCAAATCCTTTGGTTGTAATTTACTATCAGTATCAGGCTGGACGTTATGAAATGCCCCTTTTTCATCCTTCTTGATGCCGTACTACTTGTACCTAGAGCAATAACAGTGAGGATAGCAGTCATGGTGTACAGAGGTCTGTAGACTCTCCATCTGTCCAATTCATTCTGTCACAAAACAAATGAAAAAATGACCAGTCAGTTTCGTTGGCAGTGTTGTTGATGTTTACCTTTGGAGTAGCTGAGGTAATACCAAAAACTGTAAGTAACCCACTCAGTGATGGCTGCCAGGGATTAAAAAGACCCTGAAGCAACCTCTCTAGCAGAGAGCTCTCCAGGAATATCTGTCTCTGCAAGAGACACAGGCTAGAATAGAACAGGCCATAAACTATTCTGGTAAGGACCAGTTATAGCAGCTGATTAATGAAACGGCTGATTGGGCAATGGTGTTAACAGCACGAGTGACCTTCCTTCACTCCTTCATCTTTTCTCCAGTGTTTTTGCCTATCTATTGTTCTATTATACTCTTTCTATACGATATTTGATCAGGTATTTGATTATAGGTTTCTAGCCACAGCTACCATTAATAATAATGCAAGGAAGGACAGAAAGTGGTAGAGGAGCCAAGATGGACACAGAAGACAAGAGCTAGAAACAGAGAACTGGGAGAAAAGCTCATGGATAGAAAACATGCAAATGAGAGCTCCAGGGAAAGGGGAGTTTGCTGCAAAAGCAGCGGATACCTTCAGGTGTTTAACCAGGAATGGCAGCTCCACCCTTGCCAGGAGGCACGAGGAGAAGCAGGAGGGGAAAAGAGTGGAATATAGCTAATTTTTAAACAATTCTGTGTCAGGGGGAGAAATTTAATGACAGAATATAAATTAATGAGCACAGTCCTAATGGGTTAACCCAGGGGTTCCCCAGCCCTCTCTTTGACACTGGCCAGCAATGCCAGAGAAGGAGTTTAAGAATAGGATAAACACAGTGATATTTTCCTGATGTATTCTCCAAGTGACCACCAGCCCTGGAGACAAAGATGATGCCTTCCAACTAAGTTAGCTAGAGAAAGTGAGCCTACCTACAGGCTCTGCTATGGAGATTTCAATAGTATTGTACTCCCAGAAATAATAAAATTTTCATCAGATATGTGTTTTGTAAGAGATAGAAACCTGAAATTTTTCTCTGAATCTGAGGTTTTGAATCAAATTGCATGATGGGAATTGCAATGGAAACCTAAGAACCATGAAGAACCATGCCACTCCCTCTGCTGCCCCCCTCCCTGCCCCCCCCAAAAAAAGGATTTCTCAGGAAGTCTGATTAATCTTGGGAAAAGCCATTTGCAGTTGCCATTCTTGGAGGTTAAGTCCAGCTTGAAAATTTGGAGAGGAAACCAGAGAATGGCACAGTGCACTGAATCAGCAAACCACAGATTCATAGAAACATAAAAACATAGAAACTGAAGAAAACCCCCAAGGATTAGATTTCAGAAAACAAAGGGACAGATTGCACAGGGTCAGGGAACAAACATACTCCTAAGCTATATCCATGCTTTGGATATTGCCAAAAAAATCGGTTTTCATACACGCTTGTACTTCAGAAGTGCAAAACTGTTCTCTGCACAGTGTATTTATTACCTGTAGAAACGTTCCAGTAGATGATTGCTTCCATTAACTAGACAATATTCTGGAATATCAGTGGGGCCTGATCTGGGAAAAAACGTCACTTTATCCTTGGAAGCAGGATGCATGAGGAGGGTAGTCATTCACCCCACGGCCCTCAGCACCACAAAGTGCCTCTTGGCACTCTGCTTCTGTGGGTGGTCAGGCAATGCCACCAACCCAGCAGCAGGGCAGCCATGCTCTGGGCCTGCATGTCCAAGGCAGGCTGGAGGAAGGTTCAAGCTCCTTCATGTCTAAGGTAAGGCACTAGATACCCGCAGATGGGAGGATTAAGCAATCAAGGATATCTGAAAAATGAAATGAAGTAAGCCCAGCCTCCTTCAACAGAGAAAACCTACAGGGGTGCTCGACTCTACGGGCGAGCAGGTGTGAATACCTATGAGTTACATCATGCAGAATAGAGAGCACCTTTGTATGTAGTCCAAGCAGTAGTCAGACATGCATTGTTTTATTTTCCTCAGTCTGTGCTGTTTGTATTTGGTACTTCTGTTTCTTATCCTCCACTTCTCTTATCCTGGCTGGTGCCAGTGTGACTTTGGAGAGCAGTAAACACCAAGACTACTCTATCTGTAGATGTGGGGGTGGGAAGGCACTTCCCCGGTGCCCAGCACACCCACTCGTTGTTTAAAGAACCACACAGTAAAAAAACCACTCCTCCACTTTCCCACATGAATATTTGTGCCTTAATAACTGTGTGAGAGAGAGTGGTAGAGGTGTCTTTTGGGGACAAATATTATGGAAGCAAGCATTCTGAAAGAGGTATAGCAAAGAGAGGACCTGAATTCAGAAGGTACAATGAGAAGGTGCAACACTGAAATTCAGTAGGAAAATTTCTGCACAGAGCAGTGTTTTCCCATCCTTGTAACTGGATGAAATGTCTTTAAGGCTGATCCTCAAATGATGCTCCTTGAGCTCAAAAGCCTCTTGCAGCTGTCCACCCGGTGTGACTCCCACGTGCAGCGCAGCACATGAATGCTGCAGAACACATCAGGAACTCCTTTTCTGAGCACCAGGAAAAAATAGCTGCTAAATTGATTGCTCTGTATCAGCTTCTTCACTGTATGAAGCATGAGCCCCTTTGGTGTCATGGAAGATTAATCTAACCAAGAACTTATGAATGTTATGCTGTTGGTTAAAGCATT
Source organism: Mohoua ochrocephala (assembly GCA_013398855.1). Lineage (NCBI taxonomy): Eukaryota > Metazoa > Chordata > Aves > Passeriformes > Acanthizidae > Mohoua > Mohoua ochrocephala. Next base: position 528,537 of record VZTA01004839.1, read on the forward strand.
GATCTTTCTCTCCTGAGAGACATAGAAATCCTTAGCAATACTTAAAATAGTCAACTGTAAATACTTCACTGATAAGAAAAGTCCCAAGGAAATGCAATGAATAAAAAGCCACCTCCTTGATGCTTTGCCCTACAGTCTTTCTGCTCATAGTTTTGGCACAGTTTTATGTGAACTTCAAAAACCATAGTGCCTTCCAAGGAAATAGGACACAATCTACAAATCCCTCAAAAGGCCCTTCATCTTTAGGCCTGTGTGTGAAAAAAATGGAGTAATTTGATTTGGGTGTTGCTTTTTTCCTATTAGTGTTCAGGTCTATTTTTTTCCTTTCCATTTCTTCTGCTGTCATGTTGCAGCAATCTTTCCTCACCTCCCCTGCTCACATCCCAGCCAAGCCTTCCGGTGGCCTTTCTCCTCTCCTGTCCCAGGGGTGTTCCTAACAGCCTGTTAATTAAGTAGAAACCCTGTGCTGACAAATTCCCTGTTGGTGCCATTGTGAAATACTGAATAGCATCAGAAACTTCTGCTGAACTGAGCAAATAGTTGGATCAAAGTCAGAAAGCTTTCTGTTGAACCAAGATGCCTGTGAGTGACAAAAAAAAATAAAAGAAAAAGGAGACATTGTTTTTTGCTTAAGTCACAGCAAACTGTTAATTGACCTGGGGATTATTGCAGAAAGGAAGGGTAAAATCTAATGCAAAATGAGAGGTATATCCCGATTCTTCTCAAACAAAAAGCCACTCCTCCATCTCTTCAGGCCCTCTCTATCCCTTAATGACTTTCTTATTGACTTAATCTGTGCATTGTAGTCTCATTTTACACTTCTCAGAGCATCCTAACCTGGGAGATCATTTCAATTCTTTGTTAGAAAACCAGCGAACACCAGAAAAGCACTAGTGTTTTCTAAAAAGACTAACATCTGCCTTAGGTTTCAGGTGAATCTGAGTACCTATTCTGCAAGCAACTCAAGTTTTCGTTGCATTGAGCCCTTTTCCTCCAGTTAGCAAATGCCAGGAGCCCGCCTGTTCCGTGGGCAGCTCAGTGCTCAGACAAACACATCTTGTGTGCCGAAAGGAGGGAAGGACAAACTCCCCTTCCCTTCTCTAACAGTCAGGTTTAGGGTGAGAAAAAGCACCCCCATTCTTCTCTCAAAAGTAAAATTCCAGAGGATTGGGGTGTTCCAAGCCAATTGAGGAGGGTTTTTTCAATGATACAGGACATATAATTTGAGTTAGATCACAAAATGCAAACACTGCAAAAATAGAAAATAGAAACTGGAAATTACAATATTTCACTAAAAATGTGAGTATGAAGCATTGTCAACCCTGTGAGATTTTTATTCTTGCTTTATTTTACTTTAACTAAACCTAGGAAAATCTACCCAGAGTATTTCAACCCCTGTTCTTACAAAATATAACTCCACTTTTCCTCTCAGCTCTCTGTTCCACTCTGTGGGACCAAAACAGCCTTGTTTCACTCAGTGTTACACTTTTATACACACATAATCTGTTACTGATTAATGTAGCAGTAGGCAGTGCTCAAAATCATACCGCCAGCTGCCCTGCTTTTTTCCAAGTATTAAAGCTCTGTGCAGCCCTTCCCCCAAGTACAGCTTCCCTACAGAGAGTTCTGGGACTTCCAGAGAAAGGGATTTTGCTCATCAGCTTGGCTCTGGTTTTCCATTTAGCTCTGAACAACAGCAAACCACATAGACCGTAAACCATAGACCAACTTCTTCTGGACTTTCTGCTGTTCAGCACTCTGGTCTCAGACTAAAACCTGACACAGCAAATCAGGGCATCCTCAGGGCAGCTGCCACCGGGGCTGGGGGCTGGTTTGGGACACCCACTCTCCACAGGCTTTATTCTTGATGGTGGCAGCTCCTGGCTGGACAGGTGCCAATGGGATGCTCCTTCCCCACAAATCCTCTTGCTTTCCCTGTTGTCCTGTCCAGCCTCTTTGCAGCCACTGCTGTGCTGTCTCTGTGATGGGTCTAAACCACTGCAGGATGTTGCGAGGCTAAAGCCAGGGAGGCCGATTTCCTGTAGTTCAGCCTTAACATCATACTCTCTCGTGACAATATACAGAAAATGCAGGAAAAGGAGGTGCTTGCCTCCTAGGGCAGCATTATCAGCCTCAAGAGCAGCTCCCTGTTTCCTCCAAAAAAACCAGCAACAGTGACATAGGTGAAGAGCTGCACAGAATCAGCAGCTCAGGCTGGAAACTTAGCTGGATTTAGAGGGACACTATGCCCAGGGAGGATGGGCATGCAGCACCTTACTGACATATCACCTCTTCAAGAGGCCTAAGGACCTTACAAACACCAAGGGAAGATGGAGTCCATCCTTGCTCAGCTGAGACTGCCATTTGAAGGCAGCTGAGGACCTAAGCTGGCATCCTCCTCCCATCCTGAGGTGCCTTAACTTCAAGCAAGAGCCCGTGGTGAAAGCAAACTAAAAATCTGCATCATGGCAACACTGCAAACTGTTTCAAGAGCCAAAAAGAGAGCCTGGCAATACCTCCCAGACAACAGAGTTGTATTATGACACTTATTCTGAGAGCAATAACTTCAGGGTTAGTGCTTATGAGGCATTCTCCACCCCAGTCCTTCTCTGCATGGGAGTAGCGAGCAAAACATCATGAAGAGTACATTTCATCTGTAATGATCTGCATATGGGAATGGCAGAGCCTGAAAATCATGTGGGCACATTCCGCCTGACAGAAAAGCAGGCAGGACTTATTCTCTGTTCTGGATGGAGTTCAAAAGCTGGTGAATAATCAAGATGCAATTTATCAATCCTTTTTCCAATTAGTCAGTCCATTGTGCGAGAAAGGGAGAAGATAAAACAAGGAGTTCCTTTTTGTTTTCTACACATCTGTGATGGCTCTTTTCATCATCATCAAAGAGCCTCTTCATCAAAGCCTTCCATACTCTCCAACAGAGCCTCAGAGTGGAACACACCTCTGAAAGAGAAAATAACTGTATTTCACTCACCATCCACAGTCGGTTTTGACTGCAGCAGATTCCCAGTGCTTCCATCTTCTCTGAGCAGCAGTGAAATATGCAGACAGTGAGAAATTTTAACCTGCAGCTAGGTCTGTAGCAGTGTCAGCTGTGTAGTAATTCACTCCTGTGACTTGTATTTTACTGGAGTGATTCCAACAAGGCCAAAACACAGCCGCAGATATGTACTTTAGCTGTTTGCTAAGAAAGAGAGGCAGAGCACAGGTCACTGTGCAGGAAAGGAAGGGAAGAGAAAAGCCATTCTCACCCCAATCCTCTCCAGGCTGGAGCATTGCTCTCACTTTCCTTCAAGCTTCTGCTGTTTCTCATTCATCTCTTACTCTGAGAATGATTGCTTTCAAGAGGCAGGTCATTTATTTGCTGCTGTCAACTTGAATAGCAACTACTCCCTCAATTTTGAAGGACAGAAATATTTTTTATGTCAGAATGATAAGAAATCACACATTACATCTCCAAGATAACACAGCATCAACATAGGAATAACAGCTTTGGGAGAACTTTTTCCCTTCTGATGTTCAAACTTTCAGCAAAAAACTTCTCAAACCTAAGAGAGCCAGAAGCAATGTCCTCTTCTGGTTTGGAGTTTGGAGTGGGGAGTGTTTCCATTGGTGTAGTCTGATGTTAGCAGCTAAGGCTCAAAAAAAAAACCCCACAGAGAAAAACCCCACAGTTTCAATATCTAACAGGCAGGGCTTGTAACAGAGGGAAAAGACAAAAAAAACCCAACAAAAAACAAAAACCAAAACAACAACAACAACAACAACAACAAAACCCATCAACAAAAAAACCCAAAAAAAAAGCTCCACCCCACAAAACTTGTTGAGGAGAAAAGTAGACATGAAGAAAAAAAATGAAACTTGTGGCTGGTTCATAATAGAAGTGTACGTGTCAAAAATGGCCTTGTTGATCCCCAGATACTGCACTTAGGTCCTTGCAGTGTACTGGGACAGAGATAAACCATTCAGTTCTTTTCTCCTGGAAGTCTAGAGACACATCACAGGTCTTGTGTAAGAAGAAGGTGAAATGGAAAGCTGGATAAATGAAGTATTACATGCAGGTCGGGTACCACTGTGGGTTTTTTCTGCTTCTTTTTTTATCAGCTCTAGAAAATGCTTTTGATCTTTTCAGGGATGAAAGAAGGATGGAAAAAGGCAGACAGGCAGAGAGACTAGATGAGGCAGGCAGGCAGACATGAGGAAGGGAAGGAAGGATGGAAGGATGGAAAGGGGAATAGAAATTCTTCAGTCTGGCAGCTTTGACAGTGGTGGCACCAACCTGTGCCATGGAAACGCTGCAGGAAGGCATCAGCCAAACCCAGAACATTTGTTTATGACGTAAGTCTTTTCCTGGAGACCAACAACAACTTCCAGGGTCCACAGTCAGTATCAGCACCAGTGGCACTGCAGGGTAACCTGCTGGCAGGTGAACATGGTAAAACTCAATCACCTGCCTGCACGAACTGAGCAGTTGCAGCTTCATTACAGTGAGGATGCTTCCAGCTCACTTTTTCCTGATGCTGAACTCCAGCAGGTGTTTGTAGTGCTCTGGCCCCTCTAACACATCATCAAGGGCTGCACGTGGCTTCAGAGACCAGAGACCATCACCTTCTCTGCAAGCTGCTGCCTGAGGTGTTGGTCACTTCGTAACAGAGAGGGGGATGGTTAGAGCGAGCTCACCATCACTTCAATTTAAATTGCAGCCAGTGCTCACCATGCAGATTGGTAATACCTGTAACTTAGCAAATATAACAGCTAAATGCCTGGTGCACTGTGTGTCCTTGAAGGAAAAAGATATACAAAAATTTGTATATTCCAAATACAGATCCACTTCAGCTCAGATGGTATCTGAGCCAAAGGTCCTCAGGTCTCATTTCTGTATTCACTGGCAAATAGAAGCACAAAAGCAAGTTGAGAATTGACACAGGAGATTTATTATGGGTTACCTTTAATATAGAAATTATATTTTAATTACATCATGGGTATCATTCATCCTTTTTTCATTAATCTAAAGAAATAAGCCTCAGGTTGAGATGCTTCCCTGCACAGGGCTCCATCCTCTTTTTACATAATTGCTGTATAATGAAAAATCTAACCACACACATGTGGTGGGGTCCGGGTCTCCCTCATCCATATGAGAGGTCAGAACTCTAGGACAGAGCTTTTATACACTTCATGATTTGCAGCCTCTCCAGTGGATGCACAGACCCATCTACAGCTATTTTTTAAACAAGGCTATTGTCTGCAACATTAGAGAAGTCGATGCCTTCTTCTCCTTTCACCCTTGTCAAGCCACAGCCCACGGGATTAAACCCATCCATCCCGTGTAGATGGCACAGAGCCGTGTTCTTGCATCTGGAACTCAGCTTTGCATCTGTGGTGTTCCTGCCTCAACAGGAGCCACAGAACATGCCCCCATGTTCCCTAAAACATGATATACTCAACAGTAAAGACACTTGTTCATCAGGAGGGGAGCCACTGGTTGGAACTGTTCAGACTCAAGGATTCTGGTCATGGACATCATTGGCTGTGCAAGGGAAAAACAAATTCTGAGATAAAAGTAATGCCTTTCTTTGAAGTATATCTTGAAATGGAGATTAAAAGCAACTAATTGCTGAATTTCTCCAGACATTGCTGAACGAATCATACTTGGTCTGGTCTAGAAATGACCACACTCTCTTTAGGCACATCCTGATTTAATGCCCCAAATTAGTCTGTTTCTGGCTCTGCCCAGGCATATTGAGATTTGTCCTGTGCTGAATTTCATTATCCAAAGGCAAGTAGGAGCTCTAGGTGTGCCACATCAATCTCAGAGTTAATCAGAATCCGTTTTTCTGCTTCTTTTGACTAGATTTTTCCTCACATGTGGGTTAGCCAAGGGACACAGAGATGACATAAGCAAAGGCAGAATTCTAGGTGCTCTGGGATTGCTGAAGCCAAATTTTACAGAGCACCGAAGGCCACTGTCGCTGTGCCGTAGCTAGGCAAGAGCTGTGCTTCTCTTTAAGCATCTTAATAATATATTGGTCCTGCTTTAAGAGCCTGAGTCCTTAAATGGATGTAGGATGCTTGTTTTTCAAGCGACCTGCATTCAGCTGGTGCTTTTTCCTGGCAGTAAACTGCCTGGTGCACACTCAGTGAGTCTGTGCCAAGCCTGTGTGCTGCTGCATGTGTCTGCTCACAGTGATTTGCAGAGCAAGCTGCTGAGAAATTGAACTGCAAATCTGAGGCTCATCTCGCTTTGCTGGGATGCTGGCAGTGACTGTGCCTGGATCATGCATGTACCTGAGAAGCCCCTGGGTAATCATACAGTGGTTTGGTTTGGAAGGGGCTTTTAAAGGCCATCTGGTCCAACCCCCTGCAATAAGCAGGGACAGCTTCAAATGGACCCGGTTGCTCAGGGCCCTGTCCAGCCTAACCTTGAATGTTTCCAGGGTTTGCCATCCACACCTCTCTGGGAAACCTGTGCCAGTATTTTACTAACCTCTTCTAGTTTAAAACCACCCCCCTTGTCCTATCATCACAACAGGCTCTGCTAAAAATTTCGTCCCCATTTTTCTTGCAACACCCCTTTAGGTACGAGGAGGCTTCCATAAGGCCTCCCCACATCCTTCTCCAGGCTGAACAACCCCAGATCTCTCAGTCTGTTTTCATAGGAGAGATGCTCCAGCCCATCTTTATGGCCCTGCTCTGGACTTGCTCCAACAGGTCCTCGTCTTTCCTGGGCACCCCAGAGCTGGGTGCAGCTCTCCAGGTGGGGTCTCACCAGAGCAGAGGGGCAGAATCCCCTCCCCGGCCCTGCTGCCCACACTGCTTTGGATGCAGCCCGGGACACGTTTGGCTCTCTGGGCTGTGAGTGCCCGTGGCTGGGTCATGTCCAGCCTCTCCTCCACCAGCACCCCCGAGTCCTTCTCAGCAGGGCTGCTCTCGATCTGTTCATCCCCAGCCTGTGCTGATACCAGGGCTTGCCCCGATCCAGGCGCAGCACCTTGCACTTGGCCTTGTTAAACCTCATGAGATCCCCACAGGCCCACTTGGAGTCAGCACTGATTGCTGATGACCAGCATGTGGACTTCAAATTCCAGTTCTCAGCGAAGGCAAGCAATTCTTCAAGGCACAAGATCCACATCTGGAGACCTGAATGTGGTTTTTTTCAAGCTCCAGAAGTTAAAAATATTCTTGGGCTGAGTACTAATCTCTCCAGGGCAGGGCAGCAAGCTGGTAAGTATCTGAGAGGAGTTCATTAGTTCAGCTATATTCTGTTGGGGTCATTTCTTACAAAAGTTTGACAAAAAGGTGGGGTTTTTTTCTTTCAGCCTTCAGCAAGGAACAGCTCAGCTCCAGTATTTATGATAAAATACCTCAGCTGATTCATGACTGGCAGGAACTGGTTGTCATTGCTGGCACACTCATAAAACAAGTTTCAACAAGGCACCCAGTGAATCCAGCAAGCTTCCTTCACCTGCCTGCAACTGGAATTCTATTTGATGGCTCGTTTGCCAAAGAGAAAATCTATTATACCTCTGACTGAGGAAGAGCCTTTAGAGCATTTTAGAGTGTCGCTATGGTCACTGTTCCCAAAGACACACTGTTAGGATGTCTCTGTGCTTTGGGATCCCTGTGCAAGGTTAGCCAGCTTACTAAGAGTCAAATAAAACAGAGAGGTTGCAATGTGATATCAAAGGTGAACAGACTGGAAACTGCTTCACATCTGATTGAAAATGAATAAAAATTGGAAACACTAAGTTATGGCTGTATTTCCTGCCACAGGAATTGCAGCAGTGGCGTTTGTGTGGAGCACCAGTGGCATCTAGTGACCATACCTAGAAGATCACCTCTAACGGGTACGAGCACAGAAAGCCACGGCGCAGACTGAGCCAGGGCACACATCGCTGACTGGATGACGGCTGCAAACCTGGTCTAACCTCCAGCAGCAGTATTGCATCTCGGGGGCCAGATGCCGGAGCACTTTTACAGAAGATGCTATCGTGTCTTGCCGACTGCAACAGTGAAATCCTCCCCAGCTCTGTCTGTCACCCCGGCCTGGAGGCTCAGCAGCAGTGCGGCACAACTTGCCTCTCACACGATGGAAGAAGAGGTGCCTCTTCGGCAGCAAACACTTCCCAGTCTGGATGGAAATCAGTGACTCAGCGCTGGCTAGTGCGGATAGAGAACGTGTCCAGCAACACCGAGTCACCTGGCCCTCTGCCAAGCAGACAATAGTCCTTTTGTTCCCTCCGAAGAAAGGCGTCTTTTCCAAGAGCACTGGAGGCCAGACACTGAACGGTATTGTTGCAGCTGAGTGAAAAGTTTACTAGTGCAGCGGAAACAGTATAAAAATTACCATACACAGTAATTTGGAGTTCAAAAGGGCACTATGCTTGTCTAATGTAAGTGACTAGTAGTGTGGGAACAAGCAGAAGATGATCAGGTCTGTACTTTGGTGCAGATAAAACAGAGCAACAGACCTACATTTATTAAAATTTTTAAAAAAAAGAAAAAAAAGAAACCCAGTTTCATTAAGAGATGTCATTAGAAGAGTAAGAGAAGCTGCAATTATAAGTCACGGTTGGAAAAAAATTGTACAATTTCTGACACATGTTTTGGTGCCTGGAACTACAAGTTCATGCCTTGTGAGGTTCCGCTCAGCTCTCCTCTCCCTGAGCACCTGCACTGGTTGCCGGTGAGCTGCAAATCTTTGGCCTCTCAAAGTCTTGACATTGAACTCCTATGCCTGTGCTGGGTGGTTGCTAGAGACCTTTCCTACTTTTCCTAAGAACAGAGTTACTTTCTTCCTGCTGGCCAAACACCTTCCTTCCACAACTATCCTTGTAGTGTGTCTGCACAGACTGGCATCTGCCCTTCACTCTGGGTTTGTACCCGTGTGTCATTTAGAGAAACCACCGGAGCTGTTAGGGAAGGAAAGCAAGGCGGAGGAATCATCATGGACAGTGAGCAGCAGGAGCAGAGCAACATCATTGTTTGTGCCCAAAGAGGGCTGAAAAACTGGCTGGGAACTGCTGCCCATGAGTCCTTCATCACTGCACAGGCTGTGTGATGCACTGGATCTGGGTTTTCAGCCGTAAGAAAAGCTGTAAAAAAAGTCTGACCCTCTGAGGGCCTGTGAGGCTTTCTGGTCCATTCCCACCTTCTGCCCCTTTGGAGGATCCCTCCAGCTAAGTGCCATGGCATCTCTCCTGCAGGGGGAGGCCAGTCAGCCTGGAAGGGAGGAATCACCATAAGGCTGGAAGCTCAAGTGGAGCCCACAGAGGCAATCCAGCACCCAGCAGGAACCACCATGACAGCTGCTGCTTCAGGCTCACATTTTCTGGTGTTTATTATTCTTTTCCTTCTTGGCCACGCCTCCATCATTATTATTCTTTTCATGTGAAGGAGGAAATTTTGCTTATGAACCTGTGTTTGTGGTCCCTGCTGTGCATGCAGCTGCCCAGATCAGCACGCCGCTGGTTTGCTGTGGATGAGCCGCTGGCCCGGCCATCCACCTCACCTCCGCGTGATGTGCTCAACCCAGGCAAAATCAGATGACTGCCCCAAGGGAAGGCTGTCTCTGGATGTGCTGTGTTCCTACAGGACTCCATTCTTGGCCGTTCCCAACCAGTAGTTGTCAGAGAAAAGACACTGGGCTAAGCCAACCAGCGTGGCTGTCCTTATCTCCCTGAAAACTCTCATCAAACACCCAGGCAATGAATACAAGCAAGGGTTGGGAGTTCACAAAGGCAAAATACAAGCCAAAGAGAGAGGAATATTTGCAAAACTATTGAGTCCTGAGATGCAGAAAGGACCTGTCTTTCCTGATGCAGTATTCAAAAAATGAGGAAAGGATCAAAAAATTTCCCCACGTCACCAACAAATATAAAACATCAGAAAACCAACAAGTGAGAACAAAATTCCACACACATCCATGAGAGGAGACCCTTTTAGAGGGCTCAGTGTGTAGCAAGCCACGGTGAACCTCATCAGAGGGCTCTCCACTGGCATCTCCCTCCTGCCAGGGCAGTAGCAACCACTGGGCTACCAAGTGGGTGGACACCACCATCGCAAGATGTGCCCCTTGCTGGCATCAGGCAAGTCCATGATCACTTTGAATACAGGAAGGATGGGCAGGAAGCAGCATGTCACGGATTTGTTGTTTACAACCAAAAAACTTAAAAAGCCACACAGGCACCAAGGAGTTTGCTTTCCCTCAAAACTTCTTGTACCTTTTGCCTGGATGAGTTGCTCCTTCCCTCCTCCCAGTCTCTCCATCCACATGTATTGCCTCCGGTGCCACCACCACACCTGCCTGCTTTTTTGTGGTAAGCCAGTGTGATTTGATACAGTTTTATCAGAAGAAGACTCGGAAACATTCGTGGTTCCTTTTAAACCTGCGGTGAGCCAGTAAGTGCTGTGTGTTGCTTGTAGAATGAAGCACAGCTGAAATGGCATCCTGCAGGCTGGGGGAGGTTGGGCTTGAGCAGGTTCTGACACTGTAAAGCACTTCTATGTCCTAAACCCTGTCAAATATCTTGTATCAGCCCGTCAGCTGGTGCAAGCCCTGAAGACTCTTCAGTGGGAAAGGGCGTGCAGAAGAGACCCTTCACACATGCAGTTTCCTGCAGTGTGCTGGATTCACCCTCCCACAAAGGAGCACACCTTCCCAAGGATGCTGTTAACACAGAGGTGTTCAAAGGTGGCCGAGCAGCTTCTGGCTGCCTGAGAAACCTGTCAGCTCGCCAGTCCCTGCTGGCTAATGGCACTCGGGCTGAGGGTGCTTGTCCGGCCTGACTGCGCATCTCAAAGCACGGGCAGGCCTCTACAACAACCCCCTGCCTCGAATGAATCTTTCACCAATAAAAAGCAAGTAAAACTGGAGCAAACAAAGAGTTGGCTAGGATAGGGATGCATTTGGATGAGTTTTCCATCTCTTCATACTTCAGTGGAGCTGGTGTCAGATGATACTGGCTCCCTGCCACTCAGCCAGATGCTACTACTGCCCATGGATGGGCATGAGACAACTCCTTGCAAAGAAGGTCAAGGAAAACTGCAGTACAGCGAAACCAATCACCTTATTTCTGTATGGAAAATTTTACATGGTTTAAAATAGATGTTGTGAAAGCTTGATACAGATTTTAAGTCTTGAATTTTGAAAATGAGTTTTACCTGAATTGGAAATACCAGTGTAAAGGACTGCATTTGACTTTTGCATGAAATAATGTTTTCTTGCCTTTCTGGTAACCACTTAGGTTGTTTTGAATGGACATAGGATTTTTGTTAAGTACACAAAATTGAATTTGCACTGTATCTGCAGTTGTGGATGAAATAAATTTTTGCGGGCAGCAATTCTGAAAACCTTCTCTTTACCATCTGCTATTTTTACTCTCAAAGCATAGACAATTTCAAATAATCTCTGAATAGCTGTGGACCTGTTTCCACTTGCAGAACTGTGTCCACGAAATGGAATCAAATGACTGTCCTTTGAGAGCTTTCATTTGATGATGGTGAAACACATGCTCAGAAGTAAAAGTCAATATGATCCTATTAAAATACTTCCCCCCCACCCCCTCCCAAAAAAAAAAATACTCAAGGAATTTTAAAAAAACCCAACAAACAGAAATGTCATTTGGTCAGATGGAAGAGAGCATTAGAACAAGAAGGCTCAAGGAGAACAAAATGTTTACAGAGCAGACTCCCACCATCATACGTCCCAGCACCCTCACTGCTATGATGCCGCTCTTCCAAGCACAACTTGCTTCATCACTAGACCTCATTTGCTGAAGGGATTCTTTAAGGAAAAATAATGTGAAACTTCTCTGGAGTTCCTTGGTTCTCTGGACCTCACCTTAATGTTCTGTCTCAGTACTAAGCAATGAAGTTGCTTTTGCTGTATGTTCCAACAGTATTTCAGGCAGAGAGTGAATATCCTTTGAGGTACAAAAATGTACCTTTGAGGTAGCTAACAGGACATTCTATTTTCTCATCAAGCAGTACTTAAAGAAAATTTCCTCCAGCAAGCATCACCAAACCAATGCACTGAGTAGCTGTGGTTCCTTCACCTCAGTCCTAACAGTCCAAGACCTGAGAGCACACTTGTAAATTATTAATCATTCTGAATCCCTAGAATGTGTTGTTCTTTCCCCAGACCTATATCCATGCATAATTTTCTGATTTTCCACTGCTTGCTCACTTTGTAAAATGTTGAAAATTCATGCAGATACTCAGACCACTTTAGCAGGTTTTGCTGATTGACAGTCCTTTTATTTGCACGGGTTCAGCATACAGCCGCGTGATACACTGAAGCTAAGAAAAACTGGGGAGGATGATTCACAGGAAAATTTTTCAGAAGTCCATTTCTTCTAATTCAGTGCAGAAACAATTCACATTCAGTCCATAATCAGTGACTAAATTCTACATTATTTTAAATTTACTTAGTGCTGTAAGTAATCATTAGTGACAATACTACTATAGCCTGGAAATAAGGCAGGGGCAAGATCTGATCTACATCTGTTTTATATTCATAGTGTTGATACTTGTATATTATTTTATATGCATACACTTATATGAAACACAGCAAAATAAAACTGTCCCCACAACAATGAACAGAGTATATTGTACAGCTTATAAGTTATGGTATACAGTAAAACTGGTGTCACATACTATAGGCTATGGAATACATTAATAGACAATGATATATTAATTTGCAAATTTAACAAAGAATTTTTAAAAGCAATTAAGATATTACATACAATGGGGCTGATTCATCATTACTGCTTTTACTCCAGTTTAAAATATTGGTCCTTTCATGCCACAGGAAGCTTGGAATCAAGGTAATGAATCACAGTCAGCACAGACCATTTGACAGAGCTGCAATGATTTAAGAGCAACCTGAATTTCTCGGAGTTTGAGTACTTGATTTTGCAACCCTGAAGTTGAATGATCTATGTTTAGTTTCTCTGTCTGCCTCTGTTATATATATAGATGTATATATATGTATATATAAGTACTTGTCAAACGGTATTCATCAGCTTTGCTTTTTGATTTGGAGATAAATACTCAGTTTATCACTTTCTTTCACACCAAAAAGGAACCAAGACATGGAAGCCCAAGAGTCCATCCCACTAACATAGTGGCTGATGTGTTGGCTTTTAATGGGAAGTGGCACTCTAAGTATCTAATCACTCTATTTATAGAATTTAAACCCCTAAACTACTTTGGAACATTCATATATTTTACCTACTGCTAAGCTGGCAAATATTATTTAACTACGAGTCTAATCTAGATAATAGCTTTTAAATCCATTGAAGCCAAGATGCGTCAGAATAATAATCATACAACTACACAAATAGTTGTACCTAATTCCTAATTTTACAGTGCTGCAACTCTCCAGCAGTATGTAACAGAAATGTGTGTATGTACACATGTAACAAGAGAAGAAGCAAACCTGTGTTGTGGATGGACTTATGTCTGCTGTTCTCATGCTCAATGATTAGGTTTATATTAAAAATAGTATCAGCAGAGAATTGCTGTGGGAAGAGAAGCACAAAATGCTGCTCAAGAATATCTGAAATCAGATGTCACAAAGTGACACTTTTGATTGCTAGGGCTGCTTGTGCTTCTGTTAGTCATGGCTTCTCCAGCTACTCCCGGAGTATGATGATGAGGTCTAACGGGGAAGCTGCTCAACAGTCACAAAAACTGTTACACCTTGTCTGCTGCACTGGACAATTTGTCCTTCGAGCTCAGAAAGACAAGAGGCAGCCATGGGGGGCCTGAGGGGTTAAAGGCAGCTGGTGATTTAATGTCTGAGTTAGACTTCAAGAAACAGTACGTTTCACATTGCAAATAATTGTTTATTTTACCCAGGACCATCAGAACCAACAATAGGGTGCCAGAGTGCATCTTCACTAATCTATCCCATAACAACACGGAAGTACAATTTTCAAAGACACGTATTTATATATCTGGTAACCACTTTTGTCCCCATTACTTAATTAGCAATTAGAAATGCTTTGGGACACACATACACATGCACACATTAAAAAAAAAGGCAATACAAATACTTTTGCTGCTGTCAGAAACAGTAAGTACCAGGTAGCACATCATCGTTTCCTGGTCCCACTGTTGCCACTGGCAGATTTATTGAAACTTCTGCTCATCTGTGGGAAGTGTACAGTTGGCGTTCTTTCAGTGGGGCCATATAGCCCTAAATTCCTGGCCGTAGCTGACTTCCGAAGAGGCTTGACGCTGGGAAAAGGATTGAAGACTTGTGGCTTTGGGTTCCCAGGCTGGGGCGATTTAGCCAGGTTTCCACTGTCTCTGGATGAAGTGGAAGACTCGGATAAGCGTGGCTGGCTGGACTGATGGGATGTTGGCTCCACATCGGTTTGGGTATCTGAGGTGAGTTCCAGTGCTTCCAGTTTTAGCTGGACCACGGACATGTTTGTACTGCTGTCCATAGAGACTGGCTCGGACGACTGCTGGTCAGCCTTCTGAGTAGTCCTGTCATCCAAACCACCTCCTTCTCTTTCTCCAAAGTCAGAATGTTTGGAAGCCTCCTCCTTTGCACCGGGACTATTTGACTTGCAGCTCTCGCTCTGCTCATCGATCAGTCCTACGGTATCCCCGTAGCCCAGCTGGCCTTTGGCCCGAGCAATGTTCTTCCGATGAACTCGTATGTGAGTGCGCCACGGAGAGTTCAGCTTTGTTTTAAGATCTTCTTGGGGAATGGGAGACATCTTCCCCGTAGCATGGCTTGGGATGTGAATAACAGCATTTTTGAGAGACCTGTTATTCAATTTCATCTTCTTTCCTAAAAGGAGGTGGTTTATCACTGGGGAATGGTTTACCTGAGAAGGGAGGAGGCTGGTAACTGGCCCCTTGTCTGAAAGAAAGCATTTAAAAGAAACACAGTATTATTAAAGAACAAAACAAATTAATGCTCTAAGGATCCACCACCAAATTTGATACCTTTCTTGAGGTATAGCAAAGGTTTGTAGGACTAAATGTATTTAAAAAAAAAAAAAACCCAAACTTAAAAATCATCACTGAATTTCACTTATGTCTTAAGAGTTGAACACAAAGCTGCACCTTCCATATAAGGATCTTCTGTCCTCCCTCACTGCTTTGCACCTATGGGTAAGTCTTGAGCCAGGAATACAATGAAAATAAATCACTAAAAAAAAAAGCTTCTTGATTTTTGGAATTGCATTAAAACTGGTAGTTTAACATTAATATTGGCTTCTGATCTTCCCCCTCTCCTTCATTTCTCTTCCGACAGCAAGAGGCAATTCAGTCTCCATATGAGATCAGTCACACAAGCCTCTCCATGAGGCTTATGTGACTGGAAAATGGAAAACGAATGAAAGTACTTTTGATAGATAAACCATGTCTTATCAAGCCAGAGGAGTAGACTCAGAATTAGTGATTAGATGACAGTTTGATTAAATGACAAACCCAGCCCTGGATCATGATTAGTAAGATTAGAAAGATTTGTGTTTGGAAGGTAGGGGTTGGCATCCTTGGGAATCAACATTTTACTGTTCGCACTGTTTCTGCTGGCTACAGCCTTTGTTCAATGCAAATACTTCACTAATATTTAAAAAAAATTCCTTCCAAATCATGTAAACAAAAAATTGCAGCTCCATGTATTCCAACACTCGTGCTAGCACAGGTTTAGACAATCTAGAAGAGAAATAAAAATTGTCCACAGTGACTCACTTGCATGGTTCAATGCTGACGTAGAAAGATGACACCTAAGTGGGGAGGAATGAGCGGGGTGGGCTGTGTTCAGCTTGTACACCCAGTAAAACCTTCAGCTGTGCCAACCCCTGCACTGCTGAGTCTGACAATTAGGGAGACAGACTCCATAACATAGACTGTTAAATAAGGGACTGATGTCCAGCTCAGTCCTCACAGCATTATCATTATGGCTAGGGAAACTGGCAGCCACAATGGAACATCTAAGCCGGCTCCTTCAGTTGCATAATTTGCCGTGCCCAGCTGAATTCAGAGGAGTTTGGATAACACAGACCAGCTAGGAATCTACCTGCCACATGATCTGAAGCATCCTCATCTCTGCATTCACTTTTTTCCAGTGCATCAGTATGTCAATTCCAAGCATGCCAAAGATTTAAAGTTTTTAATCAGAGAGATCAGCACAATGCACCCAGATAGCAAAGCCACTTTTAAATACCATTGTCTACTTGGTCTCTGGGACCTAAGAAAACCCCAGGGTCATCATCTTCAGATCCTGACAAAAGAAGAAAAAATATCACCTTCTCGTTTTCTGTCTGCACGAAGTGGTACCCACTTTACTACTAATGTTACGTATTCCATCAGTCTTTCCTGCTTTGTCTGTTTGGTTAAATGTAAAAGAACGTCATTTGCCTAGCCTCCAGTGATGAAGTTAGTTGGCAATAAATCAGGAAATGAAGCATGCTTTGATGTGTTACCTGCTCTGATATACACATGGTGAACCTGCTGTTGCTGCTTCTTCTTTATCCTGGAATATTGCTTTTTCAGTGCATTAATATCAGTGGTCATGCGCTCCATCATCATGCTGTTAAAAGCAGTGTGATAGTCACTTCTGCAAGAGTCTATTGCTCCTGGACTTAGTTCTGCAATGTTACTGGAACCAAGACTTTGCTCTTCATTCTGATCTGTAGAAGGAGGGAATAAAGCGGAGGCGAGGAGTAAATTGGCGTACTCAAAAGTTCCGCAGATTATTTCCAAGGGAAGTCTGTGTCTGATTCCTATCATCTTATTTAACTGTAGTCTCTAATTAAAATTTTATTATAATATGTATATTTAAATAAGCCGTGCTATTTACAATAAGAAGTATTGTAAATAGCACTACTGCTTAAGAATAGCAAGGGTTTGAGGGGAGGTCAAAGAGTACAAAAGTCAATTAACATGGCAATGAAAAGTTATAAGAAGAGTTCTTCAAATATCCAAGAGTACATCAAGCCACCGCTGAAATAAATTCAATAACAGATTATTAAAGACACTCTGTTGTCATAGAGGCCAACAATGCAAGTCACAAAATACATTACAGTCAAGCAGGCATGAGATTAAACAACCAACCTAGTGCTACCAGCAAGAGGCATCAAGAAACAGAACACCACAGGGAGGAAGCTGCTGGTAGCAACTAAAGGGATAGGCACAGAGCAGCTGAGGATCAGACAACTTGAGAGTGTCTCTGATCAACAGCTACAGAGCAGCAGCAGCAGGGCAATTTATTTTCACAGCTGTTTCTGATGCACCACCAACCTGGCACTCCAGGGTCAGGGGGATAATTCTTTTTCAAGGAATGTTTATTTGTCTTTGGCTTAGTTTGCAAGAGCAGTTTGATGTTCTCACTAAGTGCTAGTTTGAAGCAGCAGGCAGAGAGTCCCTCAGGAAGGGAAAAACAAAACACCACAGCAATCGAGAGGAAAATTGCAGCTTACAGGTCTCAGCAAAACCCAGACACAAGAATGATGAAGTGTAAACGGCAACTGCTACCTCAGTCTGGGGTTTTTTTGAGGGTAAAGGTGGAGGTGAGTTGGGGATAAATAAAAATGGCCTCTCCCAAGATATTGTGAAATCACTGTTGATTCAGTACCATTTCATAAAGGCTGCTGCAAGTTAACAAATGTTCTTTGCTTTTCTTGTATGGATCAGCATTTTGTACTGCTTATAGAGAATTTGCACTGGTGTACACACAATTCTGCCAAGAAATGTTCAGTGCAGAAGGGTTTGAAAAGTAGTGACATTTTGTCAGAACACCCTAAACCACACCAATTTTTTCTTAAATGTGAATATATCCAAAACATATAACAATCTGAAGGTTTGGCCAAAAGGGCAGTGAAATCACCTGCAGAATTCACTCACTGCTGATAGGTTCCACTATCTCCCATGCACGTACTAATAAAGATCAAGATCATTTATTAAAGGTACACCCTTCAGAAAATGCTGACTACCTAAAAGTTGACTCAGAAATATGCATGGATTTAGGATGGACTTTTTTTCACACATGCTTCTTTCTTTGTGTGTGGGCAACACTATGGGGTTTTTTTGTTAACCATTACTGTAGCCAAATCCTTAACTCACTCCATCATTTACTGTACACCTACAGCCTTCCAACCTGGCTTTGAAGACATCTTTATGGAGCGCAGAGCAAGTCATTTGGTACCTGCTGTAACCTCTATGTGCACAGAAAACACATTTTCCACAGCAGCTTTCACAGACAGAGCTGCAGACAATTTCTGCAAGGTCACAGAGATTTAACTATGTTTTCCAAAACAAAAAAATCACTTTTACCTTTCATCTGTTTTTGGTATTTTTGGAGCTCTGGTGCCAAAAACCCACTTAATGGTCCAAGACAACCAATTGCATTAGCAATTGAGTCTTCATCATCTAAGTCATTCTCTTCATCACTGTCTCTGGTTCTGCCTAACCTTCTGTCAAAAGAGAACATAAGAGAAGTAAGGAAGATACATTCTTAAATGTGAACATTACAGAGCATTTTAATCTTTTTTAGAAGCATACAAGGGAGGATTCCACCTGCCTTTTCACCACCTGTGGAGGGTAAACAATAACTCTATACACCATACGCAGTGCATTTCAAACTTACCCTGAAAATGAAGTTGATTTTACTGCTGCAGGGAAAGGAGTAATATTGTACGTGTATTTCTCCCTTAATTCTGCCAGTTGTGGGAAAGGAAACTGGGCCATGGTGTAAACAGTCTAGGGAGGGAAAAAAAAAGGCAACTTTAAAAATTTTCACTTTAATTAGCAGTCTCACAAAAGATTTTTCCATGAACAGACTTCCACAGTCTTGCAGGATTAAAGGCTGCACATTCTTGCACATTCACATGCTGTAAGAAAATGGCCTAGTTTTATGATTCAGTCAGTATTTCCTGTAAGAAAAATAAAGATTGACTCACTAGAAAAATACACAGTTCAGTCAAAAAACCAAAAAGGAACTGATAACATGAGCTGTAGGATCCTTTTCAACTCCTATACTCATTTAATAATTATTGCCAGCCCCTCCTTGCCAGTACACCGGAAATCCTCCTCCAATAATTATTTCATTTACATGAATGCATCATTTAGGATTTGGGGATCTTCCCAGAAGACCTACGTTTTTGCTCAAGTATTCAACAAAGTATTAGCACGAGCATAGAAGGAAGGGGCAGATCCTCACTGATGTGGATTGGTAGCTGACTTATTATTTCATCTGAGAAGCTCAAGAGCTTGCGTGAAGGAAATCACACCAATACAAAAATTATACCTAAAGAGGAAGGATCCAATATTATCCAAGTTTTCTCCCCTCAGTTTCTAGTTCTGATTGCTGGTTGGTTTTGAGGGCAAAAATGGGGTTTGGTGGGGTAAAGGTAATTGTTTTTCTAAAACAAGGTCATCAAAATGCTAATAGATATTCTCAAGTCAGAGTTAAAGAAGATACATAGTTGCAAATGCATTTCCTCCCAGCATTACTTTTGCTGTAAGTCAACAGCCAACCCAGCATAAAGATGCATCATATTCATTGCAATATCACAGCTGATTTGTTCCTACCTACTTTAGTTGCCTTTTTTCCCTGCTTTTGTTCACTATTCAGAACTTTCAAATAACTGCCAAATAACTCATTTCAAGTCTCAATGTCAGAAGAAAAAAAACAAAACCAAAAATATAATTTCCCATAGTTTCTCTGAAATATTAAACTTTTTCCACACCCTGAAAATTAAGTATCTTTTGAAAGACAGCAACATAAAATTTTCTCATTAGCTGTGTCAGTAAATCTTCACTTATATTTTTTTTTCCTGTGCTATTAAGTCAGTGACATTTTCATCTGAAGGCAAACGACCTCAATTAAGATGAAAGGAAATTCTAAACAGTTTCTACATAATCCATTCTTGAACCATGCCTCGTCTACGCTAAATACACTAAGGAAAATTGCAAACATGAATTCAGTAAAAGACATTTCCTGACATAAGGAGGAAAAAAGTTTCCCTAACGGCACTGATGTAAGCACTGAGGAGCAGGAAGGACACTCCTGCCTGACTCAGAGACAGGGCAATGGTGCACCTCAGCAGGCTTTAGTGTGAGAATGCTTTTACAGTTCAAGCCACGCACAGACTCTAAGGAAGATGCCTTCAAAAATCCAGAGCATGAACTGAAGTTTTGCCACTCCATTAAACTACAATGCTACTGTGAAAGAAAAATATTCTCTAGGGCCTGAACAGTGATTTCCCATAAGTCTAGCAGACAAAGGAATTTTATGATCTGGAGAAAGACCTACCTCCAGCCCAACACATCTGCCTGCTTGTTTGATCTCCACCATACTTTCCTGTTAGGCTTTGTTTTTTTTTCATATGTTTCAACTCTCTCCAGAGGTTGGTCTGGAATTTATTTCTACTCTTTATGTCAACGTCCTTCTCAGGTAACTTGTTCCATATGCTAGTTACCCTTTAAGTGAAACAGTCGACTCCGAGCCCTCCATTTGCTCCTTGCACCTACTGTTTCAGATTACGCTTTTAGCTTTTGCCTGTCTCCAATCTGTGTCTCTTCCACATCTTCTACAATTTCTTTCATTTAGCACACGTATTTTTAGCTTAATTACTGTTATCAGGCTACAACTGTAGGCCTCGCTTACCACCTGGGTAAGAGATCCACAAAACAAATTTTATGCCAGTGCAAGTTCCGCTGAAAATTAAAAAACATATTGTCAGCCAACACCTGGGATATCCTCCCAGCAACACTTCAGAGTCAAAGCATTCTTTTTCCAGTTTTTACACTGCCTTGGATGCCATTTGGTTAATTATGGGGAACTGTCCCAGAGGGAAATAGCCTACACACACAAAGCAAGATGCAGCCAAACTTAGCATCTTATTTACGGCCATAAGGGACAGATCCTGGGAACAAGAAAAGAGACAAGGAAAAAACCCCTCTATTCTCACCTTAAATCATTTGACAATCCTTTGCCTTACCCTAAAAATGCAAAGCCATCTACACCCTCAGCAGAACACCATATGGGAGGTGATGGGCTGTGGCTCCCAAATAGGGTAAGCCATTTTGCAGACAACTTATCAAACACACTTATCTCAATAGCTGCCCCTCATTGGTTTAAGGCTCTTCTTTCTTTTCACTTTAGCTAAGAAAACAAAACAAAAAGCAAAAACAAACCCAAAAGAAAACAGACAAAGTGCTACTCAGGTAGAAAGTTAACAGTGAATACCATTAAATCAGGGTAACTGCCTAGGGAGATAGCCCAACATGCCAGAGTACCACAGAAAGATTAATCCCTGTTCCCCTCCATTCCAGGAAATACAAAGGGATGCCTCTCCTCCAGTTGGCTTCTCATCTCCTCTATGCTGCAATGTTTCTGGGTGTACAAACTGAATTAGTTTAGCTGCTTATAAAAATGCTCACTTTCTGAGAAGGCATGAAAGCACAGACTCAGTCTAGCACACTCTGTTTAGAATATCTGCAGACACCTGGTGTACAGCCTTCTGTCTCCATATTGGAACCAATACACACCCAGTCTAGAATCTGATGTGTACAGCACTTACCCTTTATTCACCCAAACTGTTCAACCTGAAAAAGGAGGAAACTGTAGGCTGGCTTGCTCCTCCAATGCCTCCATGCTCTCCTCAGTAAAACATTAAGAACTCTTACCACACAAGGGCCAAATCTGCAAGAGCTTTAAGGCTTCCATCCTAACTATAGGTACTGTCTGCATAGGAGGGATAAAATTGCAGCAACTATACATGCTGGTGGAGAGAATGAGGACATGAGTCCCCTGTTCTACTTTAGACATCTGCTCTGTCAACACTTCCCTTGAAGGATCAGTTGTACCTCCCTCCTCTAACTCCCAAAAGAAACAAGGCTCTTAGAGCACAATTTGTTTTCCAGGGTTTGAGAAGTGTCTGTTACTCTGGCTTAACTGAGCCTGGACAAGTAGTTTAGATGCAAATACAAGTGTTACATAAGTCTAAAAGAGAAATGAGATGACTGCCACCAGCGAACTCTACTGAAATGTGTAGGGAAGGCAGAGTGGGATATTAATCCTTTCCCACAGTAGGATACTAATCCTTGGGCCATCTTGTAAAAAGTATTAGATGTAAATTCATCATTCGGATTTTTATTAGGGGAAAAGAAAAAAAAAAAAAGAAAACAAAGCATCTCTGGATGACTCCTCTGAAAAATCTTAATGCAATTTAAAAACCAGCATGTTCAAGCAGCCTGGATCTTTTCATTAATGCAATGGTTGATGTTTCTTAATTTTTTCTCCAATCAGATACATGGTAGCACTTATATGCTCTCTTGTACTCTCGTAGTGCCTTATTCTTTCCACGTAGGAAAAGTGGACTCTTTACTTAGGGTAAAGAGGGCCTAAAGACCTCAGAGATGGCTACACTGCCAGTGCCTGCCTTTGACTTGAGGAATGCTATGCAAACCATATTGTGGTTTCTTCAGCTGAGAGGATACACATAAACCAGATACACTGCTCCTCCATACACAGAATCAAACCTGCCACATTCTCCATACCAATGGCAATGCCATCCTACCTCAACACTCCTGTCAGTGCAACAAAGTACCCACATACACTATGAACACACATATGTATTGTGCCAAATACTAATTTTTTGTGGAAGCACAAAAGATTGCCAATTTGCTAGTATTTGTAATTGCAACAGTTAAAAAACAAAAAAAATCCTTCCATCCCTCCAACCAGTAAGTTACCCACGCCTCATCTTCTATTATACACAGGAGCAAAGAAAGAAATTGACAGAGTCATGAAAGACCACCTCAGCTTTCCCAAAATTATTCTTATTTACAAATGCCACGTCTTGATTTTGTACTACACTGGAGACCGGGAACTGAAACACAATGAGAAGATGTCAGCTCGTGCTGCCCTCCTTACACATCTTCAGTATCTGAACTGTCTTGTGAGGAACCTTAACACATGTTTTTAAAGCATGTCAGTACCTCTGACCAGCTGCATTCCATTTTTGAAGCAAAACAAAGCCACAACACTCACTCTTCCCATTCCTAGAGCTTCCTCATCAGACAAAATAACAATGACCAAAATAATAAAACTGAAAATAATCCTTTACTTCAGGGCAGTACTTCACCAGACTTGGTAAGTGTATTTTGACAGTCTTCCAACAATAGGTAATAGTAGTCAACTATTCTATTACCTGCTAACAACTGTTATTAAACTTGTGTAGCTTCATAGACTGACTTTTTTCCTTCCCCTAAGACAGGTACAAAGTTTCAGGTGAATTATATTCTCTGTACTTGCATCCATTTAATCACTACGCTCTAACTCATCAAAAGGAAAGTTCCAGAACTGTAGCACAAAGTCCTTATAAAACATCTAAGAAGGCAACACCTTAAAAATATCACAAGAATAAGTGTAACTGTAAATAAATAAATTGTATCTGTGATACTAAAGGCCCCTTCCTTTCCCAGAAAACCACGGGTCTTTGTTCTCATACAATGACGTGTGCTTTAAAAACTCAGGGACTGCAATTATCTACAAATGTCTTTGTTTACGGTACATTACTGATTGTTCATGGCCGGGTTTTTTTAAACCATGAAGGACTTTTTATACACTTCTCACTTCATAAACTCTTATCTCCCACAGCGTCTGCAGAACGAAAGGGACACAGTGTAATAAACAACTGACCAAAACATAAAGATAAGGCAAAACAACACCCTAAAAATTGTGACTACTAAAAGATTCTACATCTTACTTGTGTAAATCCAACTGGGCATTATATCACAAAAGACTTTCAACTGTCAACATAGAATCAATTTTTATTAAATGAAGCCTAGTGGTTCCCCATATTTCATATATAAAATAAGATTCTAGCTCTAACTGCAGGTCATCTACTTGTTTCATTGACATGCTAGCTCAATCCAGTTATCGGAAACTTTTATTCTTGGAAGAATTTAGGTTTCTGCAGTATCTGAACAAAAATGTAATTTGTTAGAAATCAAGACCTGAAGAAATCAACACAGAAAAACACAAAACTAATTACATCAAAATTACTCACCTGCATAAGTTCATTGCTGTCAATCAGACTGTCTTCAAGCATCTCCTGGGTCAGCTTGCCCATAGTACTGTAAAACTCATCTGCAGTTTCACAACACTCAATTTGCCTACATCAAAATACATGTTGGCTTTTATTTTACTTTTACATACGACTCTACGCATTCAAAACAAAACTGATTTTCTTGTCATCATAAAATATGCATTTCCATTAAACAGCTTAACTTTTATTTGCAATTCTGCCTAGACTTCCAAATAATAAAACAGTGTGCACAACATTGGAAAAGCTGCAGCAGTAAAAGGATGCACTGAGTACAGCTTACTGTTCTGACTCCTCATGGTAACAGATTCATGTATCTCCAGACAGGCTACTCCCTCTGCCCCTTTCACTTCTACAGCACAAGAATCAATAAACTTTGCCTCCTACTAGCACAAGGGAGTTCTTTCATCAGCTCAAAAAGGGAGCATAAAGATTTCTTAACTGCCTTATCACCCATTCTTCACCATGCACCAAATGGCCAAATTCACTGGCTGAACTTTCTTTCTGTCAGACAGGAAGATATTCGCTGACCAGAAACCATTCCTGTGGAATAAATTAAGTACAGGTGCATTCATACATGTCATTGCGTTAAAAAATAATTAAGCTAACATAATGTAGAGTGAAGGAAAATTCACTCATCATATTTGTGAATGCTATTTCTAAATTAGAGATGGGAACTGTTTTGGTTGGTTGCTTGCTTTGGTAGTATGCTTTTGTTTGTCTTGTTTTGGGGAGGGAGGTTCAATTGGATATTTTTTCCACACTTTTCTTTAAATTTCTAAAAACACAGAATCACTCTAAACACACAGAGTGTCATCTAGAGAAAGAGAAATATGAGTAAAATGCTTTTGTGAGTTAATGTTCCACATACATTAGGGTCGGCTGCTAAACATCTCTCCTGTCAAGTGAAAAATTTGTTTTACTTATATCCCAAGGAAGTGCATTGATGGCTACATATTGTAGCCTTTCCTCTAAACCACAGATGCTGGAATGATGAAAAAAAAAAATACACTGCCTTTTCTCTTAAGCAATAGCAGAAGAGGCTTCCCCTGATCTTCAGCATCTGTACTTAACAACCACTGAACTATGAAACTCCTACTGAAATCTTAACATAGTTTGGTTAAAATAATGATTACATCACTAAAAAAAATTTTAAAAATTAGTAGAAACAATGGGTATGTAGCCAATTATCACCAACTTATGGCTTACCTGCCCTGATACCTTCAGTCTCTCATGACCTTCACATAGTGCTTTCTCCACTGCACCTATAATTAACTTCCCTGTTCCTTCAGTCTCCCTCAAAACAGAAGTATGATTGAGCCACCCACATTTTAAAAATGCACTTCTCATCCTATTTTCATTTCGAGAATGGATCTTGAGAAGTATGAAGATCATGAGGCTATGAACACTATTTCAGGCCCCACTTCTTTAAATCCCCCCTGTTCTAGTTTTAATGGTGGACAAAGAGAAACAAAAAATATCACAATCTTCTCCCAGCAAAAAACAGTGCCCAATCTTTTACCAGACCTCCTCCCATTCCCCACAAACAACAGTTACAAGATGTGCAGGGTGATCAGCTTATTCTCTTGGACACATTCTTATTTATTTCTTGATTCTGTTACTTTCAATTTTTTAAAACATATTTTAATTTTTCTTTCAGCTTTATGGTAAAATCTTCAAAGTTGTAACTTCCTTTTTTATCACATTATGAATTGTAACATTCACAATTACAGCTTTTAAGCGCACAGAGATCCTCTGGAAGGACTTTTTATTGAAAACACTGTGTGACTACATATAGATTAATCCTAATGCAAATGATTCATGCAAGTTTCATTCATGAACTGAATATAAAAAAAAGGTCCCAGGAAATTATTATCCTAATTATTATTCTTCAGATTAAAAATTAAATGTCCTAAACAAAGCCTCTTACAATGCTACTGGCCTGCAGTGCTAATTTATTCAGAAAGAAAAAAGGAAATGAAACCTCCAAGGACAGAACTGAACATAAATCCCAGTGGTTCAGTTTAAGAGCAAAAAAGGAAGATGAGCTTTAATAGGCATCACAAGAAAAAAATTGATGCAGCTGCTGATGCCAGCTGAAAAATGTTTCCAGCTGAACTAACATCTGCTTGACCTGTCAGAGCTCACACCTCCCACTGAAGCCAGCGACAAAACTCATTTTTCTGGGAGCACTGCAAACTCTTTGGAATGCAAATATTTGCTTTGACAACAGAGGAGCTTAAAGAACTAACCATCTCTTGTGTTCTGGCCATGTGGTGAGTTTCCAAGGCCATAAAGGCCTATAATAGAAACTTGGCTCAAATGTGCTTAAAAGCAGAGAATTTTGGGAAAATTAATTTTCAGGCCTTAACAGAAAAGACTTGTGTACCACAAAGTCATTCTCCTAGTAACTGAACTCTTGTACTGGGCAAAGCCAATGGGCTCAAATCCTTAAGTGTCTTTAAGTGAAACCAAGGGAATTAACATCCCCAGTTTCAGGTACTCTACTACATATGTTGGTCACCCTGAAGTCAATGAGTGTGTCTTTACACAGAGTATTTACCAGCTCCTTCAGAGGTTTACGTTCTGAGAAGTCCAACCTTTTAACACAGCACAAAGACATTATACACAGACAACTCCAACAAGTGGAGACATTTTCTGCAAAAAGGGTCAATTATTTATCATGCCCATTCCGACATGATGTCAGAATCATGTGTTTTTAAGAAACCGTAAAGATCCTTTCTGCAGCTTTTTCAAAACATAATCATTCTCCTGAAAGATTGAATCTTGTTTAGAATTGAGAACATCTTCTTAAGGAAAACAAAAGTTAAACATGGCTCACACTGAAAACAAAAAACAGATAAAAATGACCACTTACTCTCCTAGCTTTGCCCAGATAGCCAAAGCTACTCTCAGTATAATTTCAGAGCCTTCAAAGAATACTGAATCCCAGATCTTCAGAACTGTATGGTTAGGCAGACAGGTGGCAAAGAGTGTCAGAAACCACTGCATTGTGAAGACATTGGTAAGTGGGGGTTCGTAGCCTCCTGAAGTTAAAGAAACAAACAAGCAAAAAACTTGAAGTAACTGCAATTTACTGTTGTTTTACAAGAAGTACAAATGGCATACTAAAATCCACCAGACATTCTAACACCTCTGTTATTGCTCAAAACTTACTTAGCCTGCAGCTGTCCAAAGATAAGCTGAAAAGAGCAATGGAAGGACATAGTCACCTTCCATTCTGCTGCACCGCAAAAAACTAAGCAGCAGCATTGATTTTGGACTGTAAACCCTGGAATACAACAGCACACTTTTTCCCCCTTATATAAGAAAGACTGTTTCTCCTTTCCCAAAGCCATATGAAATAAAAACTTCTATCAAAAGAAACAAAACAAACCCACCAACTTCCCCACAAAATGCTACATTTCTTCACCAAATGATGGCTTAAGTCTCTATCTACATGAAAGTGAAGGTGACTGTCTCTGTAAAGTCATATCTATTATTTCAATATCCTGATGTACTTCTTAAGTTTCAAACAAGATGTACTATTTCTGCCTGAAACTCTGAAGTTTTACTTTTTTATTATGCTCAGAGAACACTTTGTGCATCCCAGTATCAACTGATACACTGAAGGCCATGACCAGAGAGGTCAGCCTGTGAAAACACTTTCAAACAGCAAATATTTCCTTGATACCATTTCTTTGTTTTTTATACAGTTTGGGCATAGCCACACGGAACATAGTAGCAGATCTTTTCTAAGACAGAACTCAGGGCGCACTTAGCTTCCCAACTGAAAAAGAAACCAAATCAACTAGCAAAAAACCTCCTGCCCTCCCTGGAACATTCCCAGATAAAAGAGCTGTAAGTCTGGATGGAATGCTACACCAGAAAAAAAGCCCCTCACAATGCAAAGCCAGTTTTCAGGTAGCAACCCAAGTTGTACTTCTGAATTTTGCACCTGCATATCAGAAGGATCCAGGTGAAGAAATACTAACCTGCTCCCACTTGCTCTCACATTGTAACTCTTCCCAGAATAAATACACGAGCCAGCAACTACACAGACCAGTAGGAGGACAGCTATCTTGAGCTCAGGCAAGTAATTTCCTTTCCAAGGTTGCCCTTGTACTAAGCTATGTGTCAGTGCTGGCACTCCAGGCTTTGTCCATTCTTGTCAACACAGTTCTGTTTGTAGCTAGTGGTGGGACCAAATTATTTCCCTTTGTGTTTTCCTGGAAGTACCACCTATTTATGTTAGGGTTATCAATAACAGAAACCATCATATTTCATCTTAACAATTTAAAATACATATTCTAAGCAATAAACTCATGTAAACAATTAAAACGTATTTTTAAACCAGTGCTCAGACAAAACAACAGCAAGACGGAGTTTAATGTTGAATGTACCTCCACTTTCTCTGTTAGCAGCTCTTTGCAGGGTGTCTAAGTGCTGGGACAGTTCAGGAAGCTTCATTCGTAAAAGATCTCGGAAAACAGCCATATCCACAGATAGAGCACGAAGATTATTGACAAAGTAGCTATCAGGAAGCACCTTATCAATTAGGTAAATCATGATCTGTGGGGAAAATGAAAGACCATCATGTAGGACTTACAGAGCAGTTATTTTCTAGGAATAACAGAAAAATAAAATTTTAAAATTTCTCTGTTCATTAAAGAATTACTTAGAGCCAGTGGCAACACATGCTTCTGGCAACTCCACTTCTATGGGGAAAAAATATTATCACTCTGAGCATCCTCAGGTACCCCTAGGTATCCACAAGTATTCAAGATGCAAAGACCTCTTGAAACTGTCCAGAATTTATGAACCATGAAATTACTGAAATCAATGACTGAAATCAGTGTCACAGTAAGCTATGCCCAAGCTGGCAGCATTACCCACACCAAAAGCAATTTTGACACTTCTGATGTTGGAACTGTTTATGAGATTCTCCACTGCTGGAGAGTCTCACTATCCCTTCTCTGGTTAATGCCACAACTAGAAGACTTGCAAATCCTTGCAAAGAATCCTTTGCAAGAATCTTGCAAATCCCCTATTTTCCCTCTCCAAAATGCAAGGTACTGTTCTTTAAAAAGAGATTCTCCATACATTTTACTGTGATGTGTTACTGTGTGCTGCACTCCATCTTGTCACTTTAAAAGGTGCTAAATTAAGCAGCGTGAGACATTTTAAGCAGACATCTGTTTCAAGTGAGATAGCTCAACTACATGGACAGTAATGGATTAAATGGATACTGTCAAACTTTTGAGAATGAACAAATCCAACAAAAAATATGCAGAAGTTGATGTTTATCATCAGCCTAACAGAAGACACTGACCTTCACTTCAGGATCTTTTACGATCTCTATGGCCACTCTGCTAACCATACCCAGAGAGCCTGCACGCAGCCATCCCATCTGCTTCAAGTCTCCATTTCTCTCATATGAGCATCTCTACCATGTTTCATACAGACCTTAACTCGAGAGAGAAGCATTGCACCTTCATATAGAGGAGACAATCCTCCTTCCAATCCCTTTCTTTTCATAAGATGCCCACAAAAACAGCTTCTCAGACATAGGACTACCAAGAACACCACCTGACATAGTCTTACTGCTTTCTTTTCTCTCCCAGCTGCTTGTGACCACATACTGCCACTTGTCCTTGCAAGATTTCTTCAGGCAATAGCAGTCTTATGTTTCATGTTTTAAAGCATGTGGATCAGTAGTCAACACAGGCAAACCAACAGCTTCTACATGACAGCCTCGCATTTTGTCAGATGCATTACCTAACCTTTGCTGAATAGTGGGTCACTTCACTGTCTTGTAAAAATATGCTTTATTTTGTTCAGATATATTTCAACCAATGGAAGAGTAATTTAATATAGCAACATTAACTTACAACTATGCTTTTTGTGTTTTCATTAATTCCTTATGACATAAGCTATAAACTCCCATGTCAAAGATACCCTTTTATAAAGGCCATCGCTCCCTTCCCACTGAGTAGTATTACTTCACTGATCTCAGATACATGAGAGCACAGAAGAACAGAAATCTTTTTCAACACTGGAGTTCATTCTGTTTCACTCACATGTGAATTACTTTGAGAAGACTTTCTTTTTAAAAGCACTTCATGTATTTACCAGTTTGCAATAGATATTTTCTTTGTAATACATCTCTACATAATTATTTTTATTATTTGATTCTGTAGCATAGCTACACAATAACATGCAAGAAAAATTTTTTTTGAGTTTTGGTATCTATGAGACTTTTATGCACACTTTGATAGCTCCTACACATGCAAGCTGGGATTTTCGTGCTTACCATAATTTCCGTAGGCTGACTTTGAGGCAACTCCAGGGACTTAACTTAAAGCCTACCTTAACTAGTGAACACTCAAGTATCACTGGCTGGGCATTCACTGAAGCTACCACGTTGGGTCCTGTGCTGTTAAAGCCCCTTGGTGTCAGCAGTACCTGCTGTTTGCTGGCCACAGACGCTTCCCAGACACGGAGCTTTTGTTTATAACGTCCTTCCCAGAAACGGGACCTGACCGGCAAGACCTGGGAATGCCCTAGCTCCCTTAACTCCCAGACTCTACAATAACCCAAATACAGCTACCCCATAGCTACAGTCCTGAGGGCACCTTTACAGGCCTCTGCAGCTGTTCTGAAGTCACTCACTGCTTGCTTTAGGTGGCAGTGACCACAACAAAACCTAATGCTAATATCCAATTCTTATTTTCTCCCACACACCCTGTTCCTTTCCTTGCCCTTCCCCTCTTCCCTCTCTCTTCTAGGAAAATTCCAGAAGAAAATTCCTGCAAAGCCCACGCACTAAGCTTGGAAAAGAAATTACTTTATTTTCCATTCTTATTTTTGCCAGGTAAGACCAGTTTTGGTACAAACAGCCTTCAGTGCTTTACCTCCCTGGGGCAGTCTGGCTCCATTCCACTGTCTCCTCCACACAAGGAGCCTGACTCAACTCACATAAGGACGCACACAATTCTTATCGTCACCTTGGACTTCATAAACCTTGGGCAATTGTATTTCCTATGCTACTGTAATATGTTTGGGAGCTTCTGGACAGTATAAGATCACAATAAAATGTGATAAATTACAGTTAAAAATATTCAGGAAATCTTAAGCAAGAAATATTGAAAGGAAATTCTACTTTCTGATATAAAGTCAGTATATTATGGTATTTTCTTCCTATTACAGGCAGCTGTCTAGAATGAAGGATTAAATACCAACTAGCTGGACTCTACTGCCACACGCTTTGTATTTTAGGAGCTCTGAGTGAGTTTAAATATTTACCATATTTAAATCATTGTCTAAGGCAAAACAAACAGCTCGGTATCTCAAGAGTCACAGTCATCTTTTATTAATTTGACTGCAACTCACACATAGTTTGAGCAAGTTTATTTAAGGAAATTTGCCCATGATCTTGCCAAACCTTAAACCATGTCCTGTAGTAAACTGTATTCCCATTTTCTGACATATTAAAAATGTCATGAAGCTTTCTTTTAATTACAACAAAAACCGTCTAAGAAAACAAAACACTGTAAGACTAATGTAGCCCAGAAATTACCTTCAAAGTGACTTACTTTCATTTTGAATATTTGGTGTTTTCCTAGGATTTGCTTTGAAATGCAGCTGATTTATTAACTGCCACACATGGAACTGCCACGTAAGACGCTGATAATGAAATTTTAAGATTTCAGCTACCTATGGTGTTTGCAAGCAGACTTGGGATTATGGGATAAGATATTCTACAGTAAGTAGCAGTGGTCCCATTTATGTCTTTATGGCCAAGCCCTCATTTGTTTCTGTTTAAACAAAAATTTAACAGTGACAGCATTCCAACTATTCATTTTAGCTCAGCCAGGATAACAAAATAAAAAATCCACAGATATAAATTAGCTAACTCTTTTGAGTCCTGCTCTTTTACTCTGTCTCCAAAATTCACACATTGGTTTATTCTAAAGTTCACTAACTAAAAGCAATCTTCGCCACTGAAAAAGAAAAATTTTACTCACTTTCAGTGCATCCCCTTCATTGCCCTCCATGACTTCCAGAATAAGTGCAGCTAGTATGTTAAATCCTTGACAGTAGCCAACAGATTTATTCCACCTGGCATATGCCAGCAAAACACGTTTTAATACCACTCGATCTTGCTCTGCCTCCTGGCCACAGTAGGAACTGCAGCCAGTTCGGTGAAGGTCCTTTAAAGGAAAAAGAAATTAAAATAAAAATAAAAATGACAAGAAGAAAAAAGATATGTATTTTCCTTCCCCCGTTAGTTCTCTTGCCTGTCCCAGTTTTCCTTCCACCTCCACCCTCCCAGTACCTACTCCCAAAGTTGATGACAACGTTTCTTTTTTAATCTGTTAAACCTTTAGCTTACCCAAGAGAAATAGTTTCAGCAAGCTCTTGAGTAAACAAATCCCCTAAAAGATGTTCATAAGACATTGCCACAGGAGATATATTAACAGATCTCTGGGTTTCAAAGAGGCAAGACACAACAGCTGCTTAATTGAACAAAAAACAGCAACTGTTTTTATCAAAGTATAAAAGAACTACTAGACAACTGAATTTTCAAACCGTAAAAACCAGAAACCGTGTCCTTGAAATTTAAGTGATTTATAAGTGAAAAGCAAAAGGTACAAAATGGCTGACTGCTTTAAATATTAAACATTAATCAGCTGAGAAATACAAACAGGCAAATGCATCTCTCTCCTGTAAAACAACTGAAAAATGCTCATTTGCTATATTTTAAAACATACTTTTTACTCCCAGAAAACATTTGTGTTTATTTACAGAGAAGGAAAAAACCCACTTATGTTCCTTTGCCTTCATTAAACTCCAGCACTTCTTCAAAATTAAAAAAAAGTAAGAATGGAGAAAAGATAATCAGAAACAGCAATTTTTTTCCCAGCTAACACTAACCAGATTAGTGCAAAAGGACCAAAGCAGACAAAAAATAAAAAATTTTGGCAGGCCAAAGGGAATGAAGATGTAATTTTTGCCAAAGCAGCTGCAGAAATGAAAATAAATCCAAATTCAAATCTCAACTTTTCATTAAAAAAATTTAAAAAGAAGTAACAAATTAGCTGGCTACCTTTACTATCTGGATGCCCATAGAGTCATCATCAGGATTACTTCTTTCATTGAATGTGAAACGCATGGTTTTGTCCCAGTCAATGGCTATACTGTGTAAGTACTGATCAGCCAGGGTCAGCCAAACCTAGAAATACATGAGGCAAAATTAATTATTTCTCAGGTAAAATATAAAGTTTTGATATATATATATATTGTTAGATGAACCTTATCAGCTTCACCCATATGTGATCTGCTGTTAGACTTGAAATATGCAGCAGAGGATTTTAGCTACAACAATTTTTGCACAATTAAAATAATGCCTTGCTCCCTCTAAAACAGAAAGGAAGGAAATGGTCAGCATTAATGGTCAGCATCCAGATCTGTGGGCTGCTTACAAAGATGCAAGTCAGCTGTCACTGAATTCACAGGGGCCCTCCAAGATGGAAACACAAGGCAAGGACCCTCTTTGTCAGTTCAGACCTTCTATCCTCATAACCAGCAAAGAGTCTTATAAGAGGGTAACACTACTGCTGGCTTTCCTCAAATTCAACCATGGATACATCTCCTGGAAACTCCCAAAAGAAACATAGGGATGCTGGTGCATCTCTTTATCAGAAGTCTCTTTGATGACTTTGCAGAACAAATAGCATCTAGTATTCACCATTTGGGATTGGTCTGAAAGCATCACTTGGATCAGAACAACTTACTCTTACAAGAGGGCTTCCTAAACTGTTGGTGCTACGGGGAGTTCTGAAACAAACATTTTCACTACTTTCAAAGCCTAATAATTGCCAGAACAGATTTATGCATGTGTATCCAAGACAAAGGCTGGATCTTTATTAAAGATTTGAAAACTTCCTGAACCATGAAAGGCACATGACAGATCGTACAATGACAACAAGTAACAACAAAGGATCTTTTTCTTCAGGAAACTGAAAGAAATCATAAAAGCAAACTGGTCAAGTTTTATATCAGCCATTAATTCACTCAAGCGAGAAAAGCAATTTAGACACTTCCCACAGATTTAAACACTTAGATAGCTGCATGATGAAGGAATTTATAGACAGCTCCCAGAATCTCATGTTTTCTGCATTTAAATGTCCCTTCCCACACTTTTGCAAAGCCACCCGTGTGGAGGAATGCCACTGTTCTGCCTCCCAACAGCCTCAGCACTGCTGACATCCTACTAATGTTGTTTGACTGGATTCTTTATCTCTGCCAGCCCCAGAAACCAAATGTCACATGCCACAACAATAATGCAGATGTCAACCTGCTCCTTTTGTTGACAGTAAAGGAGGCAATCAGCATGCTGCCAACACAAAATACTTCCTTTATTTTGGTATCTATCTTAAAATCATTGTGAAACCGGGGAATGGCAGCGAAAAGACAACATCTCTTTTCTTATCACTACTTCTTTGGTTAGCACCACGTGGTCACATGTGAGCAAACACAGAGATGGGCAGAGTGAGAAGGAAAGACAGATTTGAGTTGGATGACGTGGCAGAGCATACACAAGTCTGCTGATTACACAGAACTGGGGGGAGTGCCTGATACGCCCAAGGACACCTTGACAGGATGGAAAAATGGTCTGACAAGAACCTTGTGAAGTTCAACAAGGAGAAGTGCAAAATCCTGCCTCTGAGGAGAAACAATCCCAAGCACCAGTATGTGCTGGGGACCACCCACTTGCAAAGCATCTCTCCTATGCAGAAAGGCTAAGAGAGCTGGGACTGTTCAGACTGGAGAAAAGGCAGCTATGGGGGGATCCTACTGGTGTGTATGAACACCTGAAAGGAGGGTGCAAGGAGGATGAAGCCAGGCTCTTCTCCCTCCGTGCCCAGTGACCGGACTGGAGGTAATGGGCACAAACCGAAACACAGGAGGTTCTCCTCAAACATCAAGGAACACTTTTTCACTGTGAGGGTGACTGAACACTGACGCAGATTTCCCAGAGAGGTTGTGGAATCTCCTTCCTTGGAGATATTCGAAAGTCACCTGGACACAGTCCTTGGCAACCAGCTGCAGGTGGCCCTGCTTGGGCAGAGGGGTTGGACCGGATGACCTCCAGAGGTCCCATCCAAATTCAGCCCTTCTGTGATTCTGTGACCTCTGCCACTCGTGTACCACACAAAAGTGTCTGAGACACTTTCTGGAGTGTGGGAAGAGAATATTTCAGGAAAGAGAAAAGGTTGTTAGGTGGATATAATGATTCACTGAAGTTGTAGATTAAAAATAAATTCATCGTGGTGTGAGGAAAACAATGCCACTAAGTCTTCTCTTCCTTCTCCCCTGATTTGTAAAGAGGTACAGCTCAGTTTGGAAAGATAGCAAAAACAGGAAAAGGAAATTAGGTTGATGCATTAAAAATGTGTGGAACTACATATATGTTATAAATCTTCAAAAATATTATTTTTATTAAAACTTTGTTTTTAAAGCTGAGATTGTGTGACTCAGTTTTAAAGAAAAAATTAATAGACATGCCTCTTTTTATATTAGGGGACTTCAAATGGTGAAGAATGCAATAAAATAAGTCTAGTAAAATCCCAATGGACCTTTTCCTACAACACTAACTCAGTGCAATTTCCCGTTAATGGTGCACTCTGCCATTCTCCATCACTCCTGACTCTGAACTTCCCTAATTTCGGCAATCTGCCTTTTCCCCATCAACTGTTTCTATGAGCCTTCTTGTCAGCATTAAGCATCTATCAACTTCACCTTTGTAAGTGTGACAGCCTACACTGCAGATATGTTCTCCTTTCAGTTATCTTCAGCTGTGGGGGCAATTTCACCAGTGCAATTTCTGGAGACTGACAGAATGAAGCAATAACATCTGCACCAGAATAAGTTACCTAAGCCTCAAGCAGAAAGAACCCGACTATTGAAAACACCATCTTTACCTGTCTCCTCAGCCTCTCCAGCTGCCCTGTGAGGTTGTCACTGAAGAACGTAAACAAGGAAAAATCCCCAGTACAACTTAAAAGGTCCAAATATTTGTTATAAAAACCACCAACAGACAATATTGATGTAATTCACCTCTCCTGAGAAACCTACAGGCAATACGGCCCGCAAGGCATAGAGGTGTACCTACCTTTCTCCGCCATTCCTTTGGGATGCCTGTTGGCAGTCTGGCCACTGCTTTGAGCGCATCATGCCACTAAAAGCAAAAGCATCCAAAAATGTAAAATAGCCATCATTACTTTAATGCTACGGTATAGCAACATTTCCTACCTTGCAGACATGCACATTCATTTCATTCTGCTGCATGCATTTCAGAGTTTAACTGCTTAATCCACTCACAGGGAAGATACAGATTAATTACTTGATGATGTGACAAAAGTATAATATTCTAGGACACGGGGATTTAGCAAATATCTGAGTAAACAATGAAAGTCTATTCCATTTTCCAAATACGAATGAAACAGCTCTTGATGCAATTGCAAATAATATAATATGCTGACATTATGATGACAAATGCACTTCTGAACTAGGGCAAGCACCTTGACTGCAGAGAGCCCACTCCTTCACAAACTCGAGAGACAAATAAATCAAATTACCTGCTGAAAACCGTTTTGACCTAAAGATGGTTCAAGAGTGAATTTCAATTTTGTATCAACCCCTAGAAAGAAAAATGGAAAAAAAAAAAAAAGGTCAATATTTCATTTAGCTCAGAAGACAAAAGGAAGTCAAAAACCCCCAAACACAAAAATCCCACAGTTGAAACAAGAACATGAAATTTTAGCTTCCCGTTTTAACAACTACATTTCAACCTATTTCAGTGAATTTTGTCTTCACAGTGGATTCAAGGAACATGTTAAGAAGTACACGGACAAAATGTTTTTAAAATGCAGTAACATCCTCCTTAATGATGCAGTTTGGCACAACTCATTTCACTAATATTCATATAGTTCACTGTACTACAAACTACACCAGTACACTGCAAACTGTCATATGCATCCACAGAAAAACACGTCTACAGAGACAGTTTCTTTTCATCTATGCCAGCTTTTTGACACTAAGTCAGTCAAAACTAATTTCTAAGTTTGGTGCACTAAAATTATTTTACTGTTCAGAATGCTTTTTTTTTTTAATTCCTCAGAACATAACATGCATTTGGTCAGTATTGCTATTTAAGCTTCGATTTTATTTTGGCCATATGAGCAAACTATTTTAATTGTTATGGAGCAGGCCTACTAACAGTTCATACAATATTACATAAAATACCAGAATCTCAAGTGGATCCCAACATGGCACTGGAGTATGCCAGATCAACACGACAACAGTAACACGTTCAAGTTGCTTTCTATCCCACGGTTGGAATGCACAATTCCTTGGTCCTTCAAATGCCGCTGTCCAGAACTCGGGTGCTGAACACGGCAACACATCACATCCCTTCCCTCCCATCTGCTGGTACAAAGAATAAAGCCTTCTTTTCTTTTCCCTCCATAATTTAATGCAATGGTATTGTTCCATATTTACAATTATGTTATGCATAGCTTCTCATTTCTCCAGAATATGAAGCCAAACATTTTTAATATATAAATATCCATATTAATATATACAAACACACACACGCAGAAAACCCAAACGGATTATAATCCTGCAAGGTTTTAAGTATGTAATATCCATGCTAATCAACTCACCAGTAATACCCAGTGCTTTGGAGGTCTAAACCTTCAAGTCTGACAGAAAACCCAACTGTAGTGGCATTTGCTATTTATGGAATGTAAAATGCCTTTGAGCATTTGCATACTGAAGTGGTGGTAAGTAATTTTAAAGCCTTACTACCTGATAAATATATATCTGAAGACAAAACCTTCTTCTCCATGGCTTTTTTTCTTTGTTGGGGGTGAGTGAATAGAAACAAAGAAAAAAATCATACAAACTCCAGTACTGTTTAGAATTTTAGCATTTTAGAATTGCATCACTGAGACCTGGGGACTAGTGCTTTCGTTTCCCTGCTTCAGATCTAAGAGACATGCTTGTCAGATCTAGAAAACTAAAGGCTTCAAACCATAATAGATTTGTCTTGAAAAAACATGGAAGGATTAATAGCTATTCCTGGAAGTAACTGTTTATTAGTATTCCTTCCCATAGCGCAATGGCACGCAGCAGGAGCTCCTAATAGGTAAATCCTTTCATAATAATTCAAAGCAATGTAACAATGCCAGTAACCTACTAAGATTAAATTGTATCACATTTGCTGAAACTGGAAAAAGCGAACTTCATTCTCAAGCAAAAAAAGTAAGTACTGTAAAAGCCTAATACACACAAAAATATATCATGACCAAGCAGTCTTTTTGTTAAAGCACCAGATGCTGACACGTTACCTAACACTACCTTGTAGCAAAGAACCAATAGCCTTCCAAAATAACCATGTATTCATTCCCAACCCAGCAGCCAAATATTAATTACTTCATCGTTTTCTGAGACTTCAAGATCCCAGTAACAACTTCTCTCTTTGTCTTAGCAGCTTCCTAAGAAAGGCAGAAGCAGATACTTCCAAGTCTTCAAAAGATCAAGTACAGTAAGATAAAATCTCAGAGCAAGGCAAAATCTATCTATAGTTACATGAACATCATGACCAGGGAGCTCACACGACAGTCAAGGTAGCTGTCCCTCCTGAGACTGAAATGAGACCCTTCAAATGAGACCCTTGATTAAATGAGACTGAAATGAGATCATCCATCTCTAAAAGTTAATTAAATCACAGCAAACAATTAAGACAGGTGTGAAAATTACTGCAAGTGAGAATTACATGACACAGTAACACCAGATTACACAGCACACTCTCTTCAGTATGGTGAGGAACTGCTTGGTCAGGCCGTGCATGACAACCTCTTGTAGAAGCCACGGAATCTGTGTCCCTTTATTTGTTCTCCATTAGGAGTATTTTCCAAATCAAATTATGTGACAGTTTTGTGGGAGGGAAGGGGAAGAACCATGGGGAATGAACCACAGAGCATATATGAATTGTTCCTCATTCCCATCCATTTTAAAGAATTTATATTTCCTAAAATCAAAAAATCGCAACCTTGCTTAATAAAAAATACAGCAAGTAAGCATGTAAAAAAAAAGGTGCAACCATACGGAGACAGCAAGGAAGGCAACCAGCAAATTGGGAGCAGCATCTCACTGCCCATTACTTATTTCTGGCACAAGAATCATCTTGCTACATGCAGTTTCTGCACTCTGCTCAAGGAATTTGTCCCTGGGCTTTAGAGCTTCAAGGAAATTAATGCCTATCCCTAATGCAACCTCGCTTGGTTTCCTAAACCTTCCATTCTCCATAATTTCCCTTTTTTTATTCAGCTGTCTTCTCTCCATAAACTAACTTGGATTCCCCAATAGTTTCTTCCAGTACCCCACACCCATACAACCCTACCACGTCTGCACCCATTTTCACTGGATTTTCCCATTTCTGACAACCCTCCATCTTTAGGTCACATTCCTCTTCATTACATAAACACATGCTTTTTGCAGAAAAGACCCTTTCGGGCCTTAAGAGAACATTTCTTCCCTGCTCCTCTGCAAGGACACCCTGGCATAGATGTACCACACACAGAGCAATAGTTCCTACCATAAGTATTGTCAGTACAACTCAGGCCTTTCACATCAAACCAGCCAGGCTACCTGACTAGTTGTTGACATATTAAATATCACCCCCAGTTCATACACTTTCAACTGATTCTTCATACCTGAGAAGCATATTAACTCATATCAGCAGGAATATGCTGGGAACACACTGGAATTATTAGCTCCACAAATACAAGGACACACAAAGGTACATGCTTGACAACAAATTTCTGAAGGGTAGGGGAATGCCAAAATAAGCTCTGTTCAATGCCCTTCCAAGCCTGTCACCAGAAACCACTGCAGAAAAGTTATATAAAAAATTTAAAAATTTAAAAAGAGGAAAATATAAACCCCTCCAAACCCCAGTCCTGTTAGCTTTCCTGTGTAAAATACACACTGTCTTTTCACAAGAAAAGGCTGTAAGAGGGAAGATTATATCCCTAGGATTCCCAAACCCTAGCAATCTTCCACTGCATAACCAAAATGTGGCACAGAACCACATAAAGAACCACAAGAGGGGAGAAAAATGCTGTCAGCCAAATACCTGGGTGACAGAATCAAATTCTCAGTCCACCCTCAGCAACATTAAACAAAAGGATGGGGCAAAATCTGGGATTTTTTCAGAAATATCAAACCAGAAAAATGTGTAGGAAGATGATGTGTTTTGATGCATGTTTGTGAGCTATAAAGCCATGGCTTTAAACTTGCAAAGTAGCACTACAGGTTCTTGGCTGTACTTTACAGCTGTTAAAACCTCTCCCACAGAATGCAAATAAATATTTTATCAAAAATAAACAAGGAAAAGGGCCTAAAGCAGCTTTGTGTGCAGTGGGAGCCCATACTTGAGGAAAGAGAAGTGTCAATGTAAACTATCCCCTTATGCTGCTTGTTGTTTCAGGAAGATTCCTAGCCTTGCAATTTATCTCTAAAAGTAACATTCTGAGAAACTCTGTATGAAACCACTTCTACCAGGAGCCAGAGCTCGCTGGGATGTATCAAAGCACAACTAAAATCTCCAGCCTAGAAAAACTTCTCAATACAGACAGCTAACACAGACACTAAGTAAATCTGAAGAATATTTCATCCAGTGTATTTTTTAAGGGCTCATTAGGTGTCCCATCTCCACCACTCTATGAAAATATGCATCCTGAATGGGGTTATTGTCTTTACCTACATATGAACAACATGGAAACCCCAAACCAGTGGGATTTTTAGGACTATGGCATTCATAGTTACGCCTCCAATCACATCCCCTGATCTTTGTCTGAGTGTAAATACAAGAATGTCATTATCCAGATAACGTCATTACCTGGGATAATAGCAGACTACTGTTGGAGCAGGGGTCTTTGAGAATTACAAGTTAGGAAATCTCCTTGAAAACAGCAACCCCATAAATCTGTACCCAAATGTGTCTGAGACCTTATTAATAACAGCCCCTGAAACTCATCTCAAACACAGAGCATTGTGTGCTTGATGCACACACAGCTAGCACAATGGGAAACCGATCCTTATTTATTTCCATGTATTGCTCTATGTTTCAGTGGCTCTCTGGCTTGCACGCTTTGTAAATGCCTACGATTAGGCAACAGATCAACAATGTTTTAGCTACAAGTATCAGTTCTAACACAGTAAATTGAATTTAAATTTCTTGATATTTCATTTTTTAAAATATCCGAAATTTTGATGGCAGGCAATTAGAATCTAGCATTCAGTCATGATCACCCATCAGTGCCTTCTGTTGAGAGCCCACCTCCCTGGAATAAAAACACGTTGTTTGCCGACCACCCAGTTCTTAAAAGATTTTGATACTGAAGCAGGATCTAGATAATATAGCTGCAGAGCTGATGCCTTCCCCTTGGGATAGGCACGGTTGCAAATTTAGACAACACCCTACCGCAGACAAAGGCTGGGCGGGAGGAGGGGTCTCCGGCAGGTCAAGAGTTAGCAGGTTTATCGGGAAAGGTCTGAGGAGGCTGCGAGGAGACTTTGGGGAGAGACTAGCGGAAAGCTGACTCGCCGAGCCCGGGAGGAGACGGAGGGAGAAAGGCAGTAGGGGCAGACGACACAAAAGCGCTGCGAGGCGGTGACGCCGGGCGGGAGGCGCAGGGAAAGGACCGGGAGATCCGTAGAGCGGAGCCGGGATCCTCGGGCCGGGCGGGACACGAGCAGGAGGAGTCCCCCGGGGAAGGGGCAGCGCGCTGCCTCCCCGCAGGGCCCCGGCCGCCCCCGGCCTCCCGCCTGGGCCCGGCCCCGCTCCCCGCGGGCCGCCTCACACCC
>VZTA01004839.1:570879-673140 GCA_013398855.1 Mohoua ochrocephala
CCCGGCCGGCGCGGGTACCTGGCTCCAAGGTGCACAGCAGGCGCGGCGCGGTCCGGGAGATGCAGCTGCGCTTCTTGAGCACATTGCTGAGGATGGTGCCCACGCCGCCGCCCGAGCTCTGCCGCTTCAGGCATCGCCCCCCGCGCCGCAGCGAGCCCGTGAGCCTGTCCTGCCGCATGGTGCCCGCGGCTCGCCCTAGGGCGGCGGGGTGGGGGGCATGGCGTGCGGGGACCTGCACTGCAGACAGCGAAATCCAAGTGCGGGAGAGAAGAGGGAGGACAAGGAGAGGAGAAAGACAAAAAGGGGAAAGGAAAAAAAAAAAAAAAAAGCTGTTCCCGCCCACAATCCTAGCATCACTGCCTGAATAAACCAGCAAGCCTCTCCTCCTCCTCCTCCAGCACCACCTGGGATGCAGCGGGCGAAGGGGAGCGGCAGCTCTGGTTAAAAATAAAGGGAGCCCCGGCGGCGGCGGTGGGGCTCAGCGGTGCCAAAGGGCTCCAGGACAGCTGCACAACCCCCCGGGCTGCACGGAGACCACCCGGCACGGGCAATGCGGACACGGCTCGCTTGACGCCTGTTAACAGGCGGCGATACTGACATTTCTCCCGAGAATGAAATGAGCTAAATATCCGCCAAAGAGTCTTCTCACGTGGCACTCGGGCCTACAGCTGGACATAAATAGATAGTCCTGCTGCCCCTTTCAAAAAGCTGTCCTGGGAAGGAGTCCCACAAGCACTACCAGACCACGGAGCAGGGGGAGAGCAAAGAGCATGTCAGTGCCAGGGCAGTCTGGGGTCCTGCTCAGGACAGCTCCAGCAGCAGCACAAGCAAGCACGCCGCACAGTTTCTGCTTCTCACTCTCCAACACAGAGACCCTGACCATCCTCAGCTAAAATAACAGCCTCGTCATGAATCTACATTGCAACTGCGCTTACAAGTAATGATACAACATACACTAAATAGATAAAACAAGCTATTCAACAGCACTTTATTAGATGCATTTTCCAGTGCTCTTTGGCCTAAGAGCATCTTAAAAGGGTTTCATACAGACTCTCAAACTAGTGGTTTGATTGACAAGAAGGAAAAGCATTTGAAATAATGATAGCTTTTACAACCTAAACCACTCAGCGTTTCTGTGGAAGGAGAGCAGATTTATCACACCACATTAGTCAGGCTCAAAGACCAAGCTACGAGAAGTCTCAGTCTACCTGCCAACAACTGTAGCTTTGAAACATTTTGCTCCTTTATTAAAAAGATGTGTTTCTCAGTCACATTATGAAGAGAGAAAACTGGCAACAGATAAGCAGTAAAGACAATTATATAAAAGATGCACAACATAAAACACAGAATCAAGCCTTTTTAAAAAATCAGTTATAACTATCTTTAGAAGTCACTGCTAAGCTTTCAGAGAAGTGTGATTTTGATCACGCCTCTTTAAATATCTGCTTCGGTTTTGGAGAAAAGTCACTACATTTGAGCTGTTAGCTTGCACTCTGAATAGATAATTAAGTCTGTGTGTCGGTGGTTCTTTTTTTAACAAAGGTGACACTTCCCTGCTGATGTATATGATGCAAATCACTTTATTTCAGTGCCAGCTGGAGATGATGATTTAGTGGTTAAAGCATCAAATTTGAAATCAATTAGTCTCCCTAGGTGTACAGA
The DNA here is from genome assembly GCA_013398855.1 of Mohoua ochrocephala. Taxonomy (NCBI): domain Eukaryota; kingdom Metazoa; phylum Chordata; class Aves; order Passeriformes; family Acanthizidae; genus Mohoua; species Mohoua ochrocephala. The sequence continues at coordinate 572,542 of VZTA01004839.1, forward strand.
TTGTACCAATGGGACTATAACAGCAACATTTAAATACAGAAATAGCCATATTATCTCCGTAATATTATTCTCCTCTTGCCTGAGCACCTTTTGCAAATAGCACTACATCGTTCTTGGATCATTTCAAGACTGACTAATCCAACACCACATGCTGTTGCCCAAAGTCTCAGAAGCCATAACCAAAGTTTCAGAAATCACTCATTATCCACACAGTGAGAATCAGTCATTGCGCTAAACTGCGTTACCTTCAATTTTTAAACAACTAGAAATCAGGTCCAAGAAAGACATCAGTATTTAACTGATGAGGATAACCAGCTCTCAAAATGAGAATTCGGTATTCTCACCATTGCTATTTCTCCTACTTGTCATCTTGTCTCTACAAGAAAACTGGAAACAATCAGGACAATCATTCTGTGACTGGGCACACAGATACTTCCAAGCATACCATTAGGGAGCTTTCCCGCATGCCAGCCAATTAACACAATGTTATTCTGAAGGAAAACATGCAAAATCGAACTTCAGGAGACAAAATGAAGAAGCCAAGCCATACCAATAGGTTTGATGACTCACTGGATCATTAGTACAAATGGATTTTAGAGGCAGGGATAAGCCTCCCATTAAGCATACATATACATATCTTAAGAGCTAGAACCTAGCTTCTAGAAAAGGGGATGGCACTGGGTTTTAATCACTGATCAGGCAAAGCCTCTAATCTGCCTGTGGCAAGATGCACCGACCATCATGACTCTAGTTTGACCCACCAATGCACGGAAGTCTGGTCATGCCCACAAGCCCTCACCGGCATTTACTGACAAGACAGATGATATTCAGAAAGCATTTTGAGGGGGAAAAAAATCAAAACGTTTGGCTAGGCAAGATATTTCAGCTCCGGTATTTTGTAATAATCATGAGACTTTGCTTTTTTCCTCCCTCTGTAGTTCATGTATTCCCTCCCACACAACAGAGTCGCTTTCTGAAAAACCTTACCTCCTCATTCGGTACCTCTTTACAGTCTTACCACCATCTGCTACACATGCCATTTTAAGGACAGAGAACTTCTTAAGAATACTATGTATATTCTTGTTCCTTTGTTACAACCAACCTTAGGATGGTCGGTCCCAAGATCACCACCAGGTTTCGACCAACTCCATTTACCTTAAACCTCTCCAGTCCTTAGCCCACTTCTGTCTGCACTGGGGCAATGAGGTAAAACACAGGCAGCCGGAAAGGGACGATGAGTACAAACAGATGGGGCAGCGACAGGAACAGCAGCAGAAATGGGGCCACAGAGCAATCTCACTTTTAAAGAACCTATTTGCATGGAGCTTTAACTGCCCAAACCCAGGATTACTGGAAGGCACAATTCACCACTTCTCTTCTGATGTGTGCTCAGAAGACTGAATGTAATCAAAAGACTAAAAATGGTAAGATATCTTCAGCTGGGTCACTGTATTTCATGAACTCCACATTCCTCCCCTTTATTTCATAGAAAATTGTAGAGACCTCCCTTAATTCTGATTTGCATCACAACATCCCAGTGAAACAGTCAAAGTCTGTGAAGAAAGCTTATTTGCCACACTTCTCGACACCTATGTTGGCAAAAATACTTAAAGCAACACGTACCCATGAAAAAAAATAATAAATATATTGTATGATAACACTGTTATATGATTCATCCAAGAGGATTTTGGAAATTACACTTAGACAGCAGAACTACAGCAGCTGGCGATACAGTAAATATCAGAAAGAAATATATATCAATAGGATGAGGGGGAAAAATGTATTGCAACCACAAAGGAAAACCTGTTGTATTGACCAAATCATAGGGTCACCGTCTGCTAAGCCCCAGAGCTCCATATACTGCTTTAAAGAGCCCAAAAAATGTATCCAGAAAATTTAACCCTTTTACCACTGGGTTTCAAATAGCTCTACAGAAGTTAGCAAATAAGCCAACATATGTTTTGACATGTATTGTAGTTCACCATGAGGCTCAAAAGAAAAAAAGATTTCACTTTCAAATGACAGTATACAAGAGAAAACAAATGGAATTAAATATGTCCACATTGGAGACAAGAAAAGGTAAGCCAGTTTGAGATTCTCCCAGAAGGCAAAACTATTTTAAATACATTTAGCCCATTAAACCATCTCCACCACTGGAGCACAAAATTCCTATCCTACCCAGTTCTATGTGTGCTCTACTATTAAACATCCCCTCTGAAAAAACAGCCCTGCTTCCTTCTGCTTGATCCTAAAACCCTAAAAACAAGCACAACCCACCCGAGGTTTCACACTCCTCCAACGCACGAGATGGAGCCACCTCTGACAGCTTGAAAAGAGGTCTCTGGCTCATTGGGTCTTCGACACCACAGAGGCACGGGTGCTACAGCGATGCTCCACCGCGTGTCCCTTGAACTGAAAAGCCTGTGAGGTGGCACAGCCCAGCATTCCTCCCACCTCAGCCTGCCAGCAGAGCATCCCCTCCTGCACCGCCTGCACGGCTCTGTCCACAGCCCCTGGTACTGACGTGCTACCTCAGACAGTGCAGGGAGCGGATGATGCTGTGCTCCACCAGCCACCTGCAACTACTGTGTGGACCACCAAGCACAGAGCCTGTAGCACTGTTCTGTGTATCTGTTTGCATCACTGTTGCAGGAGCACCTAACAAGGGAGCCTATGGGCAAAAGCGGGGAGATCTGTATTGTGCAGGAGAAACATCATTATGGACTAACAGATTCAGTTCTGCCGCCAAGCTGGTTTCTGCTGTCAAACAAGTAATCCAGAGCTGTCTTTACTGCACAAAGGACGGTTCCAGAAAAAATACAAACCCAAATTTTTGCTACTGTATCTGTGCCTAGAGAAGGTTAATTCTACTCACTTGTTGAAAGCAGGGCTCAGGAAAATGGTGCAGTGTGTTCATATGCCACAGTCTCATCAACACAGCATTAATATTTTAAACCTTTTCACTGCATTAGTCATCATTTGTATCACTTTGTACACAAATGTCACAAAAGAGGTCAAAACCTCGCTGTGTCCTATATCAGACATCACAGACAAAAACTGCAGCGCCAATCCTTGCCTACAAAGGCATTCAGTGCAAATATAAACTACACAATGGACAGGAAATAACATCTATGATCTCCAGGAACAGAGAACAAAATTTATATGATTTAGTCTAAGGGAGTGTGCAGCTAGTCAAATGTTTCCTCTTCCTTTAGACTTCAGGCACATAACCTTATTACTTATTTCCCCCTTCAAAAACTGCAAGCATGGTAATTACACTTTAATAGAGCCTCCCTTTTAAGGAAGCCCTAAAACAGCACACTTGTTCTTGGTGAGCGTATGACAGAGGAGCTGGGGAATTTTCTTGTTTATAGGTAAGAGATCTGAAAAAGAATATTGCTTGCATGTTGTTTAGCCACATCTATTGAGGACTAATCTAGAGACAATCATCAAAAGAGTACTGCTTAGTATGGTATATCTTTTAACAGGAAGTTACTCTACAAGTCTGTAACTCACATAAGATGCTCACAACTGCATATGCACTACATGATCCTTCAGCTATCACAATCAGGATTCAGCCACGAGAACTTCAGACTCAGCATTCTTTGTTATGATCTTTAGTTGTGGGGTTTTGTTTTTTTTACATAATTCTCCCCTTTTCCTCCCACACATATTATCCACTCCTGCCTTCTGTACTACGCACTTGCATACACTAGGACAGGATTGATGAGAAGAGAAGAGAAGGTCCCCTCAACAAAGCGAGCATCCCCTGCCCACAAGTGCATGCTGTAATTTATTCTTTGGGAGTGATGGACAGTTACATCTAGTAAGTGTATTTTCAAGTTGAATAATGCTCATAGTCATATCGCTTCTTGAAATTTTTGGCAGGTACACCCTGAGAAGTATGCCAAAGTTTTCCAGCATTAGTGAAAGCACCTGAAAACATAATGCATCTGTAAATCAATTGTGAAATCAGTTTCTAGCAGCTTACAGCACAATGGGATGGAGCTGTGATGACCAGTTTCCCATCTAGGAAGGCACCACATTCCTAGGCAGTGAATCAGTGCAGGTAAGGCTGACTGCAGTCCCTCAATCCGTTGGTTGTTCACAGAGTAGCACAAGATGTTTATGCAATTGGATCACTTAGGTGAGCATATGAAAGCCCTCAAAAGCACTGCAGGTTGCTAAAACAGACATACAGATGTGCCTGTAATCCCCCTGAACCTACTCATAACCTCTTTCCATTTGTAGATACATAACTGTTCAAATGAATGAGGGAAGTGTGGAAAGACTTAACATCTGTATAGTACCAGGGCTACAGGCAGCAACAGCAGAACTGCATAAACCCATCTCCCAGACCTGTGCTCAATCCAGCAGAGCAAAAATCTCCTGTTTTCCCTGTCAGAAAACCCCTCAGCAGTAAGCCAGAAGCTTTTCTTAAACCTGTCTACAACATAATCACATCAAGCTAACACTGAATATGTTAATGTACAAATGCTTTACTTCACAAATTATTAACTCTCCTATGTCACCAACTCTCACCACCATACCATTAATAAGCTTGTATTCTGTAGTATCCAGAGTTCCTAGGTCAAACTTGTTTTGAGAATAGAAGAATTAAAATTTGCTAATAATTCAGCAACCCTGAGCACACAGGTGACAGCAACCAGTGCCAATGGGCTGCGTACAAAGGGTGGCCTATTTCACTCCAGGCCCATCACTGGGAATTGACTGTTCCCAGAGCTTAAAAGGAGAGAATTGAAAGAATTCCCAAAAAGTAGAAAGTGACTCACGCTTTTTAAACATCATGCAGCACAGATCACAAGAACCCCAAATATTTCAGAAGAAAACCAAAAACCTTACTGACATTACAAAACATATGTGATGTGGAAACTTTTAACATATGGTTCAATAGCTACACTGAAAGAACAAGGCAGAGATTTTACTCAGAACTACGTGAGGAACAAAAAAGGGCTTAGACTAATTTTGCTTGATCACAAGACAGCAGTTAGTTCACCTTATTATGCCAATAATAGGGGACAACAAACTTACACAACTGAGTACGCCTGATATACTACTAAAGCTATCTGTATTCACTGCAGTGCCTGTAAATCCTAGTTCTGGGCTCCAGCACTATTGCTGCAGGTACTGCACAAGCACAGCAAAACCTCAGACCGTCTGCTTTATAAAAAAAAAGAAATAAGAGAAAACACATTAGCAGACAGAGAAGTACAGGTCAACAGCCAGATAATATTGAAAAGCATAGTGGACAGTATTCTTAATATGAGAGCTGCTATTGTTTCTATAGCCTTCATGGCAGAGATGAGCTCCAAGGGACACACCATGAATGCATAAGGTCAATAAGGGTGCTAAGAGATCAGGTTTTAATCATCATGTTCAACATGGTTAAACATCTATAAGAAAATGCCAGCATGGGGGGAAATTGAAAACGTACTTGTTTTAAAACACGTGTGGGATGGAGGTAGGAGGCATGAGCCAAGCTTGAATACTAAGTAAGAAATTATAAGGATGGGACAACAGAGAAAAAAGTAGGTTGTGAAGAGTTTTGGACACTGAAGCACCGAGAGGAAGACAGACTAGATCTACAGTGACCATAAGGAAAGCACACACACTAGCATTCATGAAAACGTGTACAAACACAAAAACAGGTGATTCATCAAACACTGAAGTCCACTTCACGTTTAAGTCTTTGTTCATATATATGTTGTCATCCAAAAGGACGAAAGTACACCCAACAAAAAAAAGTTTGCAGAAGCTTCCAAATGCTATGTTCCACATGCTTCTAACAAGCTCTTAATCAGAGAAAAATTATAGATAAGTGGATAAATATCTCCATGTTGTAAAATTGGCTGTGCATCTGTAATTCAACAACAGCATCTAGGTTTCTTATTATATTTTTTTAAAATTTGGTTCTAATGCATAAATAAACTCAGAAGTTATAATTGCCACTTGGGGAGCAGTGATGAAGAAAATAAAAGGAGGGGGAGAATCAATTTATTTTACTTATTGCCTTCATGTGCCAACAGTAAAGCAGATCATACACAGCTACCTTAAGTAGATAGCTGCATCTCACAAGCAAGGTAAAAGATGCAAGCACTGCTAAAGTAACAATATATTTTAACTGCTGTAGTAACCAGTAGCATAAAGTCGAGAGTTAACAACTGGAATAAAAGTCATAGCAATGCTTATATGGTCGATAAAATATAGAGAAAACACCCTTTAAATTAAATACAAAGTAATGAATTGAAGTGAGGTTTTGGAGAGCAAATGACCTTCTTTTTGTCAGAGAAATTATTTGTGTCTACCAAAGAAATTCAAACATTATTTTGATAAGGAATATATGAAGAAGAAAAATTGTTGAAGAGGCCTACATAATAAAAAAATATTGCTGAAAAGTATCAATGTAAAAGTTAAGAAATGTTCCGTAACCTTGCTAAGCAATATGAAGTGAATGCATATCTTGGCCAGTACTCAACACTCCAGAATCCTGCTTAAATGCTACATGGTAATTTAAAAAAATAAGTCACCAAGTCAGCAGAAAAACTAATGCAATACATGAAAAAAAGAATTCTGACAGGTATGATTTGTAGCTATGCTTAAGATAATATTGCAGAAAAATGGAGGTCATAGCAGGTCCCAGATCCAAAACTGAACTTCTCTTCCTTTATTAGAATCTGATTATTTGCTTAGCACCTAGCATACAAATTGAATTTTAAAGTGTGAATCACCATCTTCATTGATCTGAACTGCTATCTCAGAAACAGTAGGATTTTTATCTGCCCAACATAATGAAAAAAAGCAAAATGACCCTATGTCCCTAAGACAAGATTTATCCACAAATAGAACACTTGGAAATATTTTAGATTAAAAATTAATTGCCAAAGTTAGAAAAATTATTAATGACAAAATCTTTTTGCTTTGGGCCAGGAAATACTACGGAAATGGGACCATGTTTATACATAAAAGTTTTTATACATTGATTCATACTTCTTTGCAGTAATGCTAAGAACATGCAGCAAAGACTAGGTTCAGACCATGGGAGGCTTTCATTAGACACGCAGCAAAGAGCCAGTCTGTCCTGCACTGCCCAAGGGTAAGAGTCCAGCTTCCAGCACAGATCCTCTCTCCCAGTACACCCGGCCTCCACAGACAGAGCTCTGCTACACAGGAGCAGAAACATGACCCTTTCTAGAGCTGGGGAGGGGAATGCTGCTGACTCCTGGAAAAGCTCATATAAGCACCATAGAGCTCTTGGAACCAGAAACCTTGATGGGTCAATAGCAAGGCCTGCACTACCACTGCAGTTCTTTGATCAGGTATGCATCGGTTCCCATTTGCAGATGCCATTAGTTCCATAAAGAAAGTTTTGCATGTGTGTGAAGCTACTGCAACCCCAAGTCCTCTAGACCACCTAATTCTCTGCATCTCCCATGTGGGCCATAGCTTCACAGAGCATATTCTCCAAGTGTTGGAAACGGAAGCAGCTAGCAAAGCAAAAGAACCTCAAACCACCGCCTCCACTTCCTGAGAAAAATACACACGTTAGTCATTTAAGCAAGTTTGACACAGAGAGTTTTTTTGATGAAGTTTGTGAGATGAAGAGGAGAAAATAGTTATCGGTTCCAACAACATTACTACTCCAAGATTTTAGACTCAACAGTTAAATGACAAAATTTCAGTTCATAACCTACTCTAATAGGGCCAGTTTATTGAATTGGATGTGTTTAGGATTAATCAAAGGCTCATTCAGTACTGAAGCCTAGAGCCATTAAAATTGATTTTGAGCATGTAAAACACCACACAAGCATCACTTTTGCTAACAGCAAAGCTCTGATTGTTTATTTACTACTGTAGTGTGGGACAACTCACTTCATTTCTTTAAACATGTGCTTCTTCTGCCAGCCTTCAAGTAATCTTGTCTCATTAAGTTTGTTTTTCAAAGAGTCTCATACCATCTATTTGTCCAGTCATATCTACTTTGTCCAGCTCAATAGGTACCTGACTTCTAGACTTCTCTAGATATTACTATAAATATCAGTAATATTTAGTTGTTCAGGTTAGTATAAGTTTTAAAAAAATACCAGCTCTGTACATTGATTACCCCCTCACTCTGACTTTCTTTAGTTTCACTGCATAATTATTTTACCTTCAGGACCTCAGGTCCAATAGGTATTTCTGCCAATGAGCATTGGATGAGACAAGAAATTAGCAATAACATGTTGGGGACAAAAACCCCAAAACCCAAACAAACAACGAAAACCACACAAACACACACGCAAAATTAAAATGTTAGCTATCAACGATACCTAATCCAGCACAAGAACCAAAAGCTGTTCACGGTCTGTATTTTGGCCATATGTATTATACGGACGGCAAGGAAAACATGTTGATCACTACCAGGTCCTGTGATTTTAGGAAGTTACCAATAATTTATAGAGAACTAAATTAAGAAGCTGTTTCACTGCTGACAAAACATAGCAAGAAGGTTCCAATTTTTACTAAGGAAAAGATAAACGATAGGCTTATAAGCAGGATGATCTAATGTGGAGATGGAACATAGACTTGACTTCTTCGGCAAATTTCAAGGCTATGTGAGAAGCACTCATTTACTGCTCAGTAAATCAAATTCAGGTTATTAACAGCTTCAAGGAAAAAGACGTTTTAAAAATCTGATATTCTCATTTAACTCTTCCTTCAGAGCTGCTCCAGTGCAGAATTATAAGCAGGACTATTGATCCAAACAGAGTAAGTTCCACAGCCCACTTCTCTAGCATTTTGTTTTTAAACATCAAGCTATCTCAAAGCTACAGAAACATAGCTGCTGGCACTGCCTACTGCTCCATAAATCAGTCTATTCCTAGCACTAATTATCCCAAGCAGCTGTTATTCTCCGTTTGATCCTCGGTATCCAGGAAATCTTTTCTTCAAAGGCTAATGGGACCAAAGAATGTTCAGCGTGTAGCCCTTGGAGATAAAATGCATCTGTGTTACTTAAAGGCCATATAACCTGTTGGGTATTTTCACTGAAGCCCCATTAACCCTTCTACAAGTTCACAGTGTTTGGAGTTGGTTCTGGTTGGTTGTTTTTTTTTTTGGAAAAGAGCATTTCAGTAGGAAAAAGAACAGCACCGTTTCTTGTACAGAATGTAACCCCCAGCAGAATAAAAGACAAGGCAGTGCTCAGCTAGACAAGTGTGAAAGACTATGCATACAATCTAACAAGAGAACTTTTTCTCTCAGGCTGTTTCCACATCCAAAAGCTTGTCGGAAAATGATTAAAGACTGAAATGACATGATATTATAGTTATGCAGCTCACACAGCCACCCCTGCTGTGAGCTTATACACACAAGCAAACCCTTACATCTTGATTGTCCAACATCTGCCACAGATGCCGTGGCTCTCACTACCTGCAGGAATCAGAGCAGATCTACCATCAGTTCAGAAGCGTCTAAAGATTTGTGAAGTATGAATGTACTCAGGTGCATTTCTCACACATCACTGCTTCCCACGTGGCCTTTGGCACCACTGGTTGCGGAGCCAGCTTCCTTGCAAATTGCCAGTGAGTGCAATGAACTCCTAGGTTATAGCCTGGATGCTCATAATGCCTCGCAGCAAAGCACACAAACACTTTTGCACACAGACAGGCAGGCTGAGCCCTTTGCTCAGCCGGGCCCTGCACCCCACTCCTGCCCCCACGGCCAACACTAGCCCTGCCCCAGGGCAGACATGCAGCTGCTGGGCTGCAGCAGGGTGAGCTTTTTCACATCTTCCTGAGCCTACATGGAAATTGACACTTCACCTCATTTAATCACAATAGTCCCTGGGCGACTAAATAAAAGCTTTTCCAGTTTTTTGGAACTATTAGACTAACAAAACTTTCCTGTTGATCAGGTATCCATCGGAATAGCTGCAAATGAGCAGAGGGAACAGCAATGCCTGCCAGTTATTTCTCATGTCGTGACTGACTGACAGGGACTGTAGACAGAGAACAGGTTGTTCTGACTTTGTTGCCTTCAAACCGTAGCATCCTTCCTCCAGCATGCCTCCTCGATTTGAGCTAATCAAATCCCACCTTCCAAAGTTACTGCAGTACCAGAGAAATAAGAGGTCACTGGTTTGAGAACTATTTTTTTCAGGCAAATTAGTATCTAAATATTACAAGTATTGCTTGATAAGTAATCCAAAAAGCCCCCCACACAAATCTGTTGCATTAATCCCTATTTCTAATACTAAGGAAGTATTTTATGTAACAAGTACTCTCCAATACATCAATTCCTCGTGGCACAGCTGTTGTGAAAAGTATAATTCAGAGGAGTCAAAATTCTACATGCATTACAAAGCTAATCCTGTGAGGTTAGCTAAGACTTTGCAACAGCAACAGGATTACTGTTCCACAGAAAAATATGGGGAAGCAGCTAAGCAGTCAGCCTCCAAGTTGTATGCATACCCAAAATAAACACAACCTCGGGTGCAGCACTAACTCAACCAATTTCCTTGTCGTCACAGCTGCTAGCACACTGACAAAGGATAGTTACAACATCCTACACCAAATGCTGCAGGACAAGAATTCAATTGTGACTCTGTGAACTGGACATCCCTATACCAAACAATCTCCATTTTCTGTTGCAAACTGGGCCTAGACTGAGCAGCCAGATAATTGCTTACAGAATGACTTACTGAATTTACTGTTCAGTTCCATGATAAACAATGAAATATTTATTCTGCAAAGTAAATTTTATGTTGTAACCACATTCAGCTGTTACTATCCCACCAAGTTACTACATCATTAAAAAAAATACTGCTGAACTATTTATTAGAGAGGGAGGGAGGGAGAAAGGGAGGGAAGAAAGAAAGAGAACTATTTGTAGTTAGATAATCAGTGGCCGATTCTCTCACCACCTCTGGGCAAGGTGACCATTGCAAGGTGCACCTTTCATTTTAGAGGCTGAGGCCAACTACAGAACACACCCACACAACACACTTCAGACAGGCCAATGTAGCCCCACTACATCCTCACCCCAGATGTCTGCCCTTTCCAGGGCAAGCATTCAAAGTGGGGCGGGATGGAAGACTGCAGGAGCATGGCTCTCCATTTCACAGGGCCCACAGCTTATACAGAAGTGGGATGCCAGAGCTGGCTGACCAGGGTCTCCCAGGTCTCACCGCACTCCTGTGGGTGAAGGGCTGGTATGTCTCAGAGCAGCCACCTGTCTCTGCGTGAGGCACATCTGGGGCCAAGCTTGATGCTCAACAGGCAGAAGTGAACAGGCAACTGAAGGCTCTGTCCGCTCAGAGGCAAGTGCCCTGAGGTCAGCTGCTCATTTTGCTCGGCTTCCACCTAGCCCTGAACCCCTGGCATTTCCCTTTCTGAAGAAAATCCCACCCCTCCAGACACAGCAGCTCACTGAACTGGAAAATGAGTGGCAGCAGTGAGCCAGAAGGGAGCACCTTCCTCAAGGACACAATGGTCTCTTAGTCAGCAGGCTCCACACTGTCCCCAGGAATTTACCAGCAGCAGTGACCCCAGCTCCAAATGCAGGCAATTCCCTATTAACGGTAGCAGTAGAATGACACTTAAAAGAAAAAAGTGCCAGGCAGGTGTAGTCTTATACCCTGTGCTGACACTGAACACAGCCCAGTGTCACCTGAAACAGACTCCCAGGGCTTTTAACAAAGGCAAGCTTACCTCTGGCTCCCGACGCTGGTCAAAGCAGCCACCAAGAGAGTTTGCTTAGTTAAACCCTGAAGAATATAGCTGAAGGAGCCCATGATAAAAGCCATTTTCATGAACTGCTGAAATTTTAGCCAATTATGAGATGGTATTTATTCTGAGGAGGCTGGGAGTTACTTTTGGTAGACATAAGACACTTCAGTGGTGAGACTTAGGGACAAAGTAGTTAGGAAAGTATGTGACACAGAAAAGTAAGGATTCATATAACCCCTACCGACTCAGAAGGAAAACATATGGCTTAGGAATGCATGTGGGCTCCTCAGCTCCCTAACCAGCCTGGCAACCCCAACGCTGAGCAGCCAGGGAGTGAACTGCAGAGATGGCTTGCTGAATGTTCCCAGGAAGATCTCTGTAATACAGCTGGTTGAAACCACTTTAATGGAAAGGTCTGACATAAAATACCAGTTTGTGGAAAGCAAAGGCCTTCACAGCAAAATGTCATCTTTGACGAAAACAGATTTCCAAATGCTAAAAGCATGATTTTGACTCTTTTTAGGATTAAACATTTTATCATCTTACTTGAAAATGGCTCGTTACATAACATGAAATAAAAAAGGCATCTGAACAAAGCATTTTAGTTTGAAATGCAAGCTTTCAGAATTTTGCTTCATAAGCAATTGACTCTTGTGAGTGGGTGTTTTATTTCATGCTGGAACAAGATATTTTAGTTGCTGTATCCTTAAAGCAGAATTTCCCTCAAAAGTGAGGATTCCGGGTTCTGTAATGCTCTAAGCACTTAGTTCTTGCCACCTTTTGAATCCGATATTCTGCAGTGACACAGACCACAAGAACTTCTCAGTCAATATATGACCAAACTAGATGGCAAATCCAGCCTCCTTCTTTCAACGAAAAAAGAAAGAAAAAAATTACCTTTTCAACACCAGAAAAGTAAAGAAACTTTACTTCACCTTGGGAGTTAAGAAACTGAAATTAGCCTCAAAGAGGCCTCTGAGAGGTACCAAATCTGCACAATCACGCAATTTGCCAGGTTTGCAAGGAAACTGACTGCGCAGTTTGCCAATTTAGAATTTATATTACAGCTTTGTTTTTACAGTGGAGAATGTTGGCAAGAGAAGATGGCAGTCAGTCGAAGTATTTTTCATTAGCCAGCCAAGGGCTTCTATTGACTCACACACCAGTCAGCATTCTGGGGCTAGCACAGATCATCCTGAAGAGCTGCCTGGAGACAGTGCAGTGGGGTGGTCTCTCCCCCTAGGGCTTACCAATGCTACTGCTCATCAAGTGATCAAAGATGTCAAAGTTCATTGCTTGCAAGATCATGCTCTGCGTTCACATTCCATCAGCAGCACAATTACACTCTAAATCTGGGTACTAAGTTGATCGTTCTCTACAAGAATATCCTATGAGAGGGATGGTACACAGTGCTATACCAGAACTCTACTGACTTCCTGCTCTGTTAAACTACTTCCCCAAGGCCCAGCATCCCGGCTGTGCTGCTCAAAGACCAGTTCCAAGATGATATTCTCATCAAAAGAAAGTAACCATGGAATTCACTACCTAAAAACTCCTTGGGATTATTCCGTTAGTGATTAGTTGTCAGTCTGCATTCCACACAGCTGGTATAATGTTTGACAACCCTCAAACTCTCCCCTAGTCTAACTAACAGATGCCCAGAATACACAATCTAATTTACATTAGCAAATACTAAACACGACAGACACCTACTTTTTGAAACGTTTCTTCATGACCTGATGCACAGCAATGAAGGTTGCTGTTTGCAGTCCTCCTCCTCCAAGCCTAGTATTAGAAGAGAAGTAATCCTTCTCAGTCCAGGCTCCAATTGCAATTGAATAAGCTTTCAGACTTTCCAGAATCTTTGCTGGCTGAAGCTGAATGAAGTACATCAGTCAAATGGCATTTAATTTTATATTCATCACCACAGGTGGCTCTTTTGAAGGGCTCTTCAGTAATATTTTCAAAGATCACACAATTTATTAATAATGCTGGATAACAACGAACAAGTTAGCTAAGATCACACTTAAATGTAGAGCCATTTTCCCTTGGGCATGCCCATCCCAAGGGACCAGCAGGTGAACTTCACCATCCAGACCAAAAGACCTGCTGCCCAGTGCAGCTGACGGACCAAGCAGACAGCTACCATCCCCACTGAGCCAAGCTCCAGCATCACTAAGTACAGGTTCTCTCCTTTTCTAACTGCTCCATTACCTCACTCTTGGCAAACCAGCACAGGACACAGAATGGATCAGAAAATCCTTGCTAACCAGTGCTCAGCCCACTTCTACTAAACTGCCATAGCACCAGTATTCACTGAGTAACTCAGGTCTTCATAAGGAAATAACAAGATTAGACCAGAGCAATTGCGGTGTTCCAGGTTAAAGCATATTTATACAACTGCAACAGTACATCAAACTACTGGGAAGTGGGTGGGAAGAGACAGATAAGTCACAGGTAAAATTTGATATGCATGAATTATTACATATGTACATAAGTACTAGCCCCATGTTGCAAGACATCTGATCCAGAGTGAAATCAATCACTGAATCACAGAATACCAGGTTGGAAGTGACCTCAAGGATCATCAACTTTTCTCAGTAAAAGCATAGACTAGACAAGATGGCCCAGCATCCTGTCCAGCCAAATCTTAAAAGCATCCCACATTGAGGAATCCACCGCTTTCCTGGGGAGATCATTTCAGTGGCTGATTGTTTTCATTGTGAAAAATTTTCCTCTCCTCCAAGAACCTTATCAAGCTCAAGTTCAATCACATCAATATTAGCTGTGTCCACACTATATTCTGTTAAAGTTGTTCTTACACCTTTAACCAAACTTTTATCCTACGAACTAAAAATTGTGTATTTCTGGCTTGGTTTTGTAACCGCGTTGAGGGAAGAGGAGGGGTGGAGAAAATGGGCCAGTAGATAATTGGTACATGCAGGAAAAAGACAAGGAAGAACATATGAAGGGGACCAAGGAATAATGTGAAGAAAACTCAAGAATGGGGATTATTCTGCGTAGACACTGCAAGACAGACAAGATGCAGGGATGGGGAAAATGGAACAGAGCTGAGAAGTCCAATATTTAAAGATTAGGTCATGTAAGAAAAGCTAATAAAGCACTTGGCAGGAAAAAAAAAAGATGGGACAGGGGACAGAGATGCAGTAGGACTGAAGCTAAAGGGAGGGAAGAAGGGAATGAGGAGACAGAAAACAGAAATTTAATCTAGATGTACGAATACTTTTGCATGTCTAAGTTGCACTTTTCGAGGTACACATGGTAATGTAATCTTGCTCAGTTTTCTCCTAACCAATTCATGCAAATAACATCAGGCAATGCTTTCCCAGTTTCCTCTGAGTTCCCTGTGAGAAAAGTTGATGCTATAGAGGCAGTAACTCATTCTCAGAAATTAAGGAGACTTCATAGCCCAGCCTTCCACCAGGAAACTGTCCATGCTCTGGGGGCACGCGGGGGAAAAACCTGTGCTCAGACGATGCCAGTTCATGCTGCCTTTCTATCCACTTAAGATGCACTCAAAGAGATCGCAAATACCACTAATAAATACAGGCATAACCCTCTGAATTTCTGTGGTTGGGTTCCAAAACATTCAGCTCACTTAGTCAGGAGCTTCTGAATAACTTTGACAACCATGTGGGAATTAATGATCTCAGTTATAATTAAAAAGCCATTTGTCACTGTTCTTCATCTATTTCACATATGGAACCTAATATTTCCTTTGTGAATAACATTTATTTGGCAACCTGATGCTAAATCTTTTCATCCAATTCTTGCCTGACCACATTTGTAAAGCACTTCCCTTCATGTTTAAGGAAGGTTGATGGTTTTTGTATCCTCATCAAAACTAGAGATACACTTCTAGTTCTGCACAAAGTAAAATATTCTGTCTCCCTCTACTGGCTCTGCACTAAATCAAACCAGAAAAAGGAAAAGAAAAACTAGAAAGCAAATGTTTGTTATCTTAGAGATTTCTATACAGAAACAATGCGCACATAACAGAAGATTAATACTTTAATCATAGTTTCTAAACAAGAATTAGAAGAGAGAATACTAAGAATCTTTCTGAGCACAGCATGAGACCCATTTAAAGTTATTATAGGTACATAGCACCACCACAGCAACACAGCCATGACAGAGAAATTACTTATCTATTTGGGAAATTTTCTAATAAAATTATTTCTTCATTAAAAATACAAGAGAATATTAATGAACTTCCTGTTTCTGTAACTTCAGCTAATTTTATTTGAATCAGATTTAAGCATTCCTGCTTGCTTCCAGCCAGATTGACTTAAAATTGATGCTTTTACTTCTAAATAAATTATAGATAATACATGGTTTTGGTTTGGGTTGTTTGTTGGTTGTCTTTTGGGCTTGTTTTAATTAAAATCAATCAAAATTTGTGATTCAATGAACTTCTGGTTTGCAATTTGCTCAGTCAAAATATATTGAGTAATGAAAGCAAGCTGTCACTATATAAAATACAGAGAGATAAAAGAAATAGATGTCTTTTGCATACTCTTTAGATGACAGCTGCAAAACCTTGTTTGTTTGGGGTTTTTTTTACTGAATTCTGCTTTTCTCAAATGATACAATTAAGTGCATAAAGCACTCTGCTTAGTTTCTAATATGGACTTGAAATAGTTCATAGTGCTCCAGAACAAACGTATATCTTCTTCCCCCAAATAAGTCAAAATCACAAGAGTAAGAGAAACATGTGCCATGTTTGCCATCAGGTCATCACTGTGACTTCTCTCTTACTAATTTTCTTCATTGGAGTATTTTATTTAAACTTGGGTAAAAAAAGTATTATTAAAATGAAACTGTTCATTCATATATCCTACAAACTAGAAGTACAGCACACTGCACTGATTTTATCATATATCCTACAGCACAATTTATCGTCCCTTTAACAGAGCCATGACCATTCGTGTGTCCAACCCAAACGCATTTCACTCTGCAGTGAATTTTATTTTCTGTGGTAATACCTATTTGTATGCAAAACATGCATCACCTGCTAGGGACAAGGGTCAGCAGCATAAACACAGTAAGTTATGAAGTTGTCCCTGGCAACTGTTCCTCTACATTTACTCTACCCACTCAGGGGTTCAAACGCTGCAGGCGCTGTGCTGGCTATCGGTGGTCCTGAAGCACAAGCAAGTCAGATGCGGGCTCCCAAATCTGCCAGGGGGCCAGGCCTCTTCTGTGCACGCAGCAGAGACCAAGAGCCAGCACAGGTCTGAGACTGAGGAGTGGACGGCTCCCTGTGCGAGCTGCAAAACTCACAGATCCTGAACTTTCAGACACTGAACACAGTTTTGAGCATACAGTTTTTTAAAGGGTACCTGTTTTTTTCTCTCTGTAGAAACAGGTTAAAGCATGATAGACATTCCATCAGAAAATAAAAGATCAAATTTATCGGCCCTGTAATTTCTGAACTAACTGAAATTACCACTAGGAGTTAATTTGTCAAGCAGTATTCAAAAAGGGTCAGAGAGAATTTCCATCTTTTCATGAAACAATATTTGTTTGCAATTGGTCTGTATAGATTGCTCAAAGGTAGCATTCAAATATCCGAATATGACCTTAAGGTTAATTGAAAACTACGGTTCTACCTCCACATAGAGATTCCACTATGTGGGAAAAAAATATTCACAATTTACAGTCAAATCCTCTAAATATGAAGAAAATTCAAGCAGTCTCATTTAAAAGGAGACTACAGTATATGTTTGCATATTAGTGGCATGGAGGCCTTGGTTCTCAAGCTGACGTTAAGAAGAGTTTCTGAGAAGAAATATGCCTGCAGAGTACATGACAACCAAGAACTTTCACGCCAGGTTTAAGCAAAACAAAGGAACGCTTTTAAATGCTTAAAAATTAAATTTCACATTAATAGACAAGCTCTTAATTAGACTACATTAGCACATGCCACTACAGTAAAATTCTTTTAGTAAAGTCTTTACATGCACCTCAAAACTCTTACAGACATTTTTATGAAAAGACCATGCTTTATTTACTGTACCTGAAGATTTCTGTACCTGTCACGCTGCATGTTAATAAAAAAAATAAGATGGAACATTAGGTTATTTTCACATGTCCTTTCTAAAGGCATAACTTTTATTTATTCTTACATATCACGTTACATGCAGTTTTACTTTAGCAGAACTACCAAAAAGCACTTCAGTTTATCTTAAGGTGAAAACTTTGCCAAGTCAAACAAAAAGGTTTCACTGTGCAGGAAAAAAAGGTTAAACAATGAAAGAGCACCATTTCTTCTCCTTCCCACGCACTCTCTCAGAAACCCCCAAAACACTGATGCTGATAAAGGGCTTTGAGGGAAGTAGGTTTGTTTTTACTAATACGCCTCACCTTGGATCAACTTGATAGAAAGGAGTTACAAAGAATTAACAGCTGAGGCTACAGCAGCTTACCCAGCTGAGCTAGTTGAACTTCGCCTGTTTCCAGGTACCACTGACATCATTAGGAGCCAGTCATATCTAAGGAATAGCATGGCCTGGCCTCTTGACTTTAAATTAAGTGTGAGGGCTTAAAATACTGCCCACATGAATGAAATAAACTACTCACACTAGTACACAGAAAAGTACTTACAGCGTTTCTGGGAAACTGCCTGTAAACAAGCTGTGACAATGTCGCAGTTCTTCTGGACCTTCTGTACAAGCCTGTCTTTCTGCTTCAGAAGACGGAGCAGCTTTGCTGATTGAACGGAAATTCTGTAATTCAGTTCTCGTTTTATAGTTGTTAATTCATCAACATCTGCCAACAAGCAGAGAAAACAACTTCAGTACAGGCCAAAACATTCACAAACAGCTTATTGAAGCTGACACGCAAAGGCACTTGCCCCACAGACATTTACATACACAAGCTTTCTATAAATGACAAGTTCTATTGACTGGGGTAATTCCCAGTTATAAACACTTACAGAATCTGAGCCAAAGTCTTTAATTTTCTTTTAAATAAATGTACTTCAGTTTATTGCACAGAGTATGAATCTTAACAATTATGCTGCTATAAACTCCTAGGAACACGACAGATGTAGGCAGAATATACCAATGACAGTGCAACCCAGGGATATGTTTTAAATACAGTACCTTCCAGAAGCTGCCTATGCACGGACAAGATACACATTTCTAACAGACAAGGGAACACGTTCAAGAAGCTGCCTGCAAAGTTACAAATGCAACTCCAGAATGAGCTCTAAGTGGGAAAGTCTTTCCACTAAGATGCAACTAGATGGCTTCAGTCATGGCCTCAATTATCTCCACTGGTCAGTCACAGTGCCACCAGACCCCTTCAGTTCACAAAATGTCTCAGCTAACTTCTAATATTCCTGCTGTCCCCCCATAAGGTGAGCTTCAGGTCCAGAAAAGGGAGTTGCTGGGGAGATGTCTAAAGTCCATTAATTTTTCTGGGTCCTCTGCTCTGCTCTCAGAGGCTCACCCCATTTCACCAGTGAAATCCTGGGTCTTGCTTATCGACATGTCGACCTCTTCAGCTCCTCCCTGTAATAGCCTGGTACAGCTTTCCACCAGCATCTACACAGCTGTCTGCTCCCTGCAGCTAAGTTTTCAAACTATCACTTTCAATGCAACCCCTGTCCCCTGACACTGGAAAGAAAAGCAGCCCAAAAAAATCCCTTCTTCAGTAACCTGATAGGATGAGAAAAATACGGAGGCATCCAGGAAAAGGAACTATCAGTGAGATGGTAAACAGCTCAGCTCATGTGGCAAAACTTTTTCAGTAAGTCTAGAGAGCTTAAAGAAAAGGACAAATTAGGCTGAAATGACCATCAACCGTGGGCTAGTGAAAAGTACGACTGCAAGGAGAGGGGAGCCAGTGATCAAACAATACTGTATTTTATAGACACTTCCCTGTTTCAGCACCTGCTGCTCAGATGGAATTCCCAATCACTTGCACCAGGCAAGGTGATTTAAAACCAGATCTACGGATTTTGAGAGAAAAAAAAAAGTTGCATTCCTACTAACTTTTACAGTCACCACCAGAGTCGTCAGGTGAGTTTTATTCTTTCCTATTCATGCCAGTTAGCTGTCCCTGTAAAAGCAAAACTAATGAGTTGAAATACCACAAAATGTGCTTCTGAACAAGAAAATTTCCTGTTGAGTCTCAGGTTGCCAAAGGACACACAGAAGAACTTGAGCTACATCCTAGTAACATCAGATGGCGTATCATCTCATTAAGAAGCCAAACACGGAAGCAGATAGCTCTTTGTACAGCTCTGAAAAACAGGCATATTTAGTCACCTCTTGGGTTTTTTCCCTCATCAAAAGCAAAAGTGATTAAACATCAGGAGACAAGAGGCCTTTGTTCTCTTTTCCTCTTCGTTGGTTCAACTTGGAGTTGCACGTCTCGGTCTTTCACAAACATGCACTGTTGAGGCTACCTAACTTTCATAAGAATTCTTTGAAAATTTCCTTTAGATTCTGATTGACTCTAGCATTTACATTTTTCATTACACGCCTTTTTTATTCTGGAAGACATGCCAACCTCCAAATAAGCTTTACCGTTGTCCAGTTTAGTTTATGTCCAGTAGAACTAAAAAGACCTGAGAAAAACAACTCTCTCTTATGACACCGTATGTGTAGCATTTCTTCTAGATTCAGAAAATAAGGACTGAGTGAAGGAAAAAGAAAGAAAAAGAAAGAAAAAGAAAGAAAAAGNGCATTTACATTTTTCATTACACGCCTTTTTTATTCTGGAAGACATGCCAACCTCCAAATAAGCTTTACCGTTGTCCAGTTTAGTTTATGTCCAGTAGAACTAAAAAGACCTGAGAAAAACAACTCTCTCTTATGACACCGTATGTGTAGCATTTCTTCTAGATTCAGAAAATAAGGACTGAGTGAAGGAAAAAGAAAGAAAAAGAAAGAAAAAGAAAGAAAAAGAAAGAAAAAGAAAGAAAAAGAAAGAAAAACTGGACATTTATTCATTACTGTCAGTGAGGAAAAGTGGCAAACTCTCGGAAACACAAAAGCTTGAGCAGTCTATCACAGAAACTAGCAGCAGACGACCCTAATTCTGCTCCTAAGGCACCTGAAACAAAAGAGGGGAGAACAGCACAGGAGGCCCTGGTCCGAAGGAGCTCTTAGCTAACAATACGTGGGAAGCTTCTGGGAGCCACGGCCATGCAGAAAGCCTGGATACAGACACATAGACACACAGAGACACGTGCGCGCAGGCACGGAGGGCACCTTCGGGCACGACTCCCTTGCAGGCACAGAGGGAAAGTGAGGCGGCAGGGGCAGCTCCCGGCCCCGGCAGGGCAGCGGCAGGGGCAGGCAGGCGGGGCGGGCTGTACCTTTCAGCCGCAGGTACTTGACCTGGCTCGGCCGCTGCTGCAGCTCCCGGAGGGCGCGGGAGCGGGCGCTGCCCGAGGGGGCGGCCGCCTCGGCAGCGCTGTACAGCTCGGTGAGCAGCCCGCTCACCAGCGACGAGGTACGGCTGGACCGACCGCTGCCGGGACCCGCCCCGTCCTCCTCCTCCTCCTCCTCCCCCTGGTGTCCCCAGGGCTCACCTGTCAGGTCCATGGTGATGGGCCCCGGCGCCTGCTCGCACATCAGTGTCAGCTTTGTCACCTGCACGTTGGGCACGCTGGCATCTAGGGACAAGCAGCAGGGCCCAGACCTTACCCACCATGCCCAGTCCACCATCACCTCCATCCCAGCGAGCCAAGGGGCTGCCCATGGCCCTGTAATGGCAGGAAGGGCCACGGTGTCTGCGGTGGGGGTGTTAAAGCGAGTGAGTGCCAGGCAGCCAGGCAGGGCACAGGAGAGCAGGGGCATCTCAGGTCACCCCATCATTGACAGCGGTGCCTTTTGGGGTATCACGTTCAAAGGACCCAGAGGCGGGTATTTCCCAGGGTGTGCCATTCCCTGCCTCGGGAGCGGGACAAGGGGAAGCAGAGGAGGAGGATGCAGCATGTGCAGCCAAGGCATCCCTTGAGGTGGGCACTGGTCTAATTCACGCCCCCAGCCCAACCTGCACGCCCTCCAGCTTTCACACATACCACGGCGCACCCCTCATGCACTCCACTGGTTCACACACACCCCGCCCCCCGCAGTTTGCACCCTCCCCAGTGCATTCGTGGATGGACACTGGGGTGCTCGGCCCGTGGAGCACCCCAGGGACCCCCAGTGCAGACCAGCACCAGCCCGGGGGGCTGCTGTGGGGGCCATGGGGAGCGGGGAGCACCGTCTGGGCACCGGCAGCCGTGTTACCCCGGTGTCCCTCCCCCCCGCCCCCGCCGCTCGCTCCTCTCCGTCATCCCCATGAATTTCCCGGTTCCCTGTAGCCGTTCCTATGGAAACTGCGGCGGTGATCCCGTAACCAAGGCAACTGGGGTCCCCGGGCACCGGCACTCTGTCGGCAGGGAATGCCGGGGTCTCTGCGCAGGTGGGGGGCACAGGCAGCACCCACGGGCGATTCCAGCCGGGATGTGCCCTCCCTGCCGGGGATGCCCTACGGGACGCTCCCCGCTCGAGCACGCCCGAGCTCCCCGAGCCCGCTGAGGCTGCATCCCCCGGCTGGGCTGTCGGGGTGCCGCGGTGCCCAAACCCGACTGCAGCCCCCAGCCTTACCCACGGCANGGGGCGCGGGTCGCTCCGGCCGCGGGGGTCGGCGCGCTGGGCCCAGCCCGTACCCGGGCAGGGGCTCACTGCGGCCTCAGGCCAAGCAGCCCCGCTGAAGGAGCGTCACGGTGGGGCTTCCGCGGATGGGATGAGTCGGTCTGCGGAGCCGCCGGGACTCGCGGGGGCCGGGGCTGGGGCCTCTCTAGAGCAGCCTCTGCCGCTGCAGATACCCCTGGAAACTCCCCGCACTTGTGCTCGCTTCGGCCGGCTTGTGCAATCGCTGTGGCCACGCCAGGCCCTAGCGAGAAGGAAAGGGCACTCTTAGTGTCTTGCCGGGGTGGTGCCTAAAAACTGCGGTGATGGGCTTTTTTCCAGGCAGCCTGCTTTAAGTCCCCTGCTTTACCTGGCATCCTTACGTTTTTAGCTGATACCCTTTTGGTGCTTCCCTTTCAGACCCCTCTAAAGAAGACTAATGCTCTCATTGCGCAGATGGGAATAACCTTCGTAAATGCAGTAAGTGTTTGTGTTAACGCTCTGAACTTCTGAGGTGTGTGCATTTATGTGTTTTGTATCTTTGGTCATCTGAGATCCCAAAAAATGGGAATAGTTTTATGAAGCCTGTATACATGGATGTGGAGTTTTTAAAATTAAATCGCTACCTAGTTTTAGGTCTCAAAACGAATATAACTTAAGGTCACGTTCAAAATCTGTAAAGTTTTACTTTCCGAAAGCACTTCCTTAATCTGTAAAGTAAAACTGCGTAGTCTGAATATTTGTATTACAAACTGAGAAGCATTAAAAGAAGCTGCTCGAAACTTTCATCAGCTTCACACACAATGAAAAGTCACTTCACTCTTTTCATATTCTAGTGTATCCCCATGGCTAAAATAGTGGAGTGAGTCAGTGATCAAACAGTATTTTAGTGGATTCTTGCCTCGTCTAAAAAGAGAAGTTGAAGGGCATGTGCTGCAGAGACCTGAAACTGGCTTCACGTACAGTTTTTCACTAGTGAAAATACTTGGGGCGTAATTCTGGGTCTCCAGAAAGAAGTAGGTTTTTCTGTTGGTGAACATTTCAATCAACCTGTTAGCTGATGTTTGAAAACTATAAATTTTGACATAAAGTTGTTTTACTATGCCGGTCTTAAATCTCCTCATTCTGTTTTTCCAGTATGTTCCCAGTGCACTTTGCTGTCCCAGTCGAGCTAGCATTTTAACAGGAAAGTATCCACATAATCATCATGTTGTCAATAACACTCTGGAAGGGAACTGCAGCAGCAAGTTATGGCAGAAGATTCAAGAACCATACACCTTCCCAGCGCTGCTCAAAGCTATGTGTGGTTATCAAACGTTCTTTGCTGGAAAGTATTTAAATGAGGTATTTGGTGTCCTTTTTTTTTTTGTTTGTTTGTGGCTTGTTTTAAAAGTTAAGTGTCCACTGAGGCAAATTCATCAGGAGAACAGATATTTTCGGAGCTCTTTTACTGCAGTTGCCCAACGCTTTATTATCGAGTCACTTGCTTACGTGTGCTTTAGGTTTTTCGTCTTTTTAACTAGGTTATGGTTTCTGGTAGTTTGTAGTAAGATGTAAAATTCAGCACCGAAAGCTCTAAGGTTAGGTGTTCCTCTTGTGTGATGGAATTGGATTTGGAGCTGGATGAGCTACAGGGTTCTTAGCAGCATGTTTTCTTTGCATCTCATGGTGGAAAACGTTGGTGGTGTAATAAAACAATGGAACGTGAATTTTCATAGCCAGGCACAAATTTGTCTGCTGATGTTCTGAGGCAGCAAGGGGAAGGGAAACTTAGCTGGCTTCCTCTGAGCATCCCTTGACTCAGCAGAGTCTCTCATGCCTGCAGTTGGGCGAGCCGTGTAGATGGGAGAGGGCAGCCCTGAGAAGACACGTTGTGTTGCTCTAAGGCACCCTCTGTTTTGAGCTTGGCACTGACTCAGCAGCTACTTTCCCTTTTTTGCTGTCTTAAAGGCCAGTTGTTGTAGATTATTTGGCAGTGAGGTGGCGAGAGGCTAGCACTACTTGAAGTTCCTACCCCGGCTGGGGGAGGATGAAGGAAGCTGTTGGTCTGTGTGGAATTCTCTTTAGTATCTTGTGAACTGTTATCACAAAGCCTACAAGTGTCTTGTCACATGGATGTTTAGATCACCTCTCATTATCTGATGATGTACACTGTGTTCTTGAGGATCTCTGGATATTTTCACATGCAGAATAGAGCAGGGAATAATAATATTCAAATTTTACTGATTGCCGAGCTTTCAGTTACTGTCTAGTTATTGAACCCTGGTTTCTTTAACAGGCCCTACGTGTGTTTTTATATGCATATATATGTGGTTTTCTCCATTCTGAAATTGAATTTGGCTTAACATGGTTTCTGAGTAGCGTTGAATAAAGCACATGAATATGAAACATAATGTCTAGCTTTGATTCATCGTAATTGAAACTGTGAGTCATGATCTGTCTTTTTTCAGTATGGAGCAGAGGATGCAGGGGGAGTAGGTCACGTCCCTCCTGGATGGAGTTTTTGGTATGCTTTGGTATGTGACCATTCTTTTTTTTTTTTTTTAACTACTTAATTTCGGTTGCTTTGTAATCCAACTCATGTTCTAACTTAGCTGGTCATGAAAGAGCAGGAAAAAAGCGTCTAACAATTTAATGCAAATTTTCTTCCCCTTTCTCCTGTATTGTACATCAGATCTGTGGCTTTTACAAATGCCACTTCTACTGAGTGCTTGGAGAAAAAAATACCAATTTGTAAAGCCAAAGCAGTGTGAGATAGCACTAAAACCAGTTTTGTTGATGGAGACCACTTCTGAGAATTTTTGCAGTATCCTTATGGCAGATGCTCATAACCTATTTGACAAATGCTCATGGGCAATTAATTTGGATTATTTCAAGTAATCAATGTACATGTTGCTTTGCATAAGTGTCTGTGTCACTTTTCTTTTTCACAGGAGAAAAACTCAAAGTACTACAACTATACTCTCTCAGTAAATGGCAAAGCACGAAGGCATGGCGAGAACTACAGCGTAGATTATCTGACAGATGTACTGGTAAGAAATTCTGCGATGCATGGTGCAGAAGCTGCTTATGACCAGATGATGCTTCGTGCTGGGGACTTGGGGAAGGGTGGGATAATTTGTTAGGCTGTATTAGTTCACAAATGGGTGATTGTATTGTTGTGATGGTGGGTGGGCATTTATCAGCAAAGCAAGACTCTGAGTGTATTTAGAAATGACAGGTTTATGTTTATGAGCTGTGGAGAGGAAAAGGATTCCAGCTGGCCATTTGCTAGCCAGTAACCTCACTGAGGAGTTAAATACTGGCTGTTGGGCTGCAGGAGGAACAGGTAGGCAGAGATTTAGATTACTTCATAGAAGTATATGTTTCATTATAATATGCAACTTCTGTAACAGATTAACTGGGCCAAGATTTCAGTAGGAAGCATGTAAAAATAAGCTTCCAAAAACTATGTTGTGTTTCTTAGGTATTATGATGTGTGAGTATCTTGTGGTCTCCAACTCCATCAGGCTGATAACTTGTAAATATTAAAGACTAATCAATCTCTCATAGTATGTGAGGGCAATGTGCAGCTGACCAGGAGAGGTTTTAGCCTCTTTATCTGCGTAAAATAAAGAGAGGTAACAAAGATGTCAGATACTTTAAGGAAGGTTGGAAGAGTTACTTTAACTCTCTTAAGTCCCTGTTTGGCAAGTAGCGGAGGCTAGGGGGGAGAGGGAATGTCCCTCTGTCTGCCAAGCTGGAGTCATAATTTGATGTGCTGTTGCAGTGTATAGGTTGGTACTGCAGCACTCACAAAAGTTCTTCTCTAGAGATGTCTCCTCACGCAGTCTTGTAGTGTTTCATTGAGACCCTGAGGAGTTTCATTCCACTGGGTGCTAGAACACAGACAGCTGCTCACTAGCAACAGCACTGATTGATGTTTCTCAGGGTACTGAACAGCTGTCTGATTAAATTTAGATTTACATCGTCTAAAGCTAGATTGGAATTGATAAGCCAGAAGTGAGACTATCCTATTACTGGCATTGTACTGGGTTTTTTTGATCCTTCAGCAGCTCGTAAGCATTTTGTCCAACAGGTCATTGTTGCATAAACTGCTTATTTGTGGTCTGTTACCTATTGATACAGCAGTGTATTACGATTTTCAGTGTGTTGCATTCTACTTTCTTCCTGTAGTTACCAAACGTATTCAGCATTTCGGAGCCAGCGTTTAATTCACTTGCAGGGCAGTGCACAAGAGTAGATCACTTACGCAAAGTTCCTGTGTTGCTTGATGTGGTCCTCAAGCTTTCTCGTCCTGGCTAAGGGCACCTGGTTACTTGAGTCTGGTATTAAGAATCCAAACACCTGCATCTTTTTACTGCAGTTCTCACATGTTGCAGTTTAAGCTCCTAATGAAATCAAAGTTGACTACTGCTATGAGTTTCTGAATGGTTCTTATCCTTCCTTGACTCTGCTGTCACGTAACTGAAGTTGAGCCCTACTTGCTTAGATGCTAAATTTAGAAGGAAGGAAGAGGGGATTCCTGGTGTATTTTTTTTTTCCTAGAGAAAGAAAAGGATATCCAAAATGGGGTATACTAATCGGGCAAGAAAAAAAATGTTTTAAGATTTGAATACTGAAGAACTCATCTACAAGTAATACCTTTGGAGCTTTAATTTTAAAGGCTGTTGTAGGGGAGGTGGAAATGGAACTTGCTACTTGAAATTGTGTATAGGCTGAAACGAAAATGAAAGTGCAGTGAAGTGGTGTGAGTGAGTGCATTTTGGCACTGCTCTTCACCAGACCTTCTGTCTTCACCCCTTGTAATCTTGCAGCCTATTGCTGTAGAATGAGCATAGGCTGTAAACACTGGGGGTGATTTTTTTTTTTTCCCCAGAACTATTGCTATTTCTGAAGAAAGTTGAAGCTCCTAAACTGGGGTCTGTCAGACAGGAGATGGCATCTGAAAGTCTCAGACTTGGACTATGTTGAAGAAAGCTCTGATTTTACTTGATTAAACCAGAGTATAGGTGGATTTTGTTGGTGCTTGGAACAGGCACAAACTTCTGATGAGCTTTCTGGGTCTACTTAACGCAAGAGTCTGAAGAAGAAAGTCTTTTGGAGATGTGGGAAAAATTATTTGTTTAACATGAGCACTTGGGATTATTTTTATCGTGAGCTGCTGTTCTAGACATTTGTAGATGAGCAAGCAGTAAGTTTTTGAAATAGCTTAAATGTTCGCAGTATTACCGAGCTCTAAATAAGTTATGAATGTCCAGTTTGGATTTGTTAAATACTTGCTGTTTTCCTTTGAGGCATGACTTTTCTTCTCCAACAACACTGTTCACAGGCCAACATGTCCTTGGACTTCTTGGAGTACAAATCTAATTTCGAACCATTCTTTATGATGATCGCAACCCCAGCACCGCACTCCCCCTGGACACCCGCTCCACAGTATACAAAGAGCTTTCAGAATGTCAGTGCACCAAGAAACAGCAATTTTAATATTCATGGCAAGGTAAGCTAGCTAGCAAGGACCTGTATGGGTTATTCTAGTTTGTGAGGGCAGAAGGCAGTGGCCCTGACTTGCGTGTTAGATTAGAATATGACTACTGCCTGTTTAATCATGTTAAATCGGTCTGTCAGGGTCAGATAAGTTCATTGTGACTTTGAGATATTTGTGCACTAATGTCTTGTAAAGAAAAACGACACAGTGGCAAAAGTGATATGGCAGTACCATGGAATTATGACGGGTAAAGATAAAAAGTGAATTCTGTGTCCCATTTCTAGACTCTTCTGAAGTTCTTAAAAATTTCTTATCGTTGCTCTCAGTATGTTCAGGGGAACACATAGGTAGTGTGCTGCTCAAAGGCTTGGGTGAAGAATGGCAAGAGCCCTGTCTTCCTACACGCATCTGCTCGTGGATGGGGGCAGTCCGTTCCTTGAGCTCATGGCAAAGCTATCCTGAGGTGAAAAGCGTGTCAGACTAATCAAAGGACTCTGAAATCATGAGCCGTAGCGCCCAGGGTCACTAAGTGCTTTGAGAACTTGCCTTTCATTTGCTAAAATAACCTGTAACCAGAATTGCTGGGCCTAATGTAACAAACTCGGACATCCTTGTGACAGGGCAGTACCTTCCACTGCCAGCAAATGTGGCCAGATATGGTCTAGCTCAGACTAATCTGCTGCAATCTACTCTGCCAATAAGTGAATTTCACAAGCAGTTAATTTGCTGAAAACTTAGAGAAGTTTTGTATTTTTGATTCAGTAGTTTAAAATATAGAACCCACTGCTGTTCAGTGTCCAATTATTTCATGTCAGGATTTGCTTCTAATCTTAAGACTGAGATAACATTGCCTAAATGCCTATCAGGAGCCCAGTCATACCTCGGGTCACTGTGACTCTTGTAGTACAGAATGAAACTTGTTTTTAGCTAAGGACTGTAGCTTGCAAAATGACCATGTGCTTATCAGTATGATAGAATAACATGAATGAAAGGGGAGAAAAGGGCTGCAGGCGGTAACAAATACTTTAGCCCAACCTTTTTAAGTTTCAAACTAGAGAGTGGGAATCAGACTGAGGTTTTTTTCTTACATAGAGGGATTCCAGATTTTGTCTTAAGACTCCATTACTGTAAGAGAGTGCTTTTAAAATAGTGATTTAGAAGTAACTTGACCAGTGAAGTCAGCAGCTAGCAAAATATACACTGTGGAGTTCCCTTCTGAGGTGTACAAGCTCTGCATGTGTCTGTATAACACAAAGCAAAATACTAGACTTTGGTAAATAGTGTCTGTGGATACAGCACTTTTACTAGAGGAACAGACTAACGTTACCTTCCTTCCTAGACACAGCTGTTGTGCATTTCTGCAGTTAGCAGTGTTGTGGTCTCGAAGCCTAACTCTTCTTGGAGCTTCAGTGTTTTCTAGAGCTTCACTATACTCTAGGGCAAGCGTGATTCCTGCAGTAGCAGTAAACATGTACGTAGGCTAAGACCCTCACTGATGTTGTAATGCTTGCTTGACAGTCTTGGATTGTACAGTCTTGGCTCTGAAATGAATGTTACCTCACTTCCTCATACTGGATGTGGGCAAGGGCTACCAAGAGGAACCATTTAGGCAGACTCTCCACACGAAAAATAGGAATCGAGCTCTTGTGTGCATCACTAGTCAGAGTCTGAGTTTAACTTCTGCTTTGGATTCTCAGCTATGAATTGTATGAAATGATCAGCAGCTGTCTGGATTCCCAAGCAGAATTATTAATAGTCCAGATGAGTTTTGTCTAAGCTGTTCTAAAAGAGAAGTTGATTAAGATATGTGTTGGGTATTTCCTTTGCATGCCTTGTTTTTCCTGCAAATTCAGAGCACAGCTGTGTTCTGATTCTGCTGGCAATATATTGTATGTTGTCTCGAGCTCCTAAAATTTCTCCAGGAATGGAGCATAGGGAGGCAGCAGGATTGGTGGACTGCTTTGTATATAAGTGCTGAAAGAGACTTGACAAGGAAGCAGATTTGGGAGCTCTGAGTCAGTGTGAAGTTTATTGAAGTCCACAAAGGTGTTTGGGTGCTGTGTGAAGTTTTTGAAACTTCAGAGAAAGGTAGGAAGAACAAAATACTCAAAGAGGAGGATTCTGCTGCACTAGGTGACTTACTTGCCTGAGTTGCCCAGCTTGGCTGTGCCTTATGATGCTCCTCTCCTAAGAAAGGTGGCTGGTGCGCAGGTGACGTTACCAGCTTGTTTGTTCTCTGAAGAACTTCTGCCGAGCTGAAGATAAGATTTGGGATGTATTTCCTCGCTTTTTCCTCTCTCGGCTCAGATAGACTGTGTCTCTCCAGACAATTGTTTTACAACTACTATAAAAGAGCTGAACAACTGAATTAAACTAAACTGGACATAGCATTAAGTCTCCCTGCGAAAAATCTTTCCTTCAGTAGTCAAGAGCAGAAAACAGGGGAACTGAGTAATTGCAGGAGATATGAGTCACTTTGTGAGTCCCTTAAGCCTGAGCCCTTCAGTCATTCGCTTGTGACAGGGGGGAAATTGCATAACAAGAGGCTCTACGGAGAGGAGTGACCAGCTAAATACAGGCTCAAGCTAAGGGTGATGAGTGGGTCATCTCTGACCTACTAAATGAAAAAGAATGAAGCTGCACCGACTGAGAATGACTTTATTCTTTGTTCTGATCCCCACTAATACTAACCTTCAGGTTGTTCACAACAGACCTTCCCGTGTATTTGTAGAGCAGCTGACCCAGCTCAGACTGCTCCTTTGATGTGGGAGTATCACTTTTTATATGAATTACATCATCTCCATTACTGTGGGGGTGTAGGTGAGGAAAGAAAGAAAGGGGCTGTTTCTGAAAGTTGGGGATACATCTAGAAGAATCCATGATGCTGCAGCTAAAGAAATGCTCTTGTTTCAGAGTCAAAATCTAAATAAAATGGTAATGTTCTGCTCCCCTCAGTAGTCGCCAGCCCTGATTTCTTAGACTGCCAAGAATCTGATACAGATATTTGATCTCGACTGTTTATAACTTAAATAGTTCTAATTGCTTTGGGTGCAGGAGTTTTTCGCCACCTTGCTACCTGTTGGGATGCTCACCGATATTAGTCCCAAAATACCTCACTTTTGACAACCACGTCCAATCTTAAAATGATGCTCAATGCTTCAGATTGTTTTTCTCAGACCTGTCTTAGGCTATCACACTTTTACCTCTGAGAGAGCCTTCCCTAGATCTTTTCACAATTTTCTTCCCTGAACTGCTTTGGAAAGATCCACATCTATTTTCTTCTCAAGGGCTGAACATAAAGGGGACTGTAATGTATCCTACTCTTGAAACTTAGATTTTACATGAACCAACAGGGAAAACTGGAGTCAGGTTAGTTTGATAGCATTGTCTGACTTTTTCACAGGAATCGTTTTTGTAATTGCTCTAAGAAAGGTTTAAAACATGATAATTCTCTTGTTCACTAATCTTTGCTTTTTTTTTTTTCCTTTAGAACAAGCACTGGTTAATTCGACAAGCAAAGACTCCAATGACCAACTCTTCAATACAGTTTCTTGATGATGCTTATAGAAAGAGGTAACAATTTTTTTGTTGCTTAAGGTTTCTAATCAGAGTTTGTAATGTGTGGATTTTTTTTTTAAAGTTGTAGTAAGTCTGACAAGCAATGTCAGATTACCTCTAATAGTTCTCTGGCACTTGTCTCAGAAGACCTGATTTTTTTTTTATGTTTTTTAAATAAACTTGTCATTGGCTTCAGAAATATTATATTCACAAACGCTGCCATTATTTGTCACAATGAAGACCAATTGCACTTGGTCTCTCTATTGCTTTTCTTTCAGTGCACAACAGGTTTTCATTAAAAAATGGCCTTACCTTCTACTTCACTTAATTCCAGATTCTTGCATGATGTACATCAAATGTGGTTGATCTGTCTGCCAGCTAATCTGATTTATTAATCTTGGCTCTCAGTCTGTACGTGGGAATACCTGACTGGCCAGGGGAGGTGCTTGATTCCTTTTTATAAAGGGGATGTGGGGAATAATGTCTAGATATGACTTGTTCCCTTTTTTTAATAGAAAGCATGGGTATTTGTTTACACTGCAAATGTATTTTCTTTAAAAGTTTTGAAACAAACATTACCTTAAGTATTGAGCTTCATTCTGAGCAGTTACCAGGCATTATCTTGTCACTTTGGAGATGGAAGCCCAAGATTTTTCAGGCTCTTTCTTTATAAAACATGAAGGTAAAATTATGCAACAAAATCTTAAGTGAAGCCAAGAGACAGCAGAATCCAAGAACCGAATAGCTGTAGTTAATTCAGCATGATACTAGTCTGTAGTGGAGCCTCGTGGAAGCAGTCACTTTCCTCAACAGCAAACCCCATGACAAAGACAAGAACATGTAGCTGTCACAGGCTTTAGATACACTGAAATAATGAACCCTGACATTACATGAGTAATACAAAACAGCTGGTACAGTTTTCAAGCAGAAAGGATCCCATAAAGACAACTAAAGTCATGGTTGTTTTGCATTTTAACATTAAACTACATATAAAGAACTAATGACAAGTGACCTTGCAGGAGATAACTGACTCTTTGTCACCGTGTTGCTTCAAAGTTGGTCTTCACTGTCTCCAGATAAGAAGTAATCAGCATTTTGGTGTCTTCTGCAGACACTGCAGAATAAAATCAACAAGAACTGAGGACAAAGTCTATTTCTATCTTTAATTGCAGCCTTAAAAAATCTGGTGTAGTAGCCTATGAAGTTTGTTTTCAGAAGTTGTAAGCAAAATAATTCATTTACAGTGCATATGCTGCTGACTGGAAGGGGTATAAATGCCCTGCTTCCAGTCAGGGTTGTTCCAAATTTATCACACTCTAATGTGAAGTACTTTGTTTCTGTGTAGGTGGCAAACTCTGCTGTCGGTAGATGACCTGATAGAGAAACTAGTGAAGAAATTGGAAGTGAATGGAGAATTAGACAACACATACATCTTTTACACATCAGACAATGGCTTCCACACTGGTAAAATTTTTACTGCTTATTTGTAGAAGATCCGGGAATTGCATAACCTTTTACCCTCGTGACCACTCCAGAAAATGGGAACAGCAGCTGTGGAAAACTAGACATGAGAAGTACTGATTTGAATTGCAAAACAATCTAGGGGTGTTTGGAGATTTTACTGTTGTTTTTTGTTTGGTTGTGGTTTTCAGCATTAATCTCTACCAATGTATCCTGGTATACATAAAATTAGGACAGAAATGAAGGAAGGATCTCTATGCTCTACAGGAAGAGTTCATATAAGATGGTTAACCAGTAAAAATCTATCAAAGACCTGTCTGTATCATGTTTTACAACTAAAAGTGCAGTATGTAAGCTGTTAAACTTTGTAAGATACGGCTTATACTTTGGAGTTATCTCTTCTGTCCTCCAATTTGTTAATGTAGTTCAGGCTCAGAACCTCTCTTCTGTAAAAATTTACTGGTGGCCATTATGTGCCCATAGCAGAGGGGATGGAACTAGATGATCTTTGCAAGGTCCCTTCCAACCCAAACCACCCTATGGTAACAGAAGGCTTATAATGTAAAAAAGAAGCCATTTAACTTTTTCCGTCTTCTATTGTTTAGGCCAGTTTTCTTTGCCAATAGACAAACGGCAGCTCTATGAGTTTGATATCAAAGTTCCATTGTTAGTTCGAGGACCAGGGATAAAACCAAATCAGACAAACAAGGTAAGAAAGAAGTGAAATGCCAGTACAGCTTTATTTTTAATGTTGTTTCCCAGTTACCACTTTAGCAACTAATATAGTGCCCTGCATATATATGTATCAATGAAATGCAATACACGGAGTGGTAGAAAGTGCAAAGACCTCACTATAAAAAGCTGTCTGTTCTCACTTGAATCAAATTAAGCCATTGCAGGCCACAAAAGCAAATGAATTTTGAAGTCACTTTCCAAGTTCCCTACCATTGCTTTTCAATGTTACAGGGTCCATTAGCCCATAATGATGAAATTAGGTGGTGTTTAGATGCACCTAAAATTATGAGCGTTTAAGATAAGTTCTGAACTTCTGAATTAAGTTCTTCTCACCCTGCAGATGCTTGTTGCAAACATTGATTTGGGTCCCACTATTCTGGATATTGCGGGATATGACTTGAATAAGACCCAGATGGATGGGATGTCACTGTTGCCGCTGTTGGTAAGTAGGGACAGGGATAGTAACCGATGATTCTTGCAGGGGTAATTCTTCAAAGTCAGTGGCTTCAGAAATACTTTGATAGATTACTATCAAAGGTTACTTCCTTTGATAGATTATGTTGACTCATAACCCAGATTCTTCCTTTGATGTCTTTTTCACATGGGATGCTCATAGCTGAGTGTAAAAAGTAGGTATGCTGTTTAAATGCAGATATATTTTCATAAGCACTACAACTTCGTGGTCATTTTATAATAGAAAGTTGTATCATCCTTTGGCTAGTTCTCACATTTGTAGTAATTCCTGTTTTGCAGCCCGTTGTTTCCACCTTGCATTCTCCTTCCCCTTATCATTTCTCAGCGTAGGAATAGGAGAAAAGCAGACTATTCTTATTAAATCTTTGGTTTGACTCCTTTTTTAGTAGAACTAGTGTTTCCTGCCAAACTCTAGAAGAATGCGTGTGGTTTTATAAAGTAAACTTGACCTTTCTAATAGGTGAGCAGAAGCCTATTTAAATAAAGCTGCTTGCAGTTGATCTGTTTAGTTTTAATTAAATTTAGTCTTTTTTTAGAAGGCAGCTTACTTGGAAAGTAAGCTTGGAAAGATCATCCAGACTTAAAATGGTGCTTTGCGCTTAAAACCTTGTATCCAAACCTTAAGCTATTCTTTAGACAGAAGCAAGTAAAAGGCACCTGTTTTAAATTCTGGTGGAATCAAATCTGAAACTCATTGTTTTGCTGCATATGCCTGTGATGGTGCTGTATATTAACTATAAACTTCCATCTCCCTCTGTCTTTTAAAATGCAGCTACAAATAGACCTGCTTAAAACCTAGTTGTTTCTTAAAGCTGTTTCTTTTTTTGTTTGGTTGGTTTTTTTGCCAAGGGTATCTTTTTCCATCTGTTGTGGTAATGCGATACGAATCAAAGGGAAGCAGCGTTGTTACAGGGATCTTGTCTGTAGGATAGTAGTGTCTGGCCATGTGGCTCCTACTTGGTATTACTGCATGATCCTTTATGAATTGAAGATAGTATTTTAAACCCTCACGGGAGGGTGCACTAATATTTTTGGAGTTTAATCCTTGTCTTCCAGTTACCCAAGACCTTCTAACCTAAAGCTAATTATTTAAGACTGATACTGCCTAGTTAAGCAGTGGGCAGTGTTAGTGTTATTCCGAGCAGGGAGAATTTCTTCTGTTTCGCAGTACAATAGATACTAAGTTGTGTTACCCTCTTGCAGAGAGGAGAAAAAAATGTCACCTGGAGATCAGACTTCTTGGTGGAGTACCAAGGAGAAGGATACAATGGCAGTGATCCTACCTGTCCTGGCCTAGGACCTGGAGTCACAGTAAGTAAGACAAGATCTGTTAATATTAGGAAATAGCTGCTGAATTAAACCTGTTTGCTGTGTGGGCTAACCTGGTTCTGAATGTAAGCTCCTAGTGTGTTGGTAAGTAGGGAGCCAGCTCTGTAGGTCCTGTGCAGCCTTTGACGATTGGAAGGAGATGTCCAGCCATGTGGAACCGACATGTCCATATGACCACAGACATCACAAAAACCCTTTCAATGGGAATCTACAGAGCCTCAGGGCTGGAGGCTGATGCAGGAAGGTGTGGGCTTAAGTCAAGTGTGTGGCACTGGCATAATGTTATTTCTAAACTTTCAGTAACCTTATTGCACAATTCCTGCTGTAATTTTATTTATTTAAGTCACTAGCTACTCGAAATCAAAGCAAGTGTGCTCTGCTTTACTAAAGTAGAGCATCCCATTGGTGCTGTCTTTAGTAGTGTTCTTTTCTGTGTGTGTACCTTCGCTTCCCAGACAAAATGCACTTAATCATGGTGAGTTTAATAACAACAGCAAGTTTTTTCTTAAAATCCCCAGTGGAAATTTGCATGTGTTAAATTAAGATCGGGGTGTTTATCAGTTAGCTGCAGTTAGAATGAGCTGGTGTAGCCTCTAGGAAAAGCTCCTCTTCTGCCCTGAAGTTTTTGTTTGCTGCTTGCTTCACAGCACTGCTTCCCAGACTGCGTCTGTGAGGATTCCTATAACAACACGTACGCTTGTGTGAGGACACTGTCGGCTTCCTGGGATCTGCAGTACTGTGAGTTCGATGACCGGGAGGTGAGTCTGTGTCTCACTAGCAGATATCAGCTGTTCACAGCGGTGTGTCTGTCTGCGCTCTTATCAGCTCTCAAGGTTTTCATGAAGTACTCTGAAAAGCAGACTGGCATTGCTTGCAGGATAAACAGTGAAGTACTTATCTCCTAGTGAGAATGTTTGACCAAAACTGTAGTGGGCTTCTGGGAAGAAGAGGGGAACAAAAAAAAAGGGTGTGGGAGGGGAGTGAGGCTTAAACTATGATTATTGCTTTCTGGTATCACCTAGCAGCCTCTCAGGGTGCTGTGCCGGACTGATTTCACTTCTCTCTCTTAGCCTAATTCCATGTATAAGTCTCTTTTGAACAACAAATATTTTCTGGTAACATAAACACAGCAGAGGTAAAGTGTTCAACTCTTCCACTTGGGAAGACCTGAAATTCCATGTTAATAATTTCCCATCTATTATTCGCTTCTTTGTCTGGCAAAAATAGCAGTAAAGTTACGACTGTGAATGTTTTGGGTATGAGGGACATAATGTCCCCACTCCAGAGGCTGCACAGGTCTCAGTAGGGGAGCACGGGCTGTATGTACAGAAGGTGGTGTTACAGGGCTGATCTTTAGTTGTGCTTGTTTGCACCCAGCTCCAGCGAGGATGTGGGGTTTGAGGCAG
Organism: Mohoua ochrocephala; assembly: GCA_013398855.1. Classification (NCBI taxonomy): domain Eukaryota; kingdom Metazoa; phylum Chordata; class Aves; order Passeriformes; family Acanthizidae; genus Mohoua; species Mohoua ochrocephala. The sequence continues at coordinate 609,374 of VZTA01004839.1, forward strand.
TTGGGTCACAGATCTCACAACCTGTGTTGTCAGCAGCTGTGCAGTCACAGCATGCACAGCAGGTATGCCCAGTCATGTGCACTACACAACGTGTTTTATGGTAGTCTACAGTGAGCAACTTAAGCCAGGGGAGTAAATCCCACAAGATGTTTTTGCAGTTAGATGGTGTGAAAAGCTGCAGAGGAAACCAAAATATCAATTAGCAGACCCTGCCCTTTGTTTTTCCCCTTTCTGACAAATTATGATCAAGTTAAACAAGTCTTGTGGATTTCTTTGTAAAAGTAGACTCCAAAGTTGACTCAATAATACACTTCGTGTCACTTTGGGATTTTTCTACGAAGAAGGTACGGCTGTGGCATTTTTGGGTCACTCTGCTTACCTGAGCTAGCTAAAGTAAAACCAACAGTATGGGGAAGGTGCAACAATGTGGTTTCTATAACCTTGCAGTGAACCTTGTAAGAAAAAGGCCAAAGTCTGTCCAGATATGTCTTTATCGAAGTTAGACACAACTCAGCCAGTTTTTATCAGTATCATCTGCAGTCAGGCCTCCTACTCTAGGACAGACAAAACCACAGCTAAATTCTTGAGATACTTTTGACTGGTATTTGTCCCACAGAAGTGTCCAGATAATGTACCAAAAAACAAATCTGCCCCAAAATCTTCCAAACAAACCTCAAAGCACATGCACACAGAATAAGCTTTTTCTGTTTGAGGCTGTAGCATACTTGTATTCAGCATATTTTGCACGTGAAGTCAAGACACTTGTCTGGGTCTGACAGCTCTAAGTATCCCATGGGTATGGAATGTTGATGTGATGGTCATGAAATTACGCATTTTGAGATCCATTAGTGAAAAGACTGCCAGCTTAGCCAAGGCCTCTTACTGTGGTCTTACAGTCATAAGGCAAGTTTCATTTATGTGTTGGAAAAGAATCTGCAGTAGCAGGTGAGTACTTTAGGTGAAAGTAAAAACCTTTCCAACAAAATTGTGCTGCTGCAAAACTTTGCTTTGCTCGCACACGGTCCTGTCTTTGACCACTTAGCTGCATGGCTGAGCACAGCTTATGTGTGGGGCTGCTGCAGTGGAGTTCAAAATAACATTCGAGACTATGTGCTGCCATTAAGCATTCTTCTCAAATAATATGACTGTTAATTAGCATGCAGGACTTAATACAGTGCAGGAACTTTCTTCTGCAGGTGTTTGTGGAAGTGTATAACTTAACTGCAGATCCACACCAGATCAATAACATCGCTAAAACAATTGATCAAGAAATTCTAGAAAAGATGAACTATCGACTAATGATGCTGCAGTCCTGCTCAGGAGCAACGTGCCGTACACCAGGTGTCTTTGATCCCGGGTAAACACTGATCCACTTCATTATTTTAACACTTTTAAATATAACTGTGTGGTTTTTAAATTAGGCTTTTATAGGGGGCATTTGTGATGGAATATACTGTCATACATACTGTTGTTTGATAGAGGTGTTTTCTTGATGCTTCTGTTTTTAATGCTTACTCTGTATTTTAAATTACTTTGATGGTATGGATACTAGTACTTCAATGTTGTCAGACACTGTTGACTTAGCTGTACACTTCAGCTGTTCTGAGTAGTCGAGAGACTGACCTCAGGTTTGCCTGCAAACCAGGAAAAGCTCTGCTGGTTTCTCTAGGCAGGCATTTTCAAAGTACTAGCTCTGATTGTTCCTGGAGATGCTGTTATCAAGAATGTTTCCTGCAGGACCTGAGCTGTATGTATTAGCTGTTGGAAGTAAATAGCACTTTGTGCCTCAGAACTCAGTCACTAACCATTTATATCAAAGCTTTTTTTAAGCAGTATTTAAAATGTCCTTACAGTGTCCTTAAAGTGCTACATAAGCTTGTAATTTGGGAGAGCAAAGCTTTCTGTTAGAATGTAGCCCCTGAATGCTTGATGTTGTACATGGCCTTATGCTGCTGGTACACTGTAGCTAGGATTTATTTCTTTGGAGACTCAGCTTTTTGGTTGCGTGTTGTTCCAGTTTATCTGTTGCAAATAGAGGGAAATTGTCACCGCTGTGTACTGCTGAGAAAGCAGCTTCTCACACGGCCTTGTACCCGAGCTCTTCTAGCACAAAGCTCTCTCAGAAGTGCTGGTCCCTGCAGGCCGAGCAGCTCACACTGGCTCTGTTCCTCTCTCCAGGTACAGGTTTGACCCCCGGCTCATGTTCAGCAATCACGGCCTACGGTCTCGGAGGTTTTCTGCACAGTTCTTGTAAGACCTGTAAGAGCTTCCTGCAGTGGGCTCCTACTGACCAGTTTCTCCAGTGACTGCAGCAGGTCTGTCTCTGTTAACTTTCGCTGATTACAGCTGGAAGACTTTTAATGGGCTTTTCAAACCCTGTTTGGAAGGAAACCCCTTGTCTTTAGCTGGTTGCCTTGTGCAATATATATATTTTACAGCTGAACTCTAACTGTAAATTGTTAGACACAGCTAATCTGTCTTGCTCAGATCGTTGATTACCACCTTTGTCTTTCAAGTACCTTTTCATATCACAGGCACAGAGGTGAACCTATGCCTATGAATCTGAACAGTTTATTTTGTTCTAAAAAATCAATAAATGTGTATTTGAGTCAGGTTAGATAGGCAGGTGCTATTGCACAGTAATGCTCACCCATATTCAGTGTCACAGACCTTCTTAAGAGCTATGCTTAATTATAGGTTTCCTGTATTGAGCTCCAAGCTGTTAATGACAATAGCAAACTAGCCCAAAAGAGAGTAGGAGGGCATTAGTCAAAAGTGTAGGATCTGACTAGCAAGTGTCTCGTGCAGAGTTAAAACCCATCTGCTAAATAGTGTCTTTCAATGAGACCCCTTTAGATGAGACCAATGGATTTTGTAGGACAGCTTTGGTAGCTTGCAAACAAGAATGTAATTTCAGCCTCCTCCTGGTTTGAAATGCTGGGCTGGGTTACTATGTACTACTGAAAAACCTCTTAGGGTTTAAGATAGGCTGACTTCCTAGTGAGTTAAGAGACTGTTGAGACTAACAAGTATTCAAGTAAGTGTGCCTGTGCTTTGAGCTAACTCTTAAGTCTATTTTTAATACACAAACAGCAGTAATACTAAAATAAACAAAATCCAACAACCAGGGCACCACAGTAGAGGTGATCTGTCTCTAACCTCCAAATATCTTGAATTGTCTAACTTCTTATGTTGAGTAGATTCTTGAAGGTAAATTATTTTGAAAGCAAACTAGCTGAAAATAAATCATAGAATCGTTGCTCACTAGGCATTAGGCTAAAAGCTATTTTAGGCAGTTTAAGTGCTTCATAGAGTGTTGCTTTTTGGTTGAGACATAACTACTTGGAACCTGCAAGAAGTGGCCTTCACACCAAAGGTCTGCACGTCAGAAGTCACTTGGTTTCCCTCCAAAAGGGTGATGTCTTTTCGACCTTCTGATTAGGCTTATCTGAAATGCAGCCATCGTGTGCACCCAAACTTGAGTATCTTCCTAAATCTTGAAAAACACACAAACTTGCATTACCATATAACTTGTGTATAGATTCACTGGCAAAACACCATCTGGAAACACGGAACTATGGATCTTCTGCAAGACACATTTGTGTTGCTTGTGGGCAAATCAACTGTGTTTTCAGGCACGATAATCATTCCCTTGTCAAACAAACTGTGGCAAAACTATTTGGTGTTGTTATTTCGCATCTCCTACCCCAGTAGAGAGCATGATTATTTCAACTAATCATTCAGTAGGCAATGAAGTATGGCTCAAAACTGTGAAGGTGCATACCCCAGTGAGCAGATCCACCAACTGGATACAAGCAATGCTACAATAAAATAAGTTGAACTTACTTGGCTTTTAAATCTGAGGCACAGAAGTTGTCCTTCTTAGAGCTTAGAGTTGCAAACTTCTGTGGCGGTCTACAGGTTAGATTTTTATACAACTTTTGTTTCCAAATCTCTCAGAAGTGACCAAATATTTGGAGAAAAAAAATAGCTTGAAAGGCAACTTTTCAGCTGAAGCATCTGTATGAATGCAGAGGGTTTTGGATACTCAGACTACTTGCTACATGCTTTCAAAAACTCAGGTTTGTTTTTTTCTCAACTACAACTGTAGCTTTATCCTGTTTTTTGTTTCTCAAGCTTTAGTATTGCTCATCACTATCCTTCATACACTGTTTTGTCTCTAGAAACAAAACCAAAGTCGTCTTCATGCTCTCAAGGGTTTTCTTGCACACTGAGCTCATGTAGGTAGTGTTTTGCTTGGAGAACCCTAGCAATTTAGACTTGTCCTTTGTTTAAGCTTCATTTTGGTAGCTGTGTGGAGGCTAGTGTGAAATACATTGACTGCTGCACATTAAACCCTCATCGGTCCTGTCAAATCTGGGTCATACATCAAGTTTCAGTGCAAGTAATGTGCATCCTTAATAGAAAAAAAACGTTGTTATGGGTACAGAAATGTGACTCTAATACAATCTTTTCTTCAAGTGATTTTAAGCCCTAACAAGGACACTTTCTTTTGAATGATTTATTTTTTGCCTAATTAGTAATATGAAAGTTGACAGAATTGATGCAGATTATTGAGTATGAGTGACCAGGTGTTTTACCCAAAGTAATGCTCTTGCCATCTGCACATACCTGTGAAGCATTTTGTAACAAGGCTCAGTAACTCAACGCCCTCACTGTCGGAGAACCACGCTATACCTGAAATCTGGCATCCCACTTTTGATAAAGACTTAAGAATTGTTAAGCATGTAGTTGAAGGAAGAACAGGAACCAAGAGCTGCCTGCCTTCCATTGCTTTTAGAGCAGTTTATCACTTGTGTCTGTTGCCATAAAGCAGTTAATTCTGAGTATTTTTACAGCCTCAAATGAACAGTGTTAATTCTTATCCTTGATAATTAAAAAACCACTATGAAGGATCTTTGACTCTTATCCAGATCTAATTCCCAACTAAGTTATTTTAAAATTAAATGGTCTTTCTGGATATTCCATTTCATGTGCTATTTGACCACGGCTGTATCTGTACCTTGTTACCGAAGGCATTCGTGTTAAATGTACAGAGTTTTAAATAAAGGGCCTTACTGGTACAGAGTTGAGTTTAGATAAAATGTGATCATGTTTTTTACTTTTTTAAAAAATCATTATTATCAAAAGCAGAGCTGTGAATTTTTAATGATCTGATCTGGTAAAGTAGGTACTATACAGGGAGAAATACAATTAATAACTTCATTATGTTACCCTAAAGCAAACCAACATTCATTATCATCTCTTCAGCATAAGTGAATACAGCCAGAATAAGCCCCTGCTTACCCAGCACGGGCCCAGAAAACTGGGCTTCTTCATTTTGGGGGATGAAGCTGTAGCAGGGACATGTATATGGGAACACACACCCAAAGCAGGTCTAATACCTTTTCAATCAAGTTAAGTTTGAGACTGATTCATCCACCTGAATACAGTATTTCAAGATAATGAAACAGCTGTCATTTCTTGTGATTCAACTAAAATGAATTTCCTTTTGTATGACTCTCTGTATGTGAGCATACTTTGCTGTAGCATGTTGTGAGCATATTTCTGCTGTTTTGAACGTCTGTTTAGAAAGTGCCCTTCCAGAGGACCCTGTTCACTGCTGCACTTTTGAAGAAAGAAAAAATAAACTGCCTATCGAACTTCCTATCTTTGTTACTGAGCTTGAGTTAAACCTTCCTACAGGAATAAGCTGTGTCACATGTCTAATGGCTGAATTCCTATTTTATAAGCCTTTAAAAGCCTCTGCTTTACTGCCCTGCTACCTAACAAGGGCTACTTCATATGGCCACAGGGAACCTCATTACAGTGTCTAGCAGGGCACCACCTGACTACTTTGCACCAGGAAGAAACCCTGAGGTGAGGGAACAAATTGAAGTGCAACCTGTACTTGCTTGCATTTCCTTGGGAACTGGTGTAGTTTGAATAGATGGAGAACAGAAAGCACAATGGAGAAACTGCTGTTCATAATTAGGACCAGTATGTGCTGCCCCAGGAAAGAGGAAGAATAAAATCCCACGTAAGGCTTTTTCCAAAATGGGAACTGTGACCAACAATAAGATACATGCCACTTCCTCAGCTCAATCCCTGTTACAGAGCTGAATTTCTTTGATGATTCTGTTTAAAAATACTACATAACTTTCCTGAACTGGAGAAGGTGGTGACTTGGTACACCTTTAACCTATTTAAGTCTGAGGTTTTCACAAGCTATTAAAACAGGGATTTCTACATTTTATTTGCATTTCTGCTTAACCATGGCGTATCAGTTTCATTTCTCCTTCAGCAAGGAGGTAGCAGTGTTCCATTAAGTAAACAAAAATATTTAATGGCTACCTGAAACATTGCTGTCTTTCTTTTGATGTTCCATCTTATGAAAACTATAAAGTTCACTGTAGCACCACAAAAAAGGGCAGCTCTGTATTGCTTAGACAGACATTCCCATCACTGGCAGTCCAAGTGACACTACTGTCAGGGTCATGGAAGCTCACTGCATCTCCTTGTAGTTAATTTCTAAGAACAAGCCATGTTTGTGAAGAAAATTGCTGTCACAAGGCTAAAGGAATCACCTGGTTTAGAAAAAGACATACACAGTGTTGATACTTCATTCAGGGGATGGAGCAGGGGCAGGCCATGATTAGAAGGAAAGGGCAGTGCCAATATCTTACTTTCCAGATGCTGCTGTAGTCAGATTCAGCTGCCAGTATTATGATAATATCCACCAGACCGTGTTTAAAGCTGTGGTCCAGTAAGTGCTCACAAATCTCAAAGTAATCAGTGTCTGCTTTCTCAAGGTGTTAAAGTAGTTTGAACTTATTCCAGCTGCCAAAATCCACCCATTTGGTAAAAACAGGAATAAGAGGGACTTGATAATAAAACACAACTGAATCTCCCACTTCCTTGTTTTTCCTGTGCACGTTCTAGGGAAAAGCCAGCTCCTTGCTTGGCAAGAATGACTATAGATTCCTGTGGGTTGGCAGCAAAGGCAGTGAGGATGAGACTAAAGATTCATGGGGATATTCTCAGGCTGTTGATGAAAATCAGTGAAAGCATCAGCGGCACTCACGTGATCTACCTCTCTGTCCTGAGGGTTCTGCCATGTTATCAGCTAACTAAAATGAGCAGCAGATGAAAGAAAAACATTACAATGACTGATCCAAACCAAGAACATAACCCTCCTCCTCCAACATGAAAATCTTGAGCAACCTAAAAGTGTGTTGTGGGTTTGTTTGAGCTGTGATGTTTTAAAATACCAAAAACATGTAAGTTCTACACTAAAGGACTAACCACAGTTTTTACTGGATACCTGCTTAGTGTTTTTCCTCCTCTGCTTTTAAAGTGTTCAAATTAACAAGGCAAAAGCATCACAAAAGTATTTCAAGTGTTTTGAAATTGTATAGTAACATCAAAAGCTTCTCTGTCGAGCATTAAAGAGAAAACACCAGCAGCAATTAAGCCCCACCTCTAGAAAAGAGTGTCCTCCTACCTTTGGCCTGCTCCAGGCTCTGAAACAGCACAGTGCACATGACCAACCCTCGACCTACTGTTCACCAAAACACACTTTTAGTGTGAAGTCTGTTACCTTCTGGAAACATTCCTCTGATACATCTTTCATTTATATAGACTGAACTAAAGTAGATATTGGGTTTTTTACGTGTGAACTGCATTTTCACTCAGCCTTATTTACATTTAAAAATGAGTGCTGTCACTTGGCAACAGGTGTTAGAAGATACTCTGTACAAGTCATGCTGCCCTTCTGTGCCAGTATTACTAAAAACCCCCCACGGGTTCTGATTGTGAGTGCTCATTAGACAAACCAGAGCAGATAAAAATATGGAAGTGTCTAGCATCTGCTCGCTTACATCTATGGAAAAATGTTAGGAGCAAAGAGGGCAGATTCTGAAAGTATCAGCTGACAAGTTTAGATTAAAAGAACTGTCTAGGGTTACTGGCACACAGAAGGCACCTGTTTATCTGAAGGGAGAGCTTCAGAGCCAGTGTTCTAATACAACTTTGCCTGGGAAAAAAAACAAGAGGCCAAACTTTGCTGTCATAAAATATACTGGCATTCTAATTCCTCCTGAGACATGCTGGAAACAGCTGAAATGTCTGATCACATTCCAGATTCTGTATTTAAAGAGAGAAATGTAAAGCTATTTTCTCTCGTGCTATGTGCGAGGCCACAATGCTATATTTAGGTTCACAGCCATCAGTGAAGGGGGTTTTGCACTTCTCTCATGGGTGTTTGTGGTGAAGGCAAAACAGAACTACTTCATCAGTAATATCCTGTCTTACTCATATGGAAAATGCACTCAAGAAAGACAGAACCAAGAGAGTACTTTATAGAGCATCATGAAAAGTTAGATTTGGCAACACAGAGCATTTGCAGGATTATTCCTTGGATTTTAAAAAAACTCTTCAAAATTCCAGTTGTGAACATTGCCCTTTCCAAAAGTTGGAGAGGGAGAGGTACAGAACAGAAAGTGCAATAAAAAGACACTTTTTAAAACCCACCTTTGAGGAAAGCAGGAAGGAAACAGCTTGAGGAGCCATTTGCTAGTCCTGGGTGCCTCAGTGCAAGGTGTTGGGCTGGCTCCCCTTCAGGCCTATGCTGCTACAACTGAACACACTTCTGAATTCAGCTTGCACAAGGGCAAACAAGAACACTCCAGAATTACCTCTCACCTTGCTAGCACATAACGCAAGAAGGTGCTTTTCAGACAAACATGTCCTGGCCTATGCAATATTTCCCTGGAAAACACCACAGAGCCGGTGCCAGCAGCCAGGCTCGGCCTCTGAAGTGCTCGGCTCAAACTGCTCTGGATTGGGCATTGCCCACTTCTCCATGCTGGCTCTTTTACCCACTCACACATCAAGAGGAAAAGAATTCCTCCAGAACAGGTAAGTCCTCAGTTCACAGCACTGAACCTGTGTTCTAAACAGCAGATCACAGTGTGTCTCCTCTACCTGGCTTGAATTTTCACCACAGTCCCTGCTCCTTCACCAAGCAGATGCCTGACTTTACCCATTTGGAAGTCATCCACTTGCCTTCGTCATCAGCAGGAAGAGACTCTGAACCTTTCAGTTGTCCTGTAAGGATTCTTTGTCCACTCTACAGATTTCTATTCACTTGATCCAACTAAGGCAGGAGGTGACTTCTCAAATTAATTACAAAGTAGATGTAAAAAACAAGACAACATTGGACTATAAAGTTAGCTGAAGTAATAGGACTTCATTCCAGAGATACTAGTAACAAAGTATTACCTTTTTTCTTTTTTAAAAGAATTTGTTAAAACTGGTACTTCAGACTAAATTAAGGGTTCTGTGGAGCTTTCAGGCCCAAGCTAAACATATACAGACTTTTAGGAGTTTTTATTTTCTGAAACGAACACAAACACAAAATTGCCATAATCCTAGACAGTTTTATTCCTTATTAGTCTGAGGTATACTGCCAATCTCCCTACGGGAATGTATGAATAGTGCACTTAGTCAGCATTGTTTTGCTCAAAATTCACTTGTTTAAAAAAGTGTTTCTATTTTCCAGTTTTATAGGAGAAACAATTTCTCCTGCATATGAACTTAAATAGTGTAATTTATATGCTCCTGCAAGATGGAAAGTGTATGAAAAGCTTTGAAAGCACAGTTATTTCCCAACAAACACCAGTGTGCTATTGAACATTACAGTGAAGGAGGAGAACATATCTGAACGGTTCTGGATCAGTGGGAGATGGTAAAAAGTGAATGCTGACAAAACTTGCAAGGACTGCAGCTGGAAATCCCCATGCTGGGAACCTGGGAAGGAAAGAAAACCGTTCTATACTCATGCACATACAGGAGGAAGGCAGAAAGGGAATGGAGTCTGGTGGGGTTTTTTACAAATATTAAAAAATTTCAGTGCTAAAAATTCGGCCTGCAGGAAGACAAGGCAGGCTGACAATCCATCCATCCCTGCCATGGAGAGGCGTGGCCCCACTGCTCCACAGCCAGCGCTGCCGTCCTGCTCTGCCTCCACACTGAACCCGTCGGTCTCCGGATGGGTGATTCTGCCCCCAAACCACCAAAGCACACGAGGTTTCTTTTGCCAGGTTGTATTTCTAGCAGCGCACAACTGCCCCAGGCAGAGCCCCGTGGCTGGTGTGGCCAGCAGCTCTGCTGACTCCAGTATCTTTGAGGCTTTTATCCATCCCACCCTGCCCGAGTGCTGCAGTATTTGCTCTTTGCAGTCCTTACCAAGTGCAAACACAGCCGTAACGTGGTTGTGGCACACACCGAGCTGTGAGGTCTCACATGAACCAGCCTTCAAGGCACCGGTTGAGCCACTGCCATCTCCTGCTGCGGGGCCACAGTGCCCAGGGAAGTGCCACAGAGACCACAGCAAACAGCTCAGCAGCTCCCTCCTACCAATTCAGTCAGGGAGGAATAAACCACTTTTAAAGAAACACAAAGTAAGTAACTGGAAAATTAAACATGGATGCTACCAAAAAAACCACTAAAAAGCCATTAAAGATAAAAAGGAGTGAAAAGCATTTCCCGGGGAGGAAGGGCTGGGGTGTCACCTCCAGCCTCGGGGTACTGGCCTCGTCTGTGCGAGGTGTTTTTAACAGAAGGAAACCCCTCGCCCCTGGGCTGTCCCACCCAGCACCACTGCACTCCCCCTAGGGAGGGGTCAGCTCTGTGAGCCACCCTCAGCTCCCTCCCTCTCACAGGGAAACCTTAATTTGTGCTAAAGGCCGGCTGTGCCTGCCCGCAGGACTTACTGCTGCTTTCCAAGGAAATCCATCTGGCCTCAAAGTGGTCACAAAGCCATCCTCAGGTAAAGGAAAAACCAGGCACACGTCACGTCACCAAGTATTGCCAACTTCAACTTTAATAATGGAACCATCACTTTTTTTGCCATTTCAGTAATAACTTTAAGGGGAATAAAAACTTCCCTACAAAAATAAAACTAAGCTTGTTAAAATTATAAATAGTTTAAATGTTTGTATTTAAAGACATACATTTTTACGTTTCCCTGCGTTTCCCCCTCCCTCATCATTTAATCATTCTGGTACCATCATATAGTGACAAGAAAACAGTTTTGCAACAAAAGCTTTGACAGTTCAATTTGATGCTAAAATTCAAAAAAGATAAAACTGACCAGGCACGACCATTTCTTTTAAATTAAAGCTGCTGTAACTGCCAGTGTGTAGAACAAAAAAGAAGAAAATTAACTCCACACACGACATCTTACAATAATTAACTGTGGACTAAGACAAAATTAAAATAAAAGTTTATTTTGGTCCCCCACCCCCATCCCCTTCACCCCAAATCAAGACTCATAGTGCATACAACACTGATTGAGGTTTTTGGCTGAAGTAAATGCAGATGTGCCTACTTAAAAAGACCGATAGTTTAGTTCAAGTAAAACCAAAATTCACATATTTTTATACTCAACTTTAAAACTCAAACAGTGTTTAAATCTGAGCAACAAATGGTTCAATATTGACAGCGATTATGCAATGATTACATAGCTATGGGCAGATACATAAATTAAGATGTTAACAGAATACCCACCAACATGCTGCTGCATTCCTAGAAAAACAAATTGTAACAAAACACAAAAGCATTCCCTGAACCATTATAAAGTGTCTCACTGAGGATATTGTTACTAACTCACACATGCACTACAATGTTACATGTGAAATTAAACAAACAAACAAGATATGCCTTAGATATATTTTATAGTTAGTCCTACTCTTAATTTCTCTTAACCCTTTAAAACATTATGATTGTCTCATAAGCTTGCAAATTCTTTTTACCTAAAAAACTTGTGAAGAGTTTTAAAAAGAATCTTACTAAGGAAAGGAAACAAAGGCACATTTACATAAAATTAAGGGGAAGAACAGAAGCATCTTGGAGTTTCACACAGTATCCATTAGATGTCACCAAAGTTTTAACAATTCCTTGGGAATTTAAAACTAAGACATTAAGAACAGAGGGGAAAAAACCCCACCACGACTTCTGCTGCTCTTCAATCCTTAGCACTCCTCCACTCCCCCGCCCCCCAGTACAGAACTCATTTCCTCTCTGGCATGATAATGACTACAGTATCAGTCACTCAAACCTGCCTCATGCTTCCATGCTTCTATTGCACACCCACTTCTTTGGTTTCTTTTGAACATGCTTTTTTAGATAAATAACTCTGAAAGAACAACAACTATATTTACACTAAAGTAAAAAGTCTTCTTGCTACATTTTTCCTACTTTTAAATCAAGTAAATCAGCAGTCTGCAGAATTTGGTAATCAGTTTTTCAATTAAGAGTTTAAAAACCATAAGGAAAAAACCTTTAGAATTATTAAAAGCAAGAGTTACTAAGCTCAGTCACCAACACAGACAACAAATGTTAACTTTCTGCTGGGCTGGAAATGTGAATAAGAAATTCTACTTTCTTCGCCTGACTGAGCCTTGAACAAAGAAAGAAGCAGAGGAAGCTATTTCTGTCTTTCAGATATGATAATTCAAGATTATCCAGCCTAAAAATGGATCACTGAGCCAGAGGAAAGACCTGACTTACGATAAAAACCAAATGCATCTGTAGTTGTAGCTTATGTCTGAGCCCTCGCCAGACAGGTATTTCTCACAGAGTTATCTGAGACATGGACCACTTTTCAGAATTCAAGTAAGCAGCTTTTTAGGTTTGCCACACTTCTCAAACCCTGACTATGCCTTTATGGAATCAGCTTCTCCAAAAGGGACCTGTATGTGCAGCTCCACTTCCATTCTTACTTAGCTTTTGCTTCTCGTTCCTTCCCACTATTTCTATTATCTTTATTTCTCTTCCAGTGTGGATTTACGCAGTTAAAAACCATAAAAATTATTCACAATATTATAACATACTAAAACTTTACCCCTGTAGAATTAGTATTTCAACTTTCCTCTGTGTAAATACTATTTTCATTTAAAACCTCCTCTGTCAGCTATTAGAGTTCATCTCCCTCAACTCTTACCTTCTTTTCAACTTTCTCTTTACCTTCTTCAGAAAGACCACTTTACAGCTTCCCACAAATTTCACAGTACAAACCACAAGATCTCATTTGCCTTCCACCTATAACAGTTCTCTCACAAATTATACAGTAAATATTTGAAGAGAAAGGTAGTGCAAATCAATTTCACCTCTAAGATAGTGCTCCAACTAATTCTCCTCCACATGGCTTTAATAATTTTTTTTTTAACCCATCAATTTGCACATCCTTACTTGTAAAGATACCATTGAGCAAAGAAGAAAAAAAACATAAAATCTTTTTTCATAGCATCCTAGGATATTGCTTATACAGTTTCACAGCTTGCACCAAGGTAACTTGGGAAACTCTCTAGGCACACGGAGGGTTGCAAACTGATGTACAAACATGCAGAATCCCTTACTTGCGGGTGCAAGATGCTAAGTGACCTGGCTTATGGAACTAAGTCTACCCTGGCATCACAAAACAGTCTTCTGAATAAAGAAAACTACTCTCTGCTGCTCTTTGTACGTTGGGTTTGGCATGCTCTATTGACATTTGGTAGCGCACGTTTTCCTGAGAGTCCTTTGGCCCCCTTTTAACCAGGTTTCAACACCCCACGAAGGGCTTCTTCAAGTTTGCCCCTGTAAGCTGCGTAGCGGTTCTTCAAGATCTGCAGTTGGTCGTTTTCCTCTTTGTCCAGTATGCGCAAGAAGTTTTGCAGTTCAGGAATACTAAAAGCTTCCCACTGGAAAGACAAAGAGAGCAAAGAATGGATGAGATGGACAGAAAATGCATCAATCTTCTCTATACACAGGATTTCTACACAAAACCTCAGACACTCTAGACAATTTCCGACTGAAACAGTATCGGGCACCTTCCTTGCAAAGCTTAGGGCATCTGAAAATATTTTACTCTTTTAAACTGTTTTTTTCTTCTGCAAGTAACAACAGGTCAATCTACCCACAAATGAAATGCACAAAGGAAATTAACACACAGGCACAAAGGAAATTAACAGGGGAAAAAAGTCTGCTTCCAAAAAATGAACTGTCTGGTCAGCATAGCTCAAACAGAAGCCCACTCATCCATGAAGTTACACAAACACTGACCCAGCGCGGGTGTGACGTACCATGACTTCTCCAGTTTCATGCTCACGTAGAACAAAACTGAGCATTTCTGTTTTGGGGCCTGCCACCAAGCGCAGGTAGAGGGGATGTTCTCTGTCTGACAGCTTGCATGTATAAACTGCAGGAGAAGGAAACCACAGTAATTATCATCTCCACCAACAATGTTTCAAACACTTGGAATGACTAAACGCTATGACTAACGCTAGCTAACGCGAGAAGATTTCAGAAAGATGCATGTGTAGCCAAAATTTACACTCTGTTTATCCATCAGTCTGCATACTGGTTTTGAGCGGTGAGTTTTAGGGAGGAGCTGAGCATTGACTGATGGTGACAGTGCAACGCTGCATTTACACAGGAATGAAGTGGCCTCTGGCTGAATACATGCAAGGCTGGGGCGGGGGGGCAAGAAACCCACAAGAAAAAAATACAACACACAGATCTGTTGCTCTATTTAAGCATTTACGACATCAGAGCTGTGTATCACTGTTCAGACACCTTTTCCACTTAAAATTTCACACACAAAGTCTTAAAGACAACTCCGCCTGCCTGACAGCCAGAAACATCTGAACTCCTGAAACTGCTCTCAATGTCCATGGAAGGAAGGCGGATTCTAAGTGCAAGAACACAACATTGGTAAAATGCACCTTTCCCTAAAAAACCCCTTTTCCGCCTTCTGGTACTTCCATGACAACACACAATAAACTCCTAAGAGCAGCCAGTGCCCAGGGAGAGCCACGTGCACTAACACACGTGAGCACAACACCCGTGCCCACGGTTGTCACCTCGAGAGCGGTCTGCCAGTGCCAGTACCTCAGGCATCACAGACACCAGGGTTTATCTTTTGAAAAACCTGTCCTGTAACTTAATCTCACAACTCTGCAGTGTATCAGGCCAGCTGAAATGCAGGGCCTGATAAGGGGGCATAAAATAAAATAGAATGGACTGCAAAGCACAGGAGATCTGTGTAAAAGTTTTAGCGGGTGACTTTGTCTTGGATGAATTATCCTGAAACACCCCCAAATCTTTCATTGTCTTACCATGCTACTTGGCATAAGGAAAAAAAGACAAGGTAGGAAGATTGTCACCCCCATTTATCTGAGTTCTTCCACCTGGCTTATTTCAAGTATTACTATAGCACAACTCCCTCCCCAAACCCTTCCACTACCAAAATGCCCCAAGCTCAGCTTATACCTTGATCTTCCTTGTGACAGCGTTTATAAAGTGCAAACTTTGCAGGGTTGTCAGCCACAAAGAACTTCTTGAGCAAGGCCTCGATAACCTCCCGAACGGTGTTGGTGCTGCTGATGTGAAGGGTGTTCACGCAGCCGTCCGGCAAGTAAAAAGCAGTTTCTGCATTGCTGGGAGCACACCTCCCCTGGCTCTGGGAGGACTGCACAGTGATGGGTCTGCATAGTTCCATCTGCACTTTGATGAAGCCAGTGTAAACCCCATTCGCGTTCTGCAACGAAGGAAAGGCCTGGCCTGTCAGAATCGCCAGCAGTGACCAGCTGTGGCACAGCAGTGGAGCGGCCGGGTGGAAATGCTCACCCTGAACACAACGTAAACACCACTGCCACACACGACTTCTCACAGGGAAGGTGCTGTTGTGGTAATTCAGACAGGTAATCTTTCTGCTCTATCTTCTGAATATTCATTTTGCTTATCAATAACTACTGAGTATTAACTGGTTTTTAATAATAACCATTGAATTCGAAGTATATTAGGACCTCATCAAGCAACAGGTACGACATACCAGTGATAGGCTTTAACTTCAGGAGAGAACTATGAAGTGAAAAAGACCACTAATACTCATCTTTAGCAACAGATTTAATGCAAAAATACAGAAATCATCTCCCACATTTTAGCTGTCTTTGTCAACTTCGTATGAGGCATTTACATGGTCAAATCATGGTGAAAAAACCCCAACCAACCAACCCAAAACAAAATACCCCACAAAGCAACAAAAAAACCCCAGACAAAACCCCAGAATAAATGCCAATCTAATCAACATCTGAAATTGTTTATTCCAGTTGCTTCTGAAAGACAAAACAGCAAAGCAAATCAAACCTTACTGAGCTAGAAAACTTTTGACAATCTGGTTTTAGCCATAATAAGTCCTGATCCACATGCAAACACATAACAAAGATCTTTTTAGTACATACTCATACATGGTTTAGGATAGAATGGAATTTCAAAATTTCCATATACACCCACAGGAATATGTCATGTATTAGAAAATTTGGACAGCATAACATCTGAATAGCAGCTTGCTAAGCAGATAGATGTGAATTTTGTTAGTATGGTCCTGAGTAGACTGGACTGAATATTAGACCTGGTTCACAATCCTTGGAAATTATAAGTCTTATGTATTCCAGTTTGTATTGTCTGTGTTTTGGGGGCAGGGGGAAGAAAGTCTCTACATGCTGAAAACCTGTATGACTAATCTGAAAGTTAAGTCTCCTATAATAAATATTGCGTGTTTTAACTTTTATCACTGGTTGAGCATCCTTATCAAAGAAATCTGACAAAAATTTATCTGCAGAAACAAGATAAATATACCTTCATTTTTACCATCTGAGAGTTTTCAGAATTTGTCAGAAAATTCTGAAAAATTTACACCTTAGTGTCAGCTGACAGTTTACCTTAAACACATTTCAAATTACATCCGTTTGTTTTTACAACAGTTTGTTTTGATCCATGTAAAAGAGTTACATGGATAAAAAGCATTTCAGACATGAGATTTAATTTGCAGATCTAAGGAAATGTCTCCTAGAAAATCATTAGAGACAGTTTCATACGTAAGATGCTGAGAATAAAACCATTCACAATGCACTACAAAGTTACAGCTCAACTGCTCGCATTAAAAATTACAGGAATCCTATGCAAAACTTACCAAGGTCATCTTTAATTTATCAGTGACAGATGAATTATAGCTTTGTATCTTCTCTTTAACTTCTTCTTTACTGAGATAAACATGAGGTTCTCTCTCCTTCTGAACATCCTTCAAAAACAAGACAGCAGTTTTAAAACACAAAATAAAAATAACTATTTCATGATTTTGGATATGAACATTCTTAGTCCAAATGGTAATTATTCCAAAGAGGCTCAACATAACAGTAATTAGCTGTGCAGCAACAGAAAGGATTAACACATTAAGCAAATCAAACAGAACACTCAGACTGAAGGAAGATGGTTTAATCAACACCCCCAAAGACACCTGTGCCCTTTTGTTGCCCACTGTTTTCCTTCAAATATTTTGCAGCAGTATGCAAAACAGCTCAACTCGTTTTATGGCTTGATTTCCTCATGTCAGTGCCATGCCGTCCTGTTAAGAACACTTAAAATTTAAATGGAATATTACTTGGGGCACAAATAGGTATTTCTGAACAAATGAAGAGTACATCTGAAAATAGCATCACATCCTAGCAAGTAACCCCGACAACCCCAGCATGTGCCAACAACGTGACAGCATCCCTGCATTCCAACGTGACAGACAGGATGTTACATACAGGGTCACTGCCTACTGCATAAACCATCACAAGTAACTCTCCAGATACATAATGTTACACCAATTGCATGTTTTTTCCATGGGGAAGGCCCTATTAAGATTTTTCAGCTGTTGCTTTTATGAGGTTGCTATGGATTTCACGTGCGGCAGTAAAAGAAGACCCTGGAATTGGATTTTTTCCAAACAAACATTTGTTCCCAATCTGTATTCCCGCAGCAAACCAGTGTTATAAATACACTCCAGTTTCTACCACTAGCACAAATGCCATATATAGTATGAAAGAGTTTCAGCTCTCAGCTTTGATGATTTAAGGCTTCAATTAGAAAAGGGAGACGCTTTGAAGAACCTCGGTGCTTTCAGAGAACACCTGAACGTGTTCACCCCACGGACAAACCAAGGCACAGTTCCATCTGTCCTCACAAGCACATTTCAGTGGAGCATATCCTGAGCAAGGACTTCCCTGACCTCAGTGGCCAGTCCTGTATCCCAGTCTGTCGGACACCACTCAGCACACACCTCTGCAGGCACTTCAGTTTGCCAGACAGGACCCCAAAGATGAGCACATCTGCTGTGGCACTGTAAGCTTCCACTTGCCAGAAAGAATCTGCTGAACTTTTTCTGTCTCCTAATTTAAAATCAAATATTTTTAGCTCTTTTAGGCTTAGTTTTGCTTTTCCTATATGGCATTTCACTAAATGACATGCTGGAGCAGACTTTTTTTCTCATAGCTATAAAAAGAAAGGTGTGGTCTGAATAGAGAACTTGAAGCCAGAAACCTTGAATTCTGATCTGGGCTCAGATACCGATTTCCTGCATACCACAGAGAACATACCTTTACTCCAAGATCAGGAAACTGAGGCAAAAAAGGAACACCAGTGAAAGACAACTCTGCCATTAGTTCCTTAAACACAATTCTAAGATTGTGTAGCATTTTGCACAGTTGCCAGACCCCACCTACTATATTACAAATACCAAATTACTGAACATTTTCAGAATTCAAATCTCCAGTCTCCCTAGAGAAATGAAGCCTTCTTGCCCCTCTTTTTTTCATCTTCCCTGATCCCCAAACTGCCATAATAAAGACAGACACAGCTTCATCTAAACTGCCCACTTCATCTCCCCCAAGGCTCTTTCAGCTTTACAGTGTCCTATTTGGGGGCAAACTAAGCAGACACAAAGGAAAAAAACTGGATACTAAAGAGACAGGAAAGTCTGCAGGCCTCTATTTACCTCTATATGACACATTTTAAGAACCCAAGCTTTAAGTTGCAATGTTCCCTGTCAGTGTAAGTGCAGACAAGCTCCTTCACATGGATACCAGCCAAGACTCACCCCAGAGACAGGCACATTGTGGAGTTCATACCTCTCCAATCTACTAACAATAGTGATACTGAATTTCCAATACTGGACACCTCAGCTTTAATGTTTATTATTAACGCATTTCTGATTGCTCAAGCAGGTGGCCTACCCTGTTGGAGCTGTCACCATGATTACTGAAGTCACCCACAATATCCATTATCATTAAGTAAAAACACTAACTAGGAAAGAGGGAAAAAACCTCACCTTTCCTATGTTAAAACATCGACCTTTGTTTAAGAAAAAACAATAAACAAACACCACTCCACATTAACTTCTGTGCACCTCAAGGTTTAATTTCACAAAAACAATTTTTAATAACTGTAGATGACGAAAAGAACCAAGTGCCTTTAATGGCAATGGCACAGGGTAAAGTTCACAAGGCTGACAGCTAGGAAGTGATCTGTGTGCATTATCAAGAAGAAAAAAATGAGGACAAGAAAAAAAACCTTGGTGAATTAGCAAGTATGAACAGACAGGAAGAAATTTTCTCCTATTTTCACATAGGAGAGTTTTCATATACATTTCTGTTCTCCCAAAATGACAGAAATTTGATCTGGTTATAAAAGACACCACACCACGAGATCACTCCCATCCTGGGGATTGCCATGGAACCAGGCAGGCCAAGCAAAACCCAAGCACAGCATCCAAACGCAGCACCCACAGACTTCCAGCTGCTTTCCCATAGGCTTGCCCTGGTGATGCCCCGTAGTCGGCCTTCTCGGGTGCGGCCCCACTACAGAGCTGTGGGACACAAGGCATCACTGGGGCAGCTGCCATTCCCTCAAGTGAGTCAGACATGATTCCATACTTGAACACACCACAGGAATTTCTGCCTTCTTGCACTAGCACTAGAGGCCGGACAATTTTGGCAAAGCTTAGTTAAGCCCACAAAAAACACATCTGTGTGTTTACGCAAAAGCGGGGATTACCTCCCTCTGTAGCGAGCGTTCTGCCAACAAACGTACCTCCAACTCATTTTCTAAACAACCAAAGCCTGGGCCTCAATTAATTTTAACAGCATGTAGTTCATAGCAAACCTCTGAACTGAATACAAAGAGGACTACTGGGATTAAAACGAACAAACGGACCCAAAATAATTCAATAAAAATACTATACATAATAGGCAGAAATGCCGTTCACTTCAGTCATCATTTTCACCCCACTCCACCATCTTTCACCATCAAGACCACAGGCAGAGAAAAGTGAAGACGTGTCCCAGGAGAGGAAAGAACTCGATGCCACTGGAAACCTAAGCCCAAGCTCTTCGTGAATTAATCCGGCGATGCCATCCTGCACCCAAACAAAAAGCTCGGAACGCTCCAACTACTCATTCATCAGGGCACAACTTCAACCAAGCAAACAAAACCTCCTCCCTAGCTACACACCAGGACTTACAGAAAATCACATTGCTGTCACACAGACTGCAGAGACAGTAAATCCCACATGACTGCTGTCAACAGAAAGCCAACAAAGGAACAACTCACTGGGTTTATTATGAACAAGAAAGCCTCAGCCCACCATGATTCACTGGCTCAGCTGCACTCAGTGAGTATCAATAAGCAGAACACACAGATTTGAGGCACCTGTGTCTTTTAATTTTCCTAATTATACTTAACGAATATGCGAAGAGAAGCTGACAAGATGTTATATAGGGCTTTTTCCCCGTTTTTCCCCCCAACTTTCCTGAAGCTGAATTGCTCTCAGTATACACTAGCACTTACATTTTGCCATACAGCTTTGCTAGTCACGTTAGAAGTCAAAATAAGTAAGTCTTCTTTGACCAGCATACTGAGGTGGGTAGAGGAAGACTTGGCAAACTCATTTCCCACAGGAAATAACAGGTCCTTCATAACAGGACCCACTCAAAGCCATCTCCTGCTAACTCTGCTTTTGTCTAGCAGATCAAATTTCACTTTGTTATCTCAGCAGGTAAATTTACTACCTGTGAAGACCTTGAGTCATCCAATACAACAGCAGTGCTTAATTCATCCCTACCGTGCTTTACAACGTGCTTCTGACATCTTGCTCTTGAAATGGCCACTAAGTGGTTTATGCCACACCTGCTCGGGGTGAGACTACTGGGAAAGCAATTGCTCCAAAGTCAGCTGTTTTAAACAAAGGAGCAAGAGCATTTTGGAGATTGGGCACAGCTTCTCAAAGCCAGTGTGCTGCTGAAGCACAAGGGGAGCACAGTTCATCTCCAGGCTGATTCAGATGCAGCTGATTCATCTCCGACTCCCTACAAAACGCCCAGCGCACACCTCAGAACAGCCGGATGTCAGGAATTGTGAAACTGCCGTTCTTCAGAAGTTAGGCCTGGTGATGAGTTTCCTAACCACAGATCCTTGCACATGTCACAGCAGCAGAGTGAAGTATGAGCACAACCAGCAGAGCAGTTCATACTGGGTCTTCTTCCATCAGCCAAGACCTAGATGTTGCTAGGCTTAATAATATCACTTCTGGGTGCTAGCCTTCGAAAAATGAACCTTCTCTATAAAACAATGCACAAACATTTCCATGCTATTTTTTGTAAAAATAAAATAAAATATATGGAATTGAACCTGAGCTATGTTCTCTTTCACCACGTAGCCAAATTATATTCTCGGTCATGTCTGCCATGTCAGCATCCCTTTCTCCTCCCAGCCCACTTAAGTGTTTTCCTCATCAGAGCTCCTGGTCTCCTTCCATTCCCTGATGCTAATGTGATCTTCTACTTCCTCAGACCAGCACAGATGGGAAAGATAAAAACTAGTCTCAAGGAGACAGCTGAATGCATCAGAATCCATGCAGATGATATAGCTGGATCTAAGCCACTGATTTTCTAGTCTGAGCTATTAATTTTTAAGAAAAATTAATTCTGTCCTTCACAACACTTACAGTGCACACCACTGGCAGCCATTTGTGTTAAAGCCATTTCTCAGGTCAACCAAAGCAGGATTTCATTCTCAAATGAAATTCCTAAGCAACAGCTGCCCCTAAGAGGGAAACGAGGCAAGTGCTTTCATTTTCCCAAGGGGAATAGCTGGTCTTTCTTTAGAGCTCATGATGCAATGCCTCTTCACAGTTGAGCTTCCTCCCAACAAAAAGAGCAGAAAATGTTTTTTCTTTATCGCCTCCACCCCCCATGCTCATCTCATTTATTGTAGCACAGATGTTTAGAGAAGCAGCACTCTCTTTGTAACATTTATGCTGAGTGCAAAGCCCTAGCTGAGACTAGCTCAGCATGAATCCTCAAGAAACACAACTAAAACTGCACAAATTACAATTAAAGTGAACTGCAAATCAAGTTGTGGTCCCAAAAAAAAAAAAGAATCACATCGCGTCAGGGGCTTTATGGAAGCCTGAAGTCTCACGGTCGCTGCCAAAGCCTAGTCTTGCATGCAGTAAGAAAACACTAATAAACTCAAAACTGCAAGCTGCTGCGGGATGAGGCTGAGAAAAAGTTTCACAAACAAAGAAAACTCCAAAACCATGAAGCCTGTATCCTCAGGATCCTTGCCTTGAGTCAAATGCCTGGCTTCCCCAAACTGCTACTGCAGCCTTCTATTCAAGGAGAGATACACGAAGGTCTCTCTCTTCCATCCAACCTGCTGTTTTCACAAAACTTCAAGAAATTAGCGTCTCTTGAGGAATGGAGAACTAAGCTCCTCTTAATATTTCAGCCTGAAAGACATAGGAAAATATAATGGACAAAAGGTTAAACCTATCCCAGGAACATACATAAAGCATTTTTATGAGAAATCTGAAGAACCAAAGACCTGTGGGAACTCCAGCAATCTTTTAAGACACATCAGTCCCTATCTCAGCTCTCATGTTCCACATTGATCCCACACATACAGTGACCATGATTCAGTCAGATGAATGAAGATGTCCTGATCTTGCTGTAAATTGTGGCTGGAAATTTTTGAAATAAAGCACTGAGGGTTTGAAAATGAGAAATCCAGCCTAAGCTATGTTAAAAAAAGAAGTCTTGTTTAGTCATAGAAATTTCAGCTAGTGCATCCTATTTATATCACATTTGCATTACAGAAAGGATTTAACTAACAGTGCTATCATACAACAACAACAAAAGCCCAACAGAGAATACAGGAAACAAAACAAAGGGAATTCTGATCTCAGTTGTTACTCCCTCTACAAGCAAGAACACTCTTTCCTACAGCCTGCCAGCACTCCTACAGGAAAGAAAGAAACTGAAACCTTGCAATTAAACAATTTTGAAACAAGCATCTTACTTCTCCCTCATCCTAACTCTTTTGAGAGCAGAGCAGCTTTCCAAGTGACAGCAATCTCTCCTATCCTGGGGCAAGCCTGAACTCAGGCTATGCGCTCTTCCTTCATCTGAAACCCTGAGACTCACCAAGAAGAGACACTGGTCACAGCCAGTCAGAGACACCAGTAGCCAAAAAGGTGTGAAGAAGACCAGCTGGGGGCAGGGTGGCCAGGAGGAAACACTAACATCCAAGTATCTCCAGGTATTGACCTTATCACATAGCTGAACCTTGAAATGTTTGCATCCTCCTGAACAGAGTGAGGTTGCTTTCTGTGTCAGGGAAAGGGGAATTTTTCTCACAGGATGGATGTGGGCAGAATAATCTCTCTCTCTTCTTGTAATACCTTTTACTTTCTGCATCCAGGGAGATCCAATTCTCACACTGGCACACAGGGCAAGGAAGCAGTCTCTTTTTTAGGAAAAGATTCTGTTTTTCTAAGCAGGTTTGGCTGACCTGAGTCTTGAACAATTATCCTGACAGTCAGAGAGAGTTCAAGAACAGCCCACACCATGAACTCCTGACAGAGCAAGAGAAGTGGCACCCTCCCAGGTCAGGTGTACAGGGCATCCAGCCTCATACTCTGCCTTCGACAGCAGCAAAAACAAAGGCTATTTCGGGCAAGCACGTGAGCCTTTTCTGCAGCCTCTCCGCTGGCATCCACAAGTGTGGAAGAAGGAATTCAGAGGGCACCTCCCTTCCGAGTCTGTTCAGTGTCCATTTATGGGCCTGGTGCCTATGCATGCACATAAACCCTTTTTGAACCTGCCAACACTGCCTGTCTCTACACCTCCTGTGGCAGCAAGTTCCAGAAATTCATGACTGCCGTGTGAAGAGGTACTGCCATCTGCTTCAAGCTGATCTTCTACTAAGATAGAAGATAACTTCTGTTAAAAGCATTGAGTGCCCTTCAATCCTAATATGGCAGGACCTGGTAAACCCGAGTTTCACATTCAGCTTATGTACCACCTTTGTGATTTTGTAAACCACAGTCGCACACACCTTCTTTTTCCTTCTCCAAAGTGAGGAGCCTTGAACTCCTTAGTCTTTCCTAAGATAGTTGCTCCATCCTCCCAATCATTTTGCAGCAGGGTGACTAACCACAAAAATGGGATGTGGGGACCAGACCCGCACAGAACTTGTGACACAGGTGCACCAAAGCTTAGATGCTCTTTGTTTATAAACCTGTATGCTACAGGTCTATGAAAAAATCTTTACTTTTATCCATGATGCAATGTGGTCTCCCTTCCAGAGTGGTGAAAGAAATCCCCATGCAACACCACAGTTTATACTTTTATCATAATTTTACAAGGTACAGGCATTACAGTTAATAAATACTTGTTACTTTCTGACTATTTTCAGTTTTTCCCAAGTACCGCCATGTGGTTTGGCATGCTAACGAAAGCAATGAATGACAAAGTAAAACATTATGGCTCCTGTCTGCCCCCTCTGATGTAAACACTCAGATGTTTATATGGTGAATATTTTTAAGTAGCAGAGAAACAAAACAAAAGTTGTAACTTCCCTTTATTCTTTTTAACAAATTATTTTCCTTCAAACAGAGGCAACATAAACACAGATCACATTCAGGCATTGTGAAAGTAAGGCTAGAAAACGGAATATATTTGTTGGTGACATTAACATTGCTGCTTAAGTTGCATTGAAATTCATCATGACCTCACCTCTGAAAACCCCTAGTTACAAACCCTGTCGTACCCTACATGGTTGTACTTTAACTACTGGCATGCAACCCAGTTTCAAAAAAGCCGTCATCTGTTTAAAGTGAAAACCAACAGTACAAATAACAGCAACTCGGGCTTGGCATTAGATTTTGTCCCTAAAGACACAACAGATTTTACACAGATTTGTACATTTCCCCCTCTCCATACCATGACATATTTTTAAAGAAATCTATTACATGATTTAAATAACATTTAACAGCTGTTTCAGTTCTGCAAATTTCACTAAAACTAGATGTAAGAAATATCACAGACAGCAAATCGTTTCCTTCAGGTCTCCTCTTCAGAAAGTGGGAGTTCTAACTGCTGGCTATTTAAGCACATAAGGTGTTTAATGAACTAAAATGGATTACCAGCCTCTGTGACCTGTGCAACAAAACCAAGCTTTTAAAAGACCATTAGGAAATGAGCTTATACAAGATATTGTATTGAAAACTAATTAGTGTATCTTGAAGGTTAAGTATGGTCTGAAGCCCAGGGCACTAACACAAGCAGAGATCAAACAACTACGTAACGTTAGGGCTCTGGGTTGTTACACCACGGTGTTTGCATACGGCCCTGCAACGCGAGAATCCAACAACGTTCCATCCAACACAAGGTAGGAAGAGGCTGTGTACAATGACAACCTCCCAGGTCTTCAAATGCAACTACTTACGTTTTACTTTAAAACTGACACTGGAAACCAACCAGACATTCCTGGGGAAGCAAGCCCCATGCCAGGCCAAGGCATGGAGTCCTCTCCCCGTGCTTACTGCCAGCACTATCCAGTCTGAAGCAAGCTCGGTCGTGGGCCTTGTCTCAGCAGAAGCTGGGTGATGCACCAGCTTTTGCCAAGTGTGCCAAACACCATTTTATCTCTAGAGCAACATTCCCTTCCTGGGTTTGGTTGGGTAGTTCTAAGATTGTGTCACCAAATTACTTTTAAAACCTTCTGACAAAACCTGCCCTGTAACAAGAATAGACAACAACTTCATAACCAGGCCAAGCCTTAGGGCTGGTGTTAGACAGAAATGGTGAGCCTGCGCATGGTCACAACAGTCCCACCAACAAAGCCATTTTTGTTTGGATTTGTTCCACTTAAAAGAAAAAACACAAACCTCAAAAATGCACACTAACAATTCTCATCTAGGAAACATCACACATTGGCTCTTTGGATATAGAACAACCCCAACAGTTTTCCCTTATCATAGACACAGCAGTGAAAAAAATGTTCAGAAGGATGAACGGCCTTCTCAAAGAAATGCCATGGTCATGGGGAGGCCATGACCATGGGGATATCATACTTTGTTTGAAGAACATTCAGTTCTGCAAATTCAAAAAGTTACTGTTACTGTCTCTATCAACCTGGTGCTGAACTCATATTTGAAACTTTCCTGAAGGAAAAATGCCCTCCTCTACCACATGTGCATCTCAAACCCCCATAAAATTAAGGAAGTACAACAATCTATTTTTCAAATGAAGTCAGCATTTGAAAGGCCTCAAAAGCTCGTAACAATAACCTGGGGGGCTGGGAGAATGCTCAAACTTGTAAGCAATCATTGGTGTCTTCAGTAAAACACACAACCTCTAATTAAAGTAGCAGAAGTATCTTCTTAGTATGTTAATTATGATCATGATAAAACCATCACAGGCACTTACAGTCAACTTATGTAACTGCTGCTTCATGTATATATATATACACACAAAACAAACAGAGCTAAAAACTAACCCCATCCAAAACCTAATAAAGTTCACACTGACTGTAGCTCTACTGCAAAACAAGTTAGGTTTTCATTAAGTCCGTCCATAGGAAATATTTTTACAGCAACACTACTTCTCTCACTGCAATTTGTGCAATTATGTCACTACACAGCTTCCACAGAAATATTAAAAACCAGTCTCTTCAAAGAGACATGCAAATTAGATATTTCACGGTGCAGACAAAAGGACGCACCCCTGCAGTCTGGCCTGCATGAAAAACTTCCTCCTTCTTTTACACTCCAGAAAATTTATATCACCTGACACATTTCATTAACAGCTAAAACTGTAATAACTGTACCCTTCTGTACGGCCTTTGTATTACCACATTTTATTAAAAATCAGATCGTATCCAAAAGACATTTCTAAAGCAGCATACTATAATCATCAGCTTTACCTACTACTGCCTGAACTGATCTGGCAAAAATTCAAGAAAGAAAAATGGATGGGGGCAAAGTAGGCGACCACATACCACTGTAGGGTAAACTTACATCGACCTTAATGATAGGATTTTGCCTCTATTTTGTATCCCCAGCTTTAAGAGGTCAAATGTTGAAAAATGAAAACCAAAACCCCTTAGGCAATTATCTCAAGGCCTGCAGCAAACAGGAACTTTGCAGTTCTTTCTCCACCTTCATTCAATTTGACTGGAATTCCAGTCTGAACTTATCAAGACTTCAGAGCTCAGATTTGACTGCTGTTCCAGTAAGAAGGAAAATAAAAGGCTTGAACCAGTCTTGGACTCAACTTTGCTGCAACTCCCCAGTTTAAGTTACTCCTCTCGTCTTGCGGATGAGGGATGCAGCAGAGCATTCATGGCTTAGCTGAGAACAAATTGGTAAAGGCAGTTGGCTGCTGGACCTCAGCCACCCAGCCCCATGCCACCACCCACTAAAGCCCATGTCCTAGTGACCTCAAGACCACACTGGTGAGATGGTACTCAACCCTCAGATCTCTGCATTGTGAGGAAACCAACCAATCGAGTCAGCAAGATTATGCCTTGAATAAACTCATCAGCGTGGTAATGATAACCTGCTTCTGAGGGGTTTCAATCTCTTGTTTTTCTACCACCTGGATTTTATCACTCA
The DNA here is from genome assembly GCA_013398855.1 of Mohoua ochrocephala. Classification (NCBI taxonomy): domain Eukaryota; kingdom Metazoa; phylum Chordata; class Aves; order Passeriformes; family Acanthizidae; genus Mohoua; species Mohoua ochrocephala. The sequence continues at coordinate 637,197 of VZTA01004839.1, forward strand.
CACACATTTAAGGCTACCAAGCACTTCGGTTGCAAGCAGAGTGGGACTGAAAAAAGGACAAGTTTCTGCAAAACTCCTACATTCCCTAAAAAGAAAGACAAAACTACTATTACCATTACAAAAATTGAAAACTGCCACCATCTTGTGTCTCAACCCTTTTTGCAAAAATACACTTGCTGCCCAGTTTCAGTATGAATTTGTTTTCCAGAATACACACACATACACATTAATTTCTTACAAATCAATTCAGGTGCCTCTAATGCTGAGATAATTGAAAAGACGACTGGTTTTAGCCACATGCCCGCTTCTCTGCTAGATGCTACCACTGAGAAACCAGTGTCAGCTGTCACAGCCCTCACCCAGCAACAGAATCACTACAAGGCTGCAGATGACTTCCACAAATCCAGGAGGCTCCTTTCTCAAATAGGATGAACAAGGTATTTTTTTCTTTTTACAGGTGAAAAAGAACAGAATAAACAAACCAAAACCAGAAGAACTAGCAAAGGAAAGCCAGAGTTTTACTTTTGTACAGGTTAAAAAAAAAAAGACCAGAGATAATATAAAAAAGCATTAACCAAGTCTGCAGCATGAGAGAACTACAGTGCAACAAACACCTCGTGGCACAGGTCCCAACTTACCCAAACACTGTGCTAGCCTGGTGCCATGTATCAGCAGACAGTTTACACCACTAACATCTCCAGTGCTTACGTGAGCATGCTGCTCCCTTCTCATCAACTCACAATTTCTGCATCTGGGCAGACAATTCTGTAGTAGTGAATCACTTCAGAATCACAGGACAGTTGTCATACTCAGACATTTATTTTTTAAATAACATCAACGAAAGAACAGGGTGATACCAGTGCTATTTAGATCAATATTGGCAGGACACAGCGGAGAGAGAACAGAGTAGGAGGCCACAACCGGTAGGCGTTCAAGGGAGGTGTGAACAGAAGACTTCAGAACATGGTTAATGAATATCCCACTGGAAAAGCTGGATAAACAAACTCTCCGTCTGAGGAAAGGTCAGGAGAACAGCAATTAGGCTGCACTGGAGAACAGGGCTTGCTTGCTTACAACCTGATGCTATGGCCCAACTCCAAACACAAGTTATTTTGCCATGCTGGAGAATGGCCACCAGGAAACCAGAGAAGGGGGAAAATGATTACATGCTTTGTTCTTAAGCAGCAAATGGGAGAATGTGTTGACTTTACAACAGAAAGTTCAAAAAGTGGTTCTTTTTTCCTTTCCAAACAGCTATTTCCCTGCTTTTATGGGCAGGATGTTACAGGCACAAGGAAGCGCTGCTGCTACTCCACCTTTCCTTAAGCCTGACTTCGGCTTCAGGAAATGTAATTATGAAGCTTATGAAGGTATGAGATCTGCTAGAGCTGATAGGCATTTCAGGTGGAAGCAGAAGAGTCTAGTAGAATTTCTCATTTAAAAAAAAAGTCCTTGTTAATGTTAGAGGGAATAAGGATAATCAGTGCCACCACACCCCTCTGAGAAAACACTCAGAAGACAGAACACATTGAAAAGGATGGGTCACCTTATGGGCAAGCATCAGATAAGCTGAAACCAGTACAATCAAAATTTCCTCAAATAAACAACAAATTCTGCAAAGCAAAATCACAATGGCCTTTTTATTAAGAGTATCTGAAATATTTTGTTAACATTTCCTGTACTTTAACAGAAAATACTGAGAACTCACGGTTTTAGCCAATTAAATGAAGCATGCAACCAGATATCAACACAATTTTAAAAGGAGATCAAAATAAAAGTTTTTTTAAAAAAACTCAAACCAAAAAACCATCACACAGTTGGAAACAAAGCATTTGCCTATGTCTTTAAACTTACAGTTGTTAAGTTACTAAGTTATACCACTATCTTATTAGAAGTTTATAGATCACAGGAGCCATTCTTAGCTTACAAATATACACACGCACACTTAAAACTATACAGTAAAGTGGAGTCTTTTTGAGAGCTGAAAAAATTAAGAATATATCTGGAACCTGTGACACACACAAAAGCACTAATCAGACCCGTCAGTCCACATCCACTCTTCCACTGAGCATATATAATACAGGTCCGCTAAGAAGACCTCTCTGATTGCCATATGTGAAGGGCCTCAGCTTTTACATCTCAATCAAACATGTCATTAATTAAAGATTTGGTACTTCTTCTGTTCCAAACCTGTACAGGCAATTTTGCCAGAACACTGAAATTCAGACAAACTTCTACCTTTGCATAATGTGATAGCAAAAACTTTTCAAATCGACAAACACTGAGGGTTCACATAAAAAGTTACTCTGTAATGCCTGGTTGCACGGGGTAGGGAAGGGAGAGAGGAGCACATGGGTGTTTCCCCTAGGCAGCATCCTAGCAAGCACTACCGTGCTGTAACACAAGGAGCAGACCTGGACAACAGAGCAGTGCAGAGAAGGCATTCCGTTTTTAAAATGCATTAATTTAGCATCCAAACAATCACTTCTGATGCACATTATGAATGTTGAAAGTTACAGTAGCATAGTAGTAAGTGTCACTTTTACACAAAAACTACAAGACACCCCAAGTATAGGGAAGTTCTCTCAAAATGGCAAAGCGCAGTCCTCCATTATTAGGACCATTCATCAGGAAATCCTAATGAAATCAGCAGTATTCTTCATTTACTAATTAGTAAAAGTTAACAAAAATCGGTGGGGTTACTTACATGGGCTGACTAAGGTGACACACCGATGCCCACATGTGCAGAAAAGATACGTTTTCAGAAAAAATGGCATGGCAACATTGACGTGTAGAAACACGAGTTACAAGGAACAAAGGAAGCTTACTACATGCTTTTAATCAAATAGCTTTTATGATGCAAAGTGGGAAGAAGCCAGCCACAGCTTTTCAGCATTTCAGAAAAAGAGCCCGGGCAATCTAAACAAGCAAACTACAAAGGATGCGAGTGATCTAAGAAAAGATAATGCTGCGGGATATACAACTTGAGGTGCCACCACACCTTCCAATTTTGCTTCAGTAAGCTGCATTTTGTTTGCAATTCCTCAATCTCATACACCTAACTAATTTACATTATTGAAAAATTAACAAGACTCGCAAACATCTTATAGGCTTAACCAGACTAGGAAATACCACCTTTCTAGTGCCTCAGAAGAAGTCTCGTTCTGTCCTGAGGAAAGAGTGATCAAAACCAGCAACGTCTTGATGTTACTGCTAACACAAGGAGAGAGTGCTCTCCCCTTTTTGTACTCCTAAGCAGTTTTACGTGGCCACGTAATTATACTAGAAATGAAGCACACCTGCTTCCAGCCACCCTCCCACTGAGACACGTGCTGGTTTGGGTCGCACAGCTCATATACAGGATAGCCAAAAAGCCTGCTCTGGGATGAGGCTTTCCAAAGTACCCTCTGCATCTGACAGGGGGGCAGACACTGTGGAGACCCTGCACTGTGTTCTGCTCCTGCCACCAGAATCACAACTCCATGCTCCAAGACGCAAAGGAGGAAGCTGGGCTGGAAATAATCTACTTTTTCCAACAGAACTAATCCCACTGCCCCTCCTCTCCTGCTTGGCACATCTCGGGAGACCACCAGCCACCACTGCCTGTTTTTCCTGCCCACCAGAACACCTGTGCCCAACCCGATCTCAAAATGCTTTGAAGGGAATTCATGTGCATGTAAACCGGCAGATGTAATATCACCAGGGGTCATGCTCTTGTTTTAGCTAGTTCAGGTGTTGTCACTAAAATGGGAAACAGAGTAATTTTCACCACAGAAGCAGAGTCTTTTATAAATTAATAACAGAGAATAGGTAGATGACCAACTGACTGCTGTAGCTGGTGACAGGGCCGGTGGGCGGAGAGAGGGTCCCTGCTGGCAGGCTCTGGATTGCCAGCCCTTTGCAGGGACTTGCCCATGAGCTGGGAGCATCAGACACGCTCCTGTGCATTAGGACTGGTCATAACTACCCTCCTGCTCCCTCTGGGATCTCTTTGCAAACTACTACTGGTTAAGAGAATAATTTGCCAGCACAACTGCACATTCCTGGGAATATTTTGCAAATCAGCTGTAAACAGCAGGCTTAGCAAACCTTTTCTAAACTTTACACAGAACAAGGAAACATTATCCCTGCACCCATAACCTCAGCACTCTTGTGTTTCAGTTTACACTGAGTCCCATACATCTATTTAATGGGATGTTTTGAAATACCAAGTTATCAGGAATGCTGGCACTAGAATACTGATTCTCACACTAACTTTTCTAACATTACAAGATCTTCCAGATCCGACTGCTCCAGTTCACAAAGACTACTCCCACTGAGAAGGCTACCGCCACCCTCCACCACAACAGCTGTCTGCAGAACGTGATCTCTGCTTCTGTCCAAACCCTCGCTGATATTTGCTGTCTTGACTCAAGCTGTTCAAGTGACTGCATAGTTTTGAAGTAAAGAAAGCACTGAACAAATCCAGTTGAACAAGATTAAAAACTAAAGATTAACAGAAGAAAGAGCAGCAAAAGGAGCATAGCAATGCTCATTTAGATTTATAAACAACAGAATGCAACTCTCCCCATACCCAGACCGACTTAGAAACTCCCAATATCCAGCTTGCTTGTAAGAAACGAGAGACATCAAAATGCTGCCAAGGGACACCTGGCCCCTTAAGAGGCCTCTAATTTACTGTCTCTGCAGCTGGATAATGGGGAAAGTCCGTATTTTTCACTGCAGCACTCAAACCAGGAATGAAGAGCCAGTTCAGATTTTGCCATGAATACACATGTAGTTTTAAGATGAGGTTTAATCTAGGAGGTTTTAATTGTGTGCCTTTGGAAGTGAAGTACTGAGCAAGCGTAGGCGATAAGCCTTACTATGAACTCGAACACAACCACTAAGTAATGGGTTTAAGTACATTTCACTGAAAATAAAGCTAGGGAAAGGTACTAGAAATGCTTTCAGAAGATAAATACAGCACGCATCCAAGTGTCAAATTTGCAACAATAATTTTTAAAAAGATCATTTTAAAAGAACACAAACCATTACCTCTGTGGCACACAAGCATGTACTGACTGAAATTGCACAGATGGCAACAGCCATTTTTTCAGTTGATCACAACTGCAAGTAATGTTAAAAAGGTTGAGCCAAGGTTCTCAACATTACATATTAAGAAGACATTTATCCCATCTCTCAAAACTCCAGCCAAACAGCTCCATTGCAGCAGAGGGAGAAGCTGCAGGGAAATGGTCGGTTTGTCCACGACAGAAATTCATCTGAGTGTCCCTGGAGCAGCTGCAACTGCAAAGAGAAAGCTGCGGAGTCCAGGAGGATGACAAGGAACCAGCGGGGAAAGCTAGCACAGGCACAGCAAGTCAGGACCATGTGCTGAAAGAGATGCATTTAGTGCTGTTTCAGAACTGTTGCTCAATTCAAGGTCCACCTATTCTTTAAATAAATGCATCCATCTTTTTGAGCAGCATTGTTAGACTTGTTCTCATCAACAACTAAATAGAGTTACAGAACAAACTAATTCATTTATAGGTTACCATCAGCATATTATTCTCCACACTACACGTAGCACTATTTTCCTCATACACTTGCAAACACAAGCTTTTTGAGGTGTTCGTTGTAAATATTTTCATCAAGCAACTGTAACTGTGAGGCTGGGTCTGTAAGAGCCTTTGCTGCAGAAGGAGCCCAGCAAAGAAGGGGGGAACAGCGGGAGAAACCTCTCAAGTGAATTTGGCCTGGCAGGAACAGATTCTACCCCTGCCCTGAAAAGGAGTTTAAAGTACAAAAATATCCACAGATGATGGCTAATGGCAGGTTCTCTCCTTTTAGGGGAGCTGACTTGAGACCTGGTAGTTATTAGGATTTGCTGAGTCATGAACACTCACATCTGCAAGCAAAGCAAACACAAGCAGGACAAGTTCTCTGCAATGTGAGATTCATGCAGAAGTCTGTCACAGCTGTAGATCTAACCAGATCAGAAGCAGAGGACAATCATACTACACAGAGGAGGAAGCAAAGCGGGAGACAGGATAGGACACGAGACACTGGTCTGATCAAAACACCTGAACAGTTTAATTCCCATGCCAGGTGATGCAGTAAGACAGAAGAGCCAATTCCACCAGATAAACACAAGTGCCATACCTGAGAAATCCCAGCACATCCAAGATGCCTGCACAGGGCTGGCAGACGTGTCAGAGGTTTAGCTGGATGCCTGCAGCCTACCAAGTGGCAACAGGAGACTGGGCAGGATGCATATCCAACAGTATCCAAGACAACATTAGACACTTGTGGTTTAAGCAACTGAGTCCCAAACCACAGGCTGACTTGGTGGTGAGCTGAATTGCTCTCAGCTGTACTGCCAACACTGTCAGTGAGACACTCACATTCACACACTGGCATACGGGTGTTCAGTCCAGAGCTGAATCCTACTCCAATGACACCAACAAGAGGCAGACTTCAAAAACACAGAAAGGCAGAATGGTTTTTGCAAGTGGATCTGTGGAATTCCATTTCACAGGACTCTGGGGATGCTACAAGTTTACACGGGTGCAAAAGCAGCTAGATAACTCCCAGGAGAAAGCAACCTAGCCTGCAAATCGAAGAGGCTGGAAGAGCGTTCTGTCAGGACACCACTGCATAACTGCCCCGTTTCTCTTGCTCTTCCCCAGCACACACTATTAGCAATTGCCAGATGCCGCTCTAGACAGATCTTGCTTTTGACTTCATACGGGTATCCACATGTTTCTTATGTTTCAGCTTCCACATGAAACGGGAATATCATCGCCACTGCGCAAGGGAGAGAAACAGCAGGTCCCAAAGTGAGGATGGCCAGCCAAGGTGACCGTCAGATGAGCAGGCACAGAGCCCGAGGTGAAGCAGCTGGGGATCACCCAACTCAACCACAACACAAAACACACTTTAACTTAAAGCCAGGAATATGAGCAGTGGTGTACTTGCAGAAGGGAAGAAGCTGTTGTTAATATGTTGTTATTATTGGAAGGCACATTCACAAACATTTGGGAAATATCATAGGGGAAAAAAAAATCCCTGCTGAAATGATTAATTCTTCTTTTAAAGCAAGCTTTGAGCACCATGCAGGGAATTTATGGCCTTATGCCACATACTCCACAATAAGGAGAAGGGGAAAGACTCATCAAGATTAGCAGCATATATTCTGTGTGCTGGATGAGGCAAAGAGTATGTGGGAGGGATGCTGGCAAGTGATAATGTAATTAAAGTTGTAACTTAACCCAGAGAGACGAGGAGGAATAATAACGCTGGCTTTTCCAAACTTAGCCATCAAGTCTTTTTAAAAATAAACACACAAACACTTTAATGTGGTCATTTATAAAAGAATTATTTTATTACCTGGAAAGCACAATCCAGAATTGGAGTACCAGAGAACTAGGATCGATTAAGTATCTATGAAGACTCTGACAAGACTTTACACTTAGGGACAATGAGATGTTTTCAGATTAAACAGTTACACTTAACTTTACAATACTAAGCCTTGGCATGCATATATATACATATATATACACACACACACACACTCTCTCTCTCTCTTATACCTTGACAAGAATTCTGCTAAACAACTATTTATTTTTACAAGATTTATGATAAACTAAAAGATGTGAAGTTGAACCTGAATGGAAAAATAAGATCATGAACAGACGAAACATTGCAAAAAGGAATCATGTTTTCTCGCTTACTTTCTTATTAAAATAGACTGCAGCATAGGTAACTCTTAAAAAGACTTTTTTCAAGAGCTCCTCTCTTGGGGGAAGAATTTATTTAGCTTTTTGTACAAATGGTCTTTGAAACATATTCTTGCTTTAGATGTTTCAGTTACCACTTACATTGCTGCTTCCAATTGAAACACAGTAATTGCTTTCTCCTTGTTAGTAATGCTCTCCTCTGCTCTATCTCAGCACCATGTCAGTGCATTGTCCGGTCACCTGACAAGATGGGAGCTACCTCAAGTTTAGCAAGACCATAAAACTCGTCTCTCACTTGTTCAAGTTGCGGCTTTCAAGCACAAGTCTTGAACCTGAAGTCAGTGTTTTAGGATTAACAACACTCTCAGCTTATTTCAGAGGTCTATTTGAAGCTCCCAGAAAAAGCAGTAGTACAAGTTTTCTGCTGCCTCATCTTGGTATGGTCAACCCACCACACATGCAGAAGACATTGCAGAGAGTAGCTGTCCTGGAGTCTCAACTGAGGGGAAAAAAATCTGCCAAAGAAATTTCCACTCTCTCAAAGAAAGCCTGGCATTCCAAATAGCAGGACAAACTTAAGAGAACCCAGCTCTTGTTTCAACCCACAAGACAGATATCAAATTGTTACAGCTGGCTTTCATTTCGACCGGTCAAGAGTGATCTGCAAATCCTACACACTTAAGGCACATGAGAACTAATCTATCTGGCCAGGGAAAAACAAAGAGAAAGAATTACCCCCTCTATTTACAACCTTTGAGGGTAGAGACCCAGATTTTATAATATCTGCCTTTCAATTGCAGTAAGCATTAATAGCCTGCTATCAAGGAAAAAAAAAAAATTAAAAAAAAACCAAACTAAAAAAAGGGCACCATTTCCATTTCTGCCTGAATATAGGTGGACAAAGAAATAAGGAGAAACATGGAAAGTGAAGCCCATAATATGTATGATCTAGTCTAAGTAGAGATACCAAGTAAAGAGTAACTAAAAGAAAAATCAGCTGAACTACCATCCGTCTTGCTGCAAAGGATATTAAATAAAAATAAAATTTAAAAAAAACCATGAACAACAACAACAAAACCACTGAAAAAGATAATAAAGAAAAGTGTGAGCAGATAGGGTATCTGGTCAAGAGTTCAAGACCACATTCACATTTCATGGGGTAATCAGATACTGTATGGAAGCAAACGTAACAGGATGCCCTCTCCGAGCAAATGAAAAATTAGTGGCTGGAAACTAACAGCTTCTGTGTTCCTGGGTACTGGGGGGACCAAACCCAGTGTGCCAGGCAACCCTTCAACAAATATGGTATGCATTAAAAACACATAGAGACACTGTAAAACCCCACTTGCACATTTGTTTACATTTCCCTAATCTGAGTAATATGCAGAGTGGCACTGGTAGAGGACAAAGAGCTATGTCTGGCACCACAGAAAAAGGAAACTAAAGGTCCTTGAGGGTTTTCCTTGCAGCTGCAAAACAAAAACCAAAGTCAACCTTCCTGCCGTTCATCTTCACACCTTTTCCAAAAACTTGCACTGATAAGGGATCAGAGGGGGTGGTGGGGAGGGGGGCGGGATAGCTGTTTGAAAGTCATGTTTGACTAAAAATCCACCTCAAAGAATCCCACCACCATCTGTTGCCATTTATAGCAGGGGTATATTTTAAACCATACAATCCCCTGAGGCAATGCTGCTCCTCACACTGGCCTCTCTTGCACAATTCAGAGAATTCTGCTCTGAGTAGCACCAACACACAGCTACAGCACAGCTACAGCCCAGGGAATTAGAAGATAAAGACAAGTATCCTCCATTTTATCTGAAGTCAGCAAGTTTCTCTCAACACTTTGTAAATCCTGCTACTACCCTGATGTTACAACTTTCTGTCAGAAAACCCTTGGGCCGAGGCATGCGTGGAGAGGTAGATAATGGAACATTAAGCTTTTGTCAAGTAAAGAGCAGGCTACACATCAGGATAGGGCTGCTGCAAGCAGCTGCCATCAGATCAGAAGGGCAATATATCCTACCTGGGGTCAGGGTAAACTGAAAAACCACCCCAGTGAGGGCAGCTACAGAAAGAAATGGATGAGGAATTCAGAACACCCCTCCACTCCCACGGCAGGAAGGGAGTGGAAATCTCTTTGACAGCCTCCCTGCATGAAAGGCTTCTCATGCCCCATCTTGTTTTTACCAGCAGACCTCTGAAGGACAGCTCACAGCCACCCACAGAGCAACTGGCTCAGCGCCCACCTGCTCCGAGCACATCTAGGGAAGCCCGAGTGCGAGCGTCTCAACCTGTGATGTGGCTGCACTGACACAGGGGGTGCAGGCTCCTGCAAATTCATCTGGGTGAAAAAACACAGTGGCCTCCTACACAGAGCTTCTGAAAGGCACAGACTTGATGAATGCAAATCAGATAGTTGTACCAAACTAGAGCGGGTCAGGAAAAAAGTGCAGGTGATCATCTGACCTATCCCATAGGGATTGAAACAAACATTGGCATTTGGGGAAGGAAACAGCTACAGAGAGTAAATACTGGGGGCTCCAAGTACCTGCATGGAGAGCAGGTTAGTAGCTGTGGTATCTGACAAAGAAAAGAAATGGCTCTAGGAGGTACCAGAGATCAAAGGAAAGTAAGTAGTAGAGCAGGGAGGAGATTAAAGGCTCGAGCTGCAGACACCCACTCAACTCAGGCTGAGTCAGTGTAACAGCTTAGAAAAGACATGGGAGTGAGTACTCAAACCGTGGGGGAAAATGGAATCCTGCTGCACCCAGGAGATGTGCAAGCAGAAGTCACCACAGGGAGCAAATAAAACCAGCTAAGGTAGGGTTGGGGAAGAGGAATCAAAACCAGATGCACGCCACTAATGGAAGGCAAACGCAGTCACTGTTCCTCTATCATGAGCACTTCCCTGCATCACAAATGCCTCTGAACCAGGGTGCTCTTTGGACATGGCAACGGTTCACCATGACAAACAAAACTGTCCTCTAGTAAAGTCACACCACCACAGCCTCCATGCCCAGGGAGGAAACACTTTGGAGAAGCAGCTGGAAGCCATTTATATTGTATTCCAGTATAAATGTTCAATGGTCCAGGACGTACAGACATTTCTCCTCAGTTCCAGTTAAGGATTTGCTTTAGAAGGCCAGGACACAGACTGCTACACTTCCAGCTCTCCAGAAGTCAATACCATGCCCGGGAAGGCTCAGCCTTGGTTTACAGTTCACCCTACATCTGGTTTAGTACAACAAACGTGATTTGATCTCCCTGCAGCAGGTGCTGTCTTCCGGCCTCTCCTGGGCCACTCTCGGAGGGCACAGATGAAGGTAAGCTATAGCAGCCTGGCCTGCACAAGCATCACTTCAATTCCTCCTTTCTCTAAAGATACTATTCACACTACATAGCAAGCAAAAAAGGAAATGGAGGTAAAGAGCCAACTGCAACCAGTGAGCAGATTTGTGAGTTACGTAGTATAGCTTCCTTGGTCATACAACAGAATAAGTAAAGAAAAGCAATGAAGGCAGTACAGTTTGGTGATCCAGAGGTACCAAAAAGAGGAGCAATGTCACTTGCTGCTAACTAATAATTGAGATCAGCCTGTCTCTACTCACTGTGAAAGCCAAGGAAAAAGGAAGCAGCACTTTACTTTTCAACAGTTGAAAAAGCTAAAGGTATTTAAAATGCACATTAAAAAGGAAAGGGAAAGATAGTTCTTTTCCTACAGAGGTGAACTTTAGTGCACCAAATGTCCTCATGTACCTGGAGGCAGCCATCGCTGCACCCACTGCATGTCTGGGAGGAAGCTGCTGGGTGTCACTGACTAACTTCAAATTAAAGCCTAAGTCAAAAGGCAAGGTGCTCCTACTGCTACGTGTAAAGCAAGCTTCTAAGGAAGCACCGTTGTCAAGTCCTGGGTTTTTTTCTGTAAAAGTACCTGTCACAACAGCTAAGCCATTTTAGGAAGTGCTTATAAAAGAGTAAGCTGAATGTAGTGCTAAATTTGAGGGTTACAGACATCGAGCCTTTTTCCAAATTACCTTTCATTTCAATATCACATTTAACAGGTCAGGAGACTGAAAGGCTTTTCCAAACTTCAAGAGTTTGAAGTATGATTTTCACAGGTGTCAAGTGCTTGCAGTTGTCATCAAGTATTCTGAAGGTGTAGGGCAAAGAGCTGTCAGTCGTATTACAGAAAAAAATCCTTTAATTCTTTCCATGGCAATCAAACCAGTAACAATAAAACTTATTTGCACAGTAAAGTCCAAAAGAACTATTAATTTAAAAATTAATGCTTAGACTTGTCTTTACATTTAATACCACGGTATGCCTGCAATAACACAGAAAACAAAACATCCCTTTATCACTTGCTGCAAGCTTGATAGCACTGCCTATTTGGTCTTTCTCAAAAGGCATATAAGCTAACTTTGGCAGGCAGATTCAGTACATTTTCAAATTACTTCTGAACAGAGCAGATTACCTGCCTAAGTATTTTCTAAGTACTAAGCAATAAATGGTTAGACTTCAACAAAAATTAGCTTCCATTTGCAGCAGCAAAAGTGAAATATGAATATATGGGAAAAGATTACATGGTAGTTTTACCTCAAGTTTTTTTTGCTTTAAAATAAAAGAGATAAATTTTTCTGCCATTTTTGACACATCATCTATTGCCAATTTAACAAAGCTGAAGGAAGAGTCCTCTAACCAAGAGAAAAGATGGAGAGCACTTACAGGAGTTGTTTATGAGATGACAAAATGCATCAAAGAACCTATTAGTTATGCACTATAATATCAATTCAGACTAACCATGAAAGGTAGTTCTGGAAAAAAGACACTCTTCATTAGATCGCTCCAAAAGACAGATAACGTCTTCAGACTTGAAGCCTGTGCATCCAATTTTAGATTTCCCAACAGCAAGTAACTTAGAATTGTAGCTACCACGTATTTTCTTAATGCTCAAGTCCTATGAGCAGTAGGTGGCACTGCATGGTGTAGTGTGTCACTTTAAAGCACCATTAAAGAAAGGCATTTATTTAAAAAAAAACAACATTGTCCAGTCAATCACCTACGGCGGGGAGCTGGGAGAATAACGAGAAGAGAGGCAGGCACGAGCACCGTTCACAAGTGAACGATATGATGCAGAAAACCCCCACACGAGCTCCCCGTGTTCCGACATGGCCAGGACCAAGCTACTGCCCAAAAACTCTGCTGAACCTCAGCCGACTCCTCCTCAAACACCCCGGCACCCCTGCAGCGCCCGTCACTGCAGAGCTACAGCGCAGGACCCAGCCCGGTGCAAAACCCTCCACACCCCAACCAGCCTTCTCACCTCCCAGGCATCTTGACTGGCAAGGTTAAAGCTCCCAACAGAGATAGCTTCTTTTCTGCTGGCACCCGTACTCAAACAGCCTCACTCCCTCTTTTTTCCCAGATGAGTCATGGTACCGGAATTCTCGATCTTGCACACTACAGCCCCACCAAAGGCGGAATCAGCTTAAGCAAGGGATAGATGGAACCAATGTTACACTGGGCAACGCAGCCACCAACTCACGTCGTGCAGAAGTCCTAACAGCTTTTATTTGTTCTAGGGAGCAAACACCACAGCATTATCCCCCAGACTTGGTCAAACATGGGCGTTAGGTTTTCCTAGGTGTGACACAACCCAGCAACCTGCTGCTCTCAAGGACAAATGGAGTACTTCACTTCCCTTCCCTACAGCTGTGGGGTCTCACCTCCTTCCCTGGATCTCAGCATTTCATCAAACCCTCGGTGAGTGAAACTCAGCTCACTACTGAGCCAGGAAACTAACTCTAGAAGAAAAACTAAGCTAGCAAAACAAGGTGCAGGCAGTATAGGAGGCAATACACAGAGTACCTTAAGATTTTTCTCCAACAGCTTCAAGCTGCTCCACTTAGTCAACAACTTCTTGACCCACTCACACCATGCATGCCAAATGCTTTATTAACAAGTTTCCCAGGGCTTGGGTTGGTTGCTTCTAAAATGCAAGAAATTAAAGGCATTTCTACGCAAACCTCGAGATAACATGCCCTAGTCTTTGCTGGAATCCTTTACATCGCCTTACTCTTAAAAGAGTCTTCCCTCCCCCACTGGAAAAATGTTCAAAATGCTCCCTGAGTAAACAGTATAGGCAAAAACTCAGTATGTACAAGTTCAAATCTAAGGCTCTGGACCCATCAGATCTAGAAGAAACCCAGACTTCAGGAGTATTAACATGGGTTTTGAAAGAAGATTTGTTCACCACCAGTGAAGCTATTTGAAAAAGTGTATCAAATTAACTACACATGCATATTTTTTTTCTTCCTATTTTTATTTTATTCTTCATTTTGAAGAGACTGAAGGCCTTAAAGAGCAGATCTAGCAGGAAAGTATATGACACCAAGACTGCAGATGCTTGCCTCATCAACAGGAAACAGCCCCAGAGCCCAAATAATAATGGAAGAGTACATTGACTGCAACAGTCCCTGTGCATGGACAATCCTTTTCCAGAACTGCAAGCAAAAAACTGTAGAAGAAATTGCAGTATTGATGCCAGAGCCATTAGGCACACCTAAGCAAACAACTGACAGCCAGCCTTAGAAATTCGCCATGTGCCTTTAAACTGGGCAAGCCCCCCATGCCCAGGTGAATTTTTTTCACTGGGAGCTAATGGACAGCCTCACAGGCTACCTCCGTGCCAGAGCAGAGTCAAGCCTGTGTGGTTTTGCCCGCTCTAGACTGTAACAGTTCTTCAGTCAGATGATGCATTTCCTCTGCACCCCGAATGAACTGTCAGCTCTAAAGCAAGGCACAGCTGTGGAGTTTACTAGATAAAGCACCATTCACATTTTGACTTAGGGCCTGTAGTGACGAGAATTAGTATGGGAAAATGCTACTTGAAATGACGCAAATCACCACGTGCCCTTTATGATATTACAGGGTCACTGAGATAAGTTTCATGCATGCCAAAATTTTCACACACTCACTTAGAAGGATATACATTTAATTAACGTAAATGTGAATCTCTTATGTCCAGTAGTTGACTATTAACAATAAAAACAATGGCTATTGGAAACAAATAATGGGAAAAGTTTATCCAGAAACTATTTTAAAATTACAGAACTGCAAATGCCACACTGTCCTTCCTTAGGCATTACTTCTGCATTCAGAAGAAGTGTTTCCTTTATTAATATTTTTAATCAGACTTAATGTTTAAAAAGTTTCCTACTGTGCTTCATGATTTCCATATAAATCACTTGCTTATAATCCACCCTGCAGGATGAACTCTCTTTCTTCAAAGCATGAAAGTCATGTTATGTAGTTACTGAGACGGGGCAAGGAAGCAAGACACCCTCAGGAGGAAAGGAAGCATCTCTATAAAAGGCAGACATGCAAAAGATACTGAAATGTAGCCTTCAGATGGCAAACCTGAATATTCTGTTCTTTTATTCAAAACTGTTTTCCTGCTTTAAGGTGTTTTTACTTAAACTACAAATATTCCAGCTTTCCTCAACAGCCTATCAGTTTACTGACATCCCAGAGTACAATTAAGAGTAAGGTAAGAATTTAACACGCTTCCTATCAACTTGCTGCTAAGGACAGAGTCATTTGCATGTTCCAGCTAAGGCATGAAATCAGCTGCTTACAGTAACGAAGAACTCCAAGGGAATCCCATTTTCCAAAGATGGAAGTGGTAAAAGTGGCAGAGATTAAGAAAACATAGCATCCTCTACTCTGACATATAGTGCCTACCATACATGACTAAATCCTACATCCTACATGAACTGCAAAATGAAAACATATTTTTTCCCGTTTCAAAATACAGAAGATTGTATCAAATGGAAGAATGTTTTGCTTAGAAACCACAAAATTCTCAACCCTATCCCTCTTTTACATCAACTGTTGCTTAAGGAAAAAAAACAAACCCAAAACACCACAAACAAACTTATTCAGGTCAGAGAACTGCAAAGACCAAAACATACTGTTCCCTGTGCTTTATTCTAAAAAACACAGGTGTAATCAGTATGAAGACATACTTGATCTGCTTTTCCTAATAAAAGATTTCCAGTGTTTGCCTCATCTGGAGGGAACTAGACTGCTGAAGAGCCCTTCAGTCTCTGCCATACCACGCAGAATGGATCTAGAAGAAGATTTTTCACAAAAGGTATCTTAGGTTGTTTAGAGTACCAATGACAGAGTTAAGTTGTTCCAGAAAATTAGTTCTGCAGAAATAAGCCACATCACTTCTAAAAATCATTCCTAAATCCCACTCATCATTGGAAATCACCTCCAATAAATATGTGCAAAAGGTGAGAGTCAGGATGGACCACACAGGGATTTTCAAGTAACCAAGGGAAAACAAAAGTACGAAATGCAAAGCCAGATTACTTTAAAAGAAAGCCAAATCCTTTGAGGTTTACAAATGCATTAAAGATGCATCTGTCCATTTTTATCTGTGTCTCATGATAAGAACGGTTAGGGGAAAGCACGCATTCATAATCCTGCCAGAATCCAGAACGGGCCTGCTGCTGAGCGCAGCTACCTCAGGAGCTTCCCAGCTAAAAAAGCCCTTTGAAGGAAGTCCTGCAGCACTTTATTCCAGAAGAGGAAGCACTGAGAGTCAGAACCGGGGGACGAGAAGGATGCTCAAGTATCCACAGCTCCAAAGGGAAAGAGGATAATGGGATGACCTCTGTACTGCAGTAAATACACAAAGTCCAGGGAAAAGGTAATACGACGTCTCCTTTACTGGGAGCATTCACAGCTCTCCACTGTTTTGAGACAAAAGCAGATTGCCTTCTCTAACTAGGCAGCCCCTGGACTGTCTAGGGCACAAACTGAACTGTGCCAAACACCGTGTAAGAGAGTAAACACACTTAAGATGCTGACTATTCTCTAGATAAACACACAGAACTGACAACGCAGCCACAGTCAGCAGCAGTGGACACAACCCATTTCCCTTCCCTACACACTCCCCTCACAGAGTGCCACCAATGCCAGAGCGAGAGCCAGGACAGAAATGTGGAACAAAGCTCCTGCTATACTCCCTGACATAAAGAGTCCGGGCTGCTACAGGCCATGCAAACACATTGTTATTTATCCAACTTTTCAAAACTTCCCAATCCTCCTTTGTTCTAAAAAAGCAAGGCTGTTCTAAAAACATTTTCTGATTCAAATGACCCAAGGTCAGGGACAGCATCAGCTCCACTCAATACTGAAAATTCTTCCAGTAGCCTCTGAAAAGGCAACAAGAAACCCCCAAGTGGTTTGCATGCAAAGGAACTACTAAAGCCCCATTTGCCTTGATCTTGCATACAACCTACTTGTGCACTAAACTACATGACACTTCCACATGGATGCCTCCAAAGAGGCAAGTTGTGATTCAAGTTGTTCTCCCCTTGTACGAATTGTCCAGCTTGTCTTTTGAGCTGTTGCCCTGATGTCTCAAATGGCATTTGCTGACCTTCTGGCTGGAGCACCAGCAGGGTTTGTTCCTCTGCAAATCTTTCTTAGAGCTTAGCTAAAGATCTGCAGAACCTTCAATACCTGCCTGTTTCCAGACCTTTGTAAGTTCTAGTCAACACATTATCTAAGCTTAAGAGAGGGAATGGAAGTGTCGCTCCTGCAGGAAACAGAGCTAAAAATTAGCTAAAAAGCAGCCAGGACAGTTTTGAGATCCTACCATGAGCAGCAAGTCAGGAAAGGTTTTGTGTTAAGCTATACCTCCTCCACATCAACAATTGATTTTGAAACAGCTACATACTACGTTGTACAAACCCACTCGTATTTCTGCCACTCATGTTTCTACTTGTGCCATGCACAAAGAGCTTTCGGCCTCCCCAGGCACCAGCCGGGGGCTCTGCATGAACACCACGGATCTCTTATGCCAACAGGACTCTCTCGCAGCAATGAAAAGTGAGTTCAAGAGTTTCAAAAACATCACTCTCGCAGTCGCTTCTTGCAAGAGGCAAAAGCAAAGATTCTTCATGCACTTGGGTTAATTGTGCAACTATTCAAATAAAAACAGAAGACAACTTGTTTTGCTCACAAAATTAATTTTTCCTCCGGAGATGAATGCAAGATGACAGGTCACCTTGAAAATAAGCCATAAAATTAACTAAGAACATTTGCAAACTAAGAGAAAAAGAGACACTATCAAGGTTCAAGGGAAAAGAACAAACTGGAACTGAAGAACAAGACCTTTAAATGCATAGCCTTGGCAGGGCAGGAGGAGAATTTGAAATGGGACACAGAGCTATAATTGCACGGGCATTTGCTAAGTAGGTCTGCATTTGCTAAGCAGGTCTGTGTATTCTGTTGTGCAAAAGAAAAGAAAACACTCAAGAGATAAGCACTTCAGCCTGCATAGGGCTTGGATACCTTCCCAGAATTCAGGTCATAAGCAAAGACTCTCATAAGCAATGAAGGGTGCCAGAGCAAACACTTCCACGCAACTGGTCTGCATTTGCCTGTCTAGCCAAAAATTAAATGATGCACTTTTTTCTTTTTACTGGCAAACATGCGATACAAAAGCACAATTAGTGGACAGCAGCTTTACAAATTTCAGTCTCTCACCCACTTTCACTGTCTGTCAACACCTAAATTTTAAATACCGTTATATTTACTATATACTTCATTTATCTGTTGTGTTAACTCTAGAGAAAGAAATTATGCTTTCTACATTTACTTTCAAACAAGTTCTCTGAAGAACAGCCAAAGCATCCTGAAGGCTGTTGGAGAGAGTCCGTTCCATTTCCAGCACAGTCACACTCTGACAAAAGGACTTTCACTTTTAAACTACATCTAAACTCTTAAGTATATCCACCTAATACTGCAAAGGAAGTCAATGGACTGGTATTAGGCTGTGGTTGCTGGACTTCTGCATGGACCTGTCTACTATCAGGAACTATCCTCAAGCCTCCAAGCAGCAAACAGGAGGGATTTACAGTTAATAATTACCCAACATACCAATGCTTATGATTAGGCTTGCTTAAGAGATGTCTGGTAAGTGGTAGTGATAAAAGTGGTAGTGATAAAAATCACGTGAAAAGCATTTGCATCCAGCCAGGTATTGTTTTATGACCTCTTCAGGCATCACAGCCACCAAGGAAGAGGTTTAAAAGAACACACAAAAGGTAAGTTGATGGTATCAGCATAAAGCTAGTCCAGCCAGTCCTGGCACACAACAAAACAGTCACTGGAAGAAAAGATGACAAAAACACCCTGCACACATTTCCTCATACATAAGCTGCTATCATAAACATCACTGTCTGTATAGCACTGACTAGATTCATCATTCCTTTCAGATCAGGTCACCATCTTCAGAGCTTCCACCAACCCAACACCTGCATTGCTGTGACAGAGACCACCACCTCCACCTGGCCACCAGCCCCGCTGAGGTCACCCACAACACCCAGCGTGTGGGCAAACCTCCACTCCAGCTGCCAGCAGGAGCTCCCTGAGACATGCTCCTTGCTGTTCAGCTCTCTGGACTCCTCTCTCTTCGGATAAGGGGCCCAGCATGCTGGCTCTCCAGCTTCCTGCACTGCTAACTGCAATTAATTGAACACTCAAACTACAAGGCTCACAGCCTCCTCCCAACTCCAGCATCCCTCACCTGCACAGAAGCTGACCCAGAGCTCTCCCTTTCTTTCCGGGCAGCTTGGTCACCCAGATGCCTTATCCTGTACCCAGGCCATGGCAGAGGTCTCTGGAGAGCAGAAGGGCCATTGCAGGAACCCCCCATCAAAGCCAGCACACTGCACTGACACGAGGGAAGAGCCCATTGGGAGCGCAGACTCAGTCACGCCGGTGAGCCGGAACACTCACAGGGCTTCTTATACCTGCTCACACATCAGCCCTTTGCCCAGAGATCTAATTCTTCACACAGGTGCTACACACAGAGAACCTTTGAGCCAGGGAAGAAGGAAGAGACAGAGGCCATGCACTGTCACCTGGTCTCCTCACTCTGACTAGGACACTCCATGTCTCCTGAGGGCTAGACACACACATGCTCTCCGAGTCCAATGGCTTCCTTTTTCAGCTCTCAATAAAATACAACAGACTTTGCAATTACTTCCTAACAAATATTACTAATTGGCAGAACCAAAACTCATTATGCACAAATCTAAGTATTTGCACTAAGATTTCTCAGCGTCCCAGTACACTGCATTCATCTTAAGGGCCAAGTTCAAAGACTATTACGAAATGAGATTGCCTCCAAAAAACCATCAAATGCTTTCAGGTCTTGGCAATGTCAGTCAGGTTTTGGTCCTTCTGCTCCCCAGTCTGCTGGTAGCCGTCCATACTTGTTCCTTGTTTGTTTTAACAAAGTACCTGAAGCAGATTCACACATTTGTAAGAGAAAGATCTAAGAGAACAAGGAAGGGAGGGAACATCTTGTGTCTAATACAATAAAAACAACCAAGGTAAAAAAATAGATCTAATCTGCCACGTAATGAGGTATCATTTTATGTATTTTTAAACTTCATACTCTTCTTACATTAATAGCATACACAGCTCTGCTATTTACCATGATCCTGACAGCACCAGTGCCTTACTCATCTGAATTCTGTCCTATTTGTTATCATCAGTCTTGTGGGGGAGAAGAAAAAAGAAAAAGAAAAAAAAGAGAAAAAAAGAATCCCAGTGTGGCCTTCCAGTTTCTCCAGAAGCTAATCAGGTGATCTTCTCCCTCTGAAAGAAGCAAATTAAATTATTAAACATTCTGAAGTCAAGGTGCTCAAATGTCCCCATTCTGTGACTAAAGAAAGGCAGAAGGAGTGCACAGGCCTGCCTTCTCTTCTCCCAGCGGTCCATCCGCAGAGCAAGACCTCCTGCCGAGAGCAGCTGCCTCCTTCCCTTGCCGTAGCTTCTTCACCTGCATTTTTGTCTTCCATCCATCAAAAGAAACTTTCTTCCTCTCAAGCAGTTACATCCAAAAAGCTGCCCATATTTACACTTGTGAAAACAGCAGTAACTGTTCACGCTGTAACCAAAAAAGCCCAAAACAACAAAACAAAATCATGGCCAAAGGTTGATTACAGCAACCATTACCACAGGCAGATAGTTTCAGCTGTGAAACTTTTTATGAAGTGGCATGAAAATAGATACTGATGATACATTTGTCAAACAGATTAATAAATCCCTTCCAACCTTCCCTCAAAACTGGCAAGCAAGGCAACAAGCAAAAGACTAACACCCGATTTCCATTAACAGGCTCACACCTGCAGTGGAAAAATCTTTTAACAGCTGGAGACTGAAGTTGGTCAAGGCACAGGAAAGAGTGCAGTTACCTTTTGGTATGGCATAACATTTAAAATACATTTCAGTGTTTAAAATAGTGCCCTTAACTTTATTCTCTAAATGGACGAGCTGGCCTGTTAAACCTGTTACAGGGAACAAATAAGGGAGCATTCTAAAGCCACACGAAATACAAAGAGCTAGAAATACACAAATGCATGTATTTTAAAAATCAAGAACCTGCAAGTCAATCCAAGGTTTACACTGCAATCCTATTTGCTGCACTACTTTCTGTCAGATACCAAAGCATAAACCGTATTTTCCATTCAAGAAGTTCTACTGCTTTCTTTCTTTCAGAACCATTATTCATTAAAAGAATAAAAACAAACAACAACAAAAAAAAGCCAAACCAAAACCACACAAAACCAAAAAGCCCAGACTTCTCCACCTTCTGCCTACCTGTATCATGTCTATCCAGTCAAGAAATCTGTCCAAACACTCTAAGGCACGTCTTCACTGCACCATCAGCTGGGGCTTTCTCTCCCAAAGCACAGCTCCACAAGCTAAGCCCAGCCTCTTGAGGTCCCACCCTCTCAGTCAGCTTCCTCATCTGCACATCCCTCCATGTCCTCTAGCACCAGAGCTGTTCCTCTTGCAACCACGGAGAGAGCTGATTCAAGGAAGACTTCTGACAAAAACCTACCTTCATTAGTTTAAACTGAAGCTTCAGCGGAACCACACCCTGTGCTCAAGAGATGGCAGCCACACTGAAACAGCCTTCAACCTGCAGCATCCACCTTGTAGGTGTGTGGCTGAGATATGACAGGGCATGACCAACAGAGGTAGGATGAACAGCTCTGTGATGACCCCTTCGTGTTCCACCTTGTGAGACATCACTTGTTCCCCTTGGTTCACAGGATAAATCTAGGAGACTGGAAACCTGGCTGTACTTGGCACCCTTCTACAAAACACCCAAACAAAACGAGTCCTGCAAGTTGCACTAGGCCTGTGTTTTGACCTTTTACGTCTTAAAACAACTTACGTTTAACATTTAGTTTATCATATTTTCACCAAAATGTTTTGCAAACACCTGCTTCACCAAGAGTGAAGTATGGTGAAGTTACGAACTATTTATGGATAACCTGTATGGATTAGCAATCCAATTACTATTGCAGGTTGGAAGATCTCCTTGTGAGCATGCAGGCATGGAACTGCACAGAAACCATGAGAACAACAAAGAGGGAACAGAGCGAGCGCTGCCCAGGAAAGTTATGTTCTGGTGTCACACATCTGAAAGAGAATGGGATCCAACTCCAGCTCAGTTTCAGCATGGCATCCCCATCATACTTCAGACATTTTCGCTTGTTTGTTGGGAACAGTCAGAACAAAGGTTGGATTCTATGGAAGGACAGTATTGAGGTTCATTTGGAAGCACGTAGCAAGGGGACAGGGAAGAAGCACAGAATGGGTAAGGTTGGAAGGGACCACTGGAGATTATTTAGTCCAACGTCCCCACTCAAGCAGGGTCTCCCAGTGCACATTACTCAGGAGCGTGTCCAGAATGAGACAGGATCTCTGCAAGTACCTAAAAACCGCAGCTCCTTCCCACATCCAGGGAATGGCACCCCATTTCTAATGACTGCCCTAAGCACACTGTAATGCCCATACCTACAACATAAAATACCAATGCTAGTATTCATAATCCTTATAATAAAAAATACTCCTCTCCGCTGCCTTTTGTTTCTGACACAATCACTACCAAATGTGAAATGCCTTCTGAAAGGCTTTTTTTCCACTCTATCTTCCAGATAGATCTCTGAAGATGAAAACATATAGGTTACTACTTGTTAAATCCAGACAAGCAGCATGGAGCTCTCATCCTATATCCTCCACATAACATCTTCACAACTACTTAGTGTAGTAAATCTGTATTACATAATACTTGATTTTTCCAGCATTGGCCATAAAGGCTGATTTAAAATCAAACTCATTTTAAAACAGGACCCTTCATTAGAATTCAAGCAGGAGGAGAGGAGACAAAAGAAGAAAAAAGTGAAAAAGCAAGGGTAGCGTGCCAGCACTCCATACCATGCACTTCACCAAGCTGCTTCAGGAGCTACATTAAGCTATAAATCACTAAAAAAGAATTGCATCGTGAACTTTGGCTGCTACAGGGAAAAACACCAGGTTTATGAATTTTTTTTTTTAATACCAATTTCCACAGAACATGTCATTTTACTGTCTTAGGAGAAAAACACCTACTGCACTAATAGTCTATTATCATTGCAACTCAAAGCTACATCTTTATATGTCAGTGGCAAGTTAAAAAAAGCCTCAGGGAGGAAATCACCAAATCATTAAAATCAAATATGCTTTGAAGAATATTTGGGGTCTGCATTCGGGGGTGGGGAAAGATGTGCCTTTAATTATTTTTTAATTAAATTAACTATGAGTTTTAAAGTTCAGAGCATTAGAAACTGCTTTGATGTTTCACTTCACATATCAACCTTTTAGCACAATATAAACAGTCATGTTCCCCCATCCTGAGATAAGCTTCCCACCATGTGAACACATAATCAATTCAACAGCAGCTGTCAGCGTAGACAAACTCACAAATTCTAGCCATAAAACAAAAGCTGTGATATAACTCTATCAACCACTCTTGCCCATGACTGGGAAAACGCAGATGATCTTTAGAAGGACACTTCTAAATATGTAACTTCTGTTCTATTGGAATAATCTGCAAGTTATTTAAATCCTTCAAGATTTGTATTAGGGCACATCTCATCACCCCTCAGTCACAGGAACAAGTGGAACAATGGAACAACAGTTTGGATATTTGAATCGCCAACTGCTATGACCATCAAAGAAGACATTTCCGCTACAAGAGTACCTAAAGCTCTCCTTGCAAGTGGGAAGACCCCTTCCAGAGGAGCATAGTAAGAGAAGAAAATTGATTTGTCTATAGGATTCAGCTCAGCAGGTGCAAGACTCCTCCGAAAAGCTCCCATGCCCGCTGCTGCCAGTGGGGGGACAGGGTAACAGCAACTGGAAAACCAAGGGCACCCAACAGGAGTGAGCCAAAACAAGGGAGAGCAGCCAAGAACTCTGCCGCCTGAAAACACACTTCACAAGTTCATCTCAGGCACAGGCGAGCACAAAGTGGCTTTCTGGTGACAAAACACAGAATTAAACTCCCAGGAACCTCACTATGACTTGGTGATCATAAAGAAGTCAAATTTGCATTACACAACCTGCCAGGTTTCAAGCCAACTTACTTGATCTTCTGATAGCTGGACACTTCTTTAGAGTTGCTGTTTTACAGACAGTTCCATTCTTATTCAGAACTCGAGAAAGGTGTATATCAGGAATTATTTCTGTATTTCATAACAAACCTTCTATCACAGTATCAAGGCAATCACAAGTGCCCTACGGTTTAACGAACCAAAAGAGAAACCCTGATGGAACATGCCTGGCTAGCAACAGAGCCACTTTGATTTACAAAGCATCCCTGGTTCTCCACCTTGCCTAAATACTTGGCATTTATTTGGGATAATGTTATATAGGCTGTGATCAGGTCTAAGAGGTAGGAACCGTCTACACCGTGAAGGGTAGACAGTGGCTGGCTAATTGGCACCCAGCCTAATCCTGAATATAAAAATCTCACCGTACTAAGCACAGGAACTGTCTGCTTCATTTTACAGATCAAGAAATCTGACCAGAGCAACAAATAGCCAGAAACTCACAGTTAAATCTACTTCATGAAGTCCTGTTGCTCACAGGTTTGAGTTAGCAATAAGAACATTCTCCCAATTACTATACTCTTTGACAACACAGTCTACTGACTATTCATTCAAGAAAAAAGTTGTCATTTACAGCACAGAATTAAAAGTCTTAAAGAAGATATTTTCTTTAACATACTTTAATTAAAACATGGTGGTTTTAGTTAAGTTGAATATTATTTTGCTAACATTATACTATTTTTAAAGCAGTAAAAATACCTCCTAGGCAAGCAAGGGACCAACAAAAGTTCAGAGTAGTAGATCACATGGTCAGCTGAACACTAATACCATTTTTCAATTTCTGTGAAAACAAACTTGTTCCCATGAAGGCCAAATCAGACCCCAAAGCAATACTGTGCAGCTGATATAGAGAATGTTCAGAGAAGGTATTTAGATTTATCAGCAATTCTTGTTTTAATTGTTATAGGCCACAGCAGTGTGAGTCAGTCTCAGACTTATAGAAGAAGGGAAAGTAATTTGTACCCAAAGAATAAAACAAGTTCTTGCTTGGCTAGGACCTTGAAGAAAAAATAAGGAGGGCAGGGGCAGGGGGTGGTAGGAAATTGTTTAGGAATAATTTTTTACATAGTCATAGAACCCAAAGAAAAAACTTAAGAAAGACAACTCATCACATAAATTAATTCAACTTCATATTCAATGAGAATAGAAAAATGAAATTTAAAATAATGTGACAATGTGATTCAGAGGTTTATCTGACTGATGTCCAGAAGCTTTGCTGTCTCCTCTGACATCCATATGCATATGCAGTAGTCTCTTACCACTACAGTGAATCAAAATGTAACTAAAGCAATTCAGTATTTTAAGAGTCACTTCCCCAAGGAAATTATCAAATTATATTACCAAATACAACAAAAGATATTCCAGTCTTTGAACTCTACAACAGCCCCACTCCACAGACTATCTTAACTAGCTACTGTGAATCCATTTACTTAGATACTGAGATCCACCTACTGGGCTCTCTAAAAGCAGCTAAATGATTTTCATTACAGAAAGAGCTGATTAAGACTCCTGTCATTAGTCATCACTCCGTATCACATATTCTTGGAAAGGGAAAAAGGCATTCCCTTAATTCAAAAACTAAAGCGTCCCTGAATATCAAGTTAAATATTCCCAGTTCATCTTAAGATGACCTGCTAACTCATGCAAAAACTGCAAACTCTACTTCATATTAGATTTTACATCAAAATTAACTCAAAGATCTGGATGGATTTCTAAACGCAGAAAATCAGACTTTAGAGTAACAAATTTATGTAGACACTGCATTAGAAAAGTAACACTGGGCTAAGTTAGGCTCCATGATAGCTGTGAGTATCATGACCAGAAGATTTCTTAAATGAAAGATCAAATTCCCCTTCATAAAGCAGATTTCTCTCGTGCAGATTACATGGGAGTCTGGTTACTACTTGCATCAGGTTGCCTGCACAACTAATGTTCCCCTGACTCTGCTGTTCTTACACTGCCAGCACTCGTACGTGGGCACCTAATGGAGCAACTGCCTCAAGCATGAACTTTTGATTAAGCTGCAGATTTTTCCACAGGACATAAGACATCTCTCCTACGTGCAGAAATCTGAACAGGCAATTTTTCAGCCTGCACTTACAGCAGGACAGATATAATACTTTATCTTCCTTCTTTCCATCACAGCTCCTAAGAGATAACAGTCACAAATCAATTCCCCGTCTCAAATGACTTTTAACATGCCTCATAGGCAAGCAGGATAATTTACTCCAATTTGCTCTCAGCAGTTGATAAGTGCTCATATTTTAATCCTCCAAGAGATGAAGCAAGTCTTGTACACAGATTCCTTCCTTCTCCTCCTCCTTCACTCCTTAACCAACAAATATAAAAGCTAGGCCTATTTCTAGGTTTCAGCTGCCAGGTCCATGCCACATGGAGAGTTAGGAATTTATTTTAGCAGTTTTCAGGAGCTTGCAGCATCTACCCTTATTGCAGCATTTACCCCCAGCTATATCACGGCCATCACATGGATCTCATTTTTGGATCAAGGTACTCCTGGTGATGGAAATGGGGAGCCTGTATGTTTGACAGGATTAAAAAGAACTTTCCTCCTGTTCATATTTCTGTTCCTTGGTCTTCAACACTTAGGTTCAACAGTCTATCCTGACGGATCCAGGAACGCTTCTGCAGAAACCCTCCCTTTCCACTGCTTTTCAAAGTTAAACACACATGCATGGTAACAGAAAAGGGCCTGACCATTCTTTAAGTCACCAGTCTGGAAAGCTGGGGGATCAGTTCCTGCAGCTGGCTACAGCACGTACCTGCTGTGCACTTTAGGCACAGCCTAGACCACCTGCCACATGTCAACTTTTCTACTACTTGCAATCTAATCGAAGACTCAAAAAAACGGGGTTGGGGTTTTTTTAACACGTTTTATCATAAAGAGTAACGTAAGATACCTGTCTATGCCTGTACTACATAACCTTTCCACACATCAATAACATAATACAAAATTCTAATATAGTAGTTCAAATTACATCTATTGTGAAAATTTGCACTGACTGCTATGTTAATCTTAATAATATTGAACCTTGAACTTACTCATTTCAAACATGAGGATAAACAATGCAGGCCAATTCTCCCATTATGCAATACACAACCACCAAATTCTTAATCTTTCAGGCAGTGCCAAAGAACATGCCCGTTTCTGTACACACAATCACAATGGGTCATGCTGAAATCCCTAGTGCAGTTGCTGGAGTTTATATGGCTTTACCAGACGCTTCTCAGATGAACTACGAAAATATTTTACAATTAAATGAGCAGCTCTGAACGAAAAGACTTCCAAGATCTCAGCTTATGTATCTAAGTGAACACACTAAATCAAGCTGCTGGTGGACTGAACAGCAAGACGAGCAGGCTTTGATGTTGAGGGGACCAATTCTTCAGAAGAGAGGAACCCACTAAGAGAAAAGTAATGCTCTAAATGGAACCTCTGAACTACACTCTTCCAAGTTTACAGGCTAGTGTGATCTAGCCACAACTGTACGTAAGAAGTCACTGAGAGGAAGTCCTCTACAACAGAGGTTATTAGCCATCAATCAGGTGTTAAACTATTTGTGAAGTATTAACAAATTTGTTCCATTATAAACTTTACATCAAGGGGGACAAGTCAAATCGTGGGATTCCTGCTTCAGCGGAAATAAAATTAAGCACTTAAGTATTTGGCAAACTATCATCTTCAGTCAGAGCAGAACTCGATATTCAGTTTTTATTATTACCAATCAGGCTTTAGAGAGACTGTACTGATTGTGTACTGCAAACACAAGATACAAGGACTGTGCACTATGAGGAAGAGGATAGCACGGTCAGACTGTGCATCCATGCACTTGACCACACCTTGGATCAGTAAGGAGACAGATCACAATACAAGCAGTCCTAATTACGGAAAACAGGGATATCTATAGAAGATTAGAGACAACTGCCTTTGTAATTTGCCTTTAGTATATTATTTTATAGAATTTCTAAAAGAAACATGCTTGCAAACAGCATTTTCCACAATTACTCAGCGGGTAAAGAGTGAGACAGAGAAGCTGACAACCGGCACACCAAGTACTACGTACCCAACATCAACGTTTGATGCCTCCTCCGAGGCAGATGAACCACTGCTGTTTTTACTATTATTTTCAGCACAGCATAGATTCCTCTGCATACAGGAACACAGCACACACGCAGATGAGTAACTAGAAAGCATTCTTAATTGCTACATAAATCACATGTGGCTACTTAGCACAGCCAAATACATGTCTGCATAGGAAGCACTCTCCTCAAAACTGTCTGCAGTATTTCATCAACCTCACAGAAAAGCAAGCATGCCAACAGGAAAGCAGCAATTACTCACTCAAGTCAATTCATACCTGTCTACAGAAACGTGCGGCCTTTGTTACAGGAACCCGAACCCAGACAAAAGCCTGACAACACTGCAGTCAGGTAAGTGCTGCACTGAAACTGGGGGGATGACAGCATGCTGGGCTAGCTTCAGTCCCATCGGGGCACGCCTCTAACATCTGTGGGACTGCTGGTTTTAAGACCTTTCCTGAATGTTGGTCTCAAAAGGTGCCAATCCATATGTGTGCGTGCTAGATTTATACATATAAATCTAAATATTTTGGATCTATATATAGATAATATTTTTTTTTTAAACGTGAGCATGCATCCGTAACAGCCCTACTATTTCTACCTAAGAATGAAGCGCAGGATATACTGAATAGCCTGGCCCCATGTGCTGCCTGCAGAAGCCTCCAAGGCCTTATCTGCCTATCCATGAGGAGAGCTGGACAAGAGACCTGTCATTCTCATGTGTCTCTTCATGAAGCTTATGCTGCTTGCCTTGACTCACTAGTATAGTGTCACAGGCAAATGCTGCATTATACACCCAGCACTTCATCCAAAATTCTCCGTTGATCAGTTTATTTAGAATCATAGAACATCCTGAGTTGAAAGGGACCCACAGGGATCACCAAAGTCCAACTCTTGACCCTACACAGGACAACCCAAGAATCACGCCACGTGCCTGAGAGCATTGTCCAAACATTTCTTGAACTCTGTCAGGCTGGAGCTATGACCACTGCCCTGGGGAGCCTGTTTCGGTGCCCAACCAAACTCTAGGTGAAGAGCCTTTTACTGATATGTAACCTGAACCTCCCCTGACACACTTACAGGCCATTCCCTTGAGTTCTGTCACTGGTTACAAGCATGAAGAGATCAGTACCTGCCCCCCCACTTCCCCTCATGAGGAAGCTGCAGATGGCAATGTGCCCATTCCTTACAGTTTTCCTTACATTGCCCAGAACTGCCCCCAGCACTCGAGGTGAGGCCGCCCCAGGGCAGAGCAGAGCGGGACAATCCCCTCCCTTGCCCAGCTGGTGATGCTGTGCCTGATGCCCCCCAGGACACAGCTGACCCTCCTGGCTGCCAGGGCACTGCTGACTCATGTCCAACTTTCCCTTGACCAGGACCCCCAAATCCCTTTCCATGGCACTGCTCTCCAGCCTCTCATTCCCCAGTCTGTCTGTACATCCAGGGTTGCCCCATCCCAGTGCAGAATCCGTCACTTGCCCTTGCTAAACTTCATATGGTTGGTGATTGCCCATCTCTCTAATTTGTCAGGGTCTCTCTGCCTTTGATGGAGTCAACAGCTCCTCCCAATTTCGTGTCATCGGCAAATTTATTTTGTATTCCTTCCAGTCCCGCATCCAATTCATTAATGAAGATGTGGATGAGCTCTGGGCCGAGGATGGAGCCCTGCAGAACTCCATGAGTGACCAGCTGCCAGCTTGATGTTACCCCATTCACTTTGACTCTTTGTGCCCGACCCACGAGCCAGTAGTGTTTGCAATTGTTAATGCAGCACTGGTGCCACTGGCTTTTTACAGAAGAGATAAACTGCAGCATCAGTTTCTACTTTAGTTTTTCTTCATAATTTTGCTCTTGCAGTAGCTAAATGTTAATCAGCAAGACCCTCTTCCAAAATGGTCATTCTGGCGTTATCCTTACGCAGGGATGTACAGTTGAAATAACAGATCATGAAAAGGGGGTATCAAATTTTCTCCTTCTTTAAGTAACTTTTTATTGGTTTTTTTTTAATCTCTTTAGCGTATTCAGACGATCTTCAGTTCTGTTGCGCTGCAGAGCACTTTCCTGAATTCACCAGACTCTTCAGTTAAAAGGAAACTCCTTGTGTCTGCATGTGTATTCACACGTGTCTAAAGAAATCTAAGTCTAAACACTTTGGACCATAAAGCTGTAGGTGCCCAATACTTTCTGACTTCGCAAAACTCCACAGCTCTGCCCTTCTGCTTTGCACTTACAGCTACACAATTATCCCAACTCAATTACATCACTTAATTCACAAAATACCCACAATTACTAAGTGCTCCTGATCTTACTAATGTGAAGCCTAGCTACTGTACTCCAAGACTCCAATAGGTGAATCAAAACCTTTTTTTCTCCAACAAAAGGAAAATTAAAAAAAAAAAATCAGTGTTTCTCTGGTGATATTTAAATAAATGTCAATAACAAAGGTAATAACCCATTGTTTGTGCTCCCAAAGTTTATAGAGAAGTAACTGCCTGAGAGACACTTAATACAGTATTAATACAATAGACTAAAGAAAACAGTGGAAAGGTTGAGAGTTACTCATCCAGTCTGAATACTACCTGCCGCTGGTGCTGCACTCAGGACACTTATATTGCTGAATGCAACTCATTACATGTTTTAGTGACTTGAACTCTGCTTAGGACAGTACGTTAATCCATCTCTCCCAAAACTGTTTCTTAAATTTTTGTGTATGCCAGTAGTTACCACTTCATATAGTTAAGTCCTCAAAATTTAAACCAATGACTCCAAGAACCAACTGGTATGATAAACCAGCATATGGCAATCAGCAGCCTCTGCACAGAGCATAAATCTCATCTCACCTCCAGAGGCTGTCAGACACCAGCAGGGGACTTAGAGTTCACCACAAAATGGCCATCGAGCCCCTCCAAGTTACTGATGCACACATGCTGCATCGAGCGCTCCAAGGGAAGAGTGAGATGAAAACACAAAATAAGGACCACTAGTTTACTGTCACTATGATGTGGGCCTTAAAATAGACACAATCTCTACCCTACTCATTCCTTCAGCTCTTAACTTTCAAGTATTTCAGTTGCAACAATGTTTATCCCATAATATTCACTGACTGCCAAATGGATTTAGAAAAAAAAAAGAACAAAACATTGCTGGATATTTTTAGTTGCCTTTTTTTAAATAAGTTTCACGACTACATGTCAAACACAAACCTAAACTTCTTGGCTCCAAAGCAAGCCTATAATTAGAACGCTCATTTTTTCTGGTAGTCAGGAGAGCCATTTTCCCTAGGGAATGTTACTGAAAGGAAACCCAGGAAGAATCGTAATGGCCAAACAACGTGAAACACTAGTAAGGGACACTGGTAACACAAAGACATCCTAACTAGGCTTGAGCAGCTACAAATGGCATTTTACTACTAGAAACTGTTTTCTTCCAAAATTAAATGCTTTTTTTATGGTCTCTCTTCCTCTCAATTACATGCCTCAGCCTACTGTGCAAATTCATGTGGAAGAAACCTAAAAAAAGGTGCCTGTGCCCAGAAGTTTGTCCTACTTCCTCCCATTCTCACCAGCTCACCCATTAAAAAAAACCCCAAAACCTGCTACACCTTTCCCATCAAACCTCCTCCTCCAACAGTGAAAAGAGAGATTGCTGGTTGCCTTGTCAGGACTAGTTAGGGATGAGACTGTCACCCTCTGCCTTTGGCCTTTCCCCTTTACACCTCCTCTGCTCTTATCTCTCTGCTTTTCATTTCCAGCTTTTTTATGAATTTCCTTTCCCACACCTGCAAATCCCACTGACATGCAGAAAAGACAGCCACCAAGCCAATGTCATGGCAGGGGCACTGGGTGAGGGTGCAGGGGAAGGAACTTAGCGGATCTGCAAGCTGCGAAGACCAAGACCAGTAAGGGGAAGAGAGAAGGAGAAATCAGACCTCAGACAGGGAAGGACCAGTGTTGACAGTGAGGCAATGAAGACATTCTTGGGTGCAGAAGGAATGCGTGCATTTTTGGAAACTGCCAACAGAAGAGACTGCATTTTTTCTTGCAAACACTTTTACAGAGCCCTGTATGAAATGGTAGAAAAACAGAGCACACAGCAGAATTTGGGGTTTTTTTCCAAAGAACAGAGCAGCATCCAAGTATCAAACTTCCTATATCCAAGCCATTTTGTATGAGACATCAACCAGAACTCTCTCACATTTTGTGTGCAAACTATTCACAATTCAGATGCTGAACAGAACCTGTAGGACTGGCCCTCTTCTAGCAGCTGGGATCCGTGACCTCCATAGCACTGCCAGCTTCCAAAGCAAGGTTTCCCAAAGCACAGTGGTGTCCTCTCTCACAGATCCTTCACACGTAAGGGCAGAGAGAGATCTTGACCACAGCCTCTTCTCATGTTTCTAACCCTTACAGTTACAGTGGAAGGGGCCCTCAAACCTAGAGCAGGCAGAACCAAGAACGGGGATGTCCTCAGGTTTTTGCAGTCATCCTGACAGAAGACATGAGCTCAGCATGGCTTGGAACTAACCACCTACAATGCTTGAAAGGCCACTTTCCATCGAGACCCCTGAGAAAGGAAAAGTATTGCAAGGATTTGCATCGACCCTGCTCAAAGTGGGATAATTGGGGGAACTGGCGTGTGGAAGGAAAGCGCAGAACACATACACAGGAAGATGCACATCCCTCCAGCATATGGTGGGGCTTGTAGCAGCAGGCATGACTGTTTTCAATTTTCCTGAAGGATGGGGGTGGGTGGGAGGAAATAGGCAGAGAAAGGGGTCAGCTTTCAAAAGTTTGCCAAACATCTTATTTTAGTATTTTTTCTACCGGGAATGGACAAATTCCAACGGCTTGATCATACAGAAGCACCGGTCTGATCTTGCAAAAGCCTATGTACATGGATAACTTTACCTCGCATGAGCAGTCACACTGGCAGAACAAAAATATTTACAGTTCTGCCTTTTTCGTTTATTAAATGACTCATTGCAAACATGGAACAGGGCCACACCGAGCTTAATCTAGTTTCTGACACTTAAATTTTAAAAGAGACACAGATGATAAGAAACCTTCAATAAAGCTAAACTTTCAGGAGCAATAACGCAGCATAAAGCAACCTGCATTTTTATTCAGGCTGCTCTCAGATTGAAGTATCTCTTGCTTAAGAAATAACTTTGGGGCTACCGCTCAACCCCAAAACACCACACCGCCTATTACATGCTGCAATGGTGTTATGCTGCAATTTTTTTTAGAAGTGGTACAGAGAGAGGAAAAGTTGTCTAAATCTTTAACCACTCCAGAGATCAGGCATCCCAGGCAAAGGTGAAAGGTACTATCGCAAATTTTTTACACCAGAATTAATCCTGTCCCAGTTGCAGAATTTTATGTATTTAAGCCCATCCTTGCCCAATTAAACAAAGACAAAAATTCACTACTTAAGCTAGTGAATTTCCTTTTTTCTTTCTTTTCTTTGGAAATCCATACAAAACAAGGCTAAACACTAGTTTAGCCTTGCAAGCACAGCTGCAAGCCAAATGCTCTAAACCATTTCTTCCCTGCAAGAAAGGGGGCAGAGGGAGCTAAGACAGAAGGATAAACGTAACTGCCAGCATTTAAAGTCTTCTACAAAAAGAGAAACCCACACAGCAAAACTTAATATTTGCGTAGTTGAGAAAGACACAGAAACAATAACTATCAGCTCCCCTCTTTTCCCTTCGCTCAAGGGGACATAGTATGCATTTTTTGACTAAACCTCAAATACAAACCAAAAGTAGCATCCTCATCCCTACAAAGAGGCTTATTATGACTGTTATTGCTGGAAGGGGAAACTCACTCTTACTGGCCACATGACTGTTGAAATCTACATTCAGCATTGTTTGGAGATTTTTTTTTCTTTTCCCTATAAATCAGCAGTTCAGAGCAACTAGTAACAACTTCATGACTAGAAACATTAGCTGAGTATTTCTGATGCTGCAGAGTCAGTAACACAGATTAATTTGTTCCAGCCTAGTAAATACATACTTAAATACGTACCCTGCAACACCTCACTGCAGTATTCTTCTGGGAAACGTTACTAGAGCAGAACATCAAATTTTAGTTATGGGGTTTTTTTGAGTTTTTTTCCAGTCCCCCTTGCATGGAAATGTTAACACCACACACAACAATTGACACATTTGCACAGTTTACTACTTATACAGCTAACATTTAGCAACACAACTCATACAATAGCATTAGAAAGACCTCTATGTTTTTAGGATCTGAATCATGGACCTTCTCACATGTCACAATACAGCAGCTACACAGAGGCAGACAGCAGTTAGGTATCTATTCACACTATACTGTCACACCAGGATCCTCCTCTCTAAGAGCCAGGTAGCAGCCAGTGCTGGCCAAATAGGTTAGCAGATGAAGCTCAAGGACACTCCACAGCACTCGGCAGCTTCCAGAGAATACCTGAGGTTAGTGGGAGGCTGAAACTCAAAATGGATGAGACAAAAACAACCACCGAGGAGAGGTGTCAAGAGAAGTATCCTGGAGAAGCAGCCACGACCTGATACACAGCTGGTCCCAGCCTATTTGCCCCGAGTGCCCAAGCTCAGGTGTAGGGAGAGGGTGTGCCCAGGCTCCCTGCCAAACTTTGCAGAGGAAGTTAAAGCTCAAGAGAGCTCTTGCACTTCCTCAAACGGGAGCAGGAGTTTCCTGAGGGGCAGCTACAAATGGAACGTAACCTCAGAGAAAAAGAAACCAAGACTGGCTTTCTGCAGCAGAACACAGCCTACAGGAATGGCTGTGGGCAATGAATGATGTTTTTTGACAAGTGCCACAGGTGGACCAGAGGGCAGCTGAGGTATCCAGGCTTTGAAAAACAAGTTTATAACCAGGTCCCCATAGCAGCAGTAATGCTAACACTGAAATCTAGTGGGAAAAACTACTAAGACTTTGTAAAAAGAAACAGACACTGAACAGAAAGAAGGCACTGCTGCTGGTGGGAGCGGGTGAAGAACAACTAGCGCAAACAAAACAGGCTCGCTAGCTCATAGCCAGCCATCTCTACAATGAGATCCTGTGCATTGGGAAGAGAGAAGTGAGGGGGGATAGACTGCTCGGCTAAAGAAGGGTGACGTTTACCCTATATGGTTTAATGACTGCTCTGGGTCGGACAGGTCCTTCCCTGAAATTTCAACGCTGCCCACACAAGGGGTTGGTTCGGGGTTTTTGCTTTGTTTTTAATCAGTTCTTCACTTCAAAGTCCCACTTGCCTGAGCCTGAATGCTTAAACCAAGCCACTTAAACACTTCAGAGGGCCTTTCCCTGCCAACAAACCAGCTGAAGAGGCTGTCATTCACCTCGGAATGAGCTCCGAAAGAGCGAAGAGGCAGACCCCGCCGTGCCCCGCAGAGGCGGCGGCGGGGCCGACAGCGCGGCTACTCTCCGCGCAAACAAGCGGAGAGTTCCCTGTCACATCCGCTGCCCGCCGGGCAGTGGGGGTCCCTCAGCCCGGCTGCCGAGCGGGGCACGCCGGCGGGGACCCCTCCAGTGACCCCCGGCCGCGCGGGAGCCCCGCTGGAAGCCTGCCGAGGGAAGCCCTCGCCGGCCG
>VZTA01004839.1:673506-727822 GCA_013398855.1 Mohoua ochrocephala
GAGGAGGAGCCGCGGCTCTGGCGGCCCCGCTCCCGCCCTCGCTCCGCTCCCTTCCTGCCGCGCCAGTTCCCGGGCAGCGCCGCCCCTGTCCGCCCGGGCAGCAGGTGAGGGGCGGGGGTGGCACTTTCCCGGCCCGGAGCCGGCCGAGTCCCTGACCCCCTCCCGGACTGGTGCCGGTGCCTCCGCACCCCCGTGCTCGTTACCGGCAACGAGGCAGCTGAGGGGGGCCTTGCTGAACTAAGAAGTTCCCGAACTTTTCCGTAATAATTACCCGATTTCACTCTTCTATGCACCGTAAGAATAGTCATTTAAAAAATGACCGACGGTAAAATAATGGGGAGAGCTTTTCCCTTACAGTTCTTTCAGCAATCCGTGAATTCCGGCTTCGCGACCGGGGGCAGCCGCACGGCGCTGAGCGGTCACAGCGTCCGGTCCCGCAGCTGCGGCGGTGCCCGGCCGGGGCCGCTCCGCGCACCATCACCAGCCCACGGACTATTAAGTCAATGGAATTCATCGCCCCAGGATGTAGCGAGGAGGGAGGCTTGTGAAGACTCACCAGGGATTAGATATGTGTGCAGATAGCAGGAATATCCAGATCTGCAACTGGAAAACATTTACAGCACAAAAGTCCTGATAAGACACAGGGCAATCATCAGACTCATCACTACTAGGGGGAAATGACAGACAATGCCTGAAGGCCAGGTCACTCCGTAATTACCTGCCTCTGAGTCTCATGTCTTCCCTTAATTTATCTAAGGCTGATCACTGTCACCGACAGGATACTGGGCTTAAGGTACGGCTTCCTAAAGCTATGCAGCTGCCCGTAAAAGCAGACTTGCCTTTCCTGCACGCCCTTAGCCCGGTGTTCCTGCTGTCCCCTGTGCCACAGCGGTGGTCCCATGGGGGGACGTGAGTCACTTGCTGCCGGAGCAAATCCCCGAGACACGGGCATCGGAAAGGCGATACCTTTCAGCAGCAGCACAGCCTTTGATTAAACTTATTTGAAGTTGTGCGCTTACGCATCAGTTCCCGTGGTCTCAGTACTCAGACGCAGATGTATCTGGGACACCATTAGTTAACATCTCCTTTCCCTCTTCCTGATCCCCATTTCGCTGGTCCCTCTCACGCTCCTCATCTGCTGTGCGTGGCTGACTGGGTCTGTTTCTGCCAGTAGGTGCTCTTCCTGGACCAGCATGCCTCACATATTGATAAAGTCACCTCAAAACCAGCAAAACAACTCACACTGAGAACTAGAACGGGTCAGTCAGTTTGGGAGGTGTTGAATCCTTACTTTTCCATCAACTCTGATTCTTCCAGATTTTCGTATGGAGTTTGGCATCTGGCAGATTAGAAGACTGCATAGCTTTTGAAAGCAAATAATTGAGTCTAACAGCGTAGATGCAGATGTGTCAGATCTTGAGCCTACTTGTTGGCACTGTAAAGCCCTGTGGTATGCAAGATAGCTTTAAGTTGAATGCCAAGTTACTTGAATGCAACTAAAACATGTTAAAATGCTTGCTGTAGACAAACGAGCTTTGCGTTACCTGGCACGTTGAGCCCAGGCCCACGCCAAGAGGAAGTCACACCAGAGATCTGCTGGGCACGCCTCTGAACCTGTCCAAGACCCAGTAACTCCAGTTTACAAAACTTTTGGAAAAAACACCCCTGTCCATGATCACAGTTAAGGTGAAGGATTTTAAGTGGCTCAGGTGGGATTAAAAACGGCATTTGTGTTTTCAAACTACAAAGGTATTTTTATATATTATCTGCTGGCACACTCGATGGACTCCCCAGCAACAAGAGGCACTGTGTGTATGGCTTGTTTGCTTGGCCGCAGCCTCAAACCTGATAGTGGGTGGGCGGAACATTGAGCTGGCAAAGAGGATCATCGAGACAATAAGCTGCTGCAACAGAGCTCAGGTTCATCTGTGCAAGATCACTTGCAAGTCCTGGGCTCGAGTTTATATATTCCCTGGCAGCAAGGCATGGCATTCACCTCATCTGTACAGCATCATTTATATTGATAACACCAAAAGATTCACAGTACCGTTTTCTCCTGCTGCAACAAAGAATGATGAAGAAAACACGTCTGTTTTCTGCGATAGATCTTCCAATATGAGTTCACTCCTCCACTATAGCTCAGTTTTTAGGCCTACTGATTTTGACAAGAGATTTTTCACTTTAATTTTTTTTCAGATGTGGCACGGAACCAAACAATTCACATGAAGGTACAAACAGATGTGATGCCTTTCAGTTTTGTTTTGTTTGGTGCTTGCAAGTAATGTACCCAAAACCAAGTATTTTTCAAGGCACTCCTGTGGATTTCACTGTTCTCTGACTACTCTCTGTCCATATTTTCAAGGTCCTTGTCCCCTGACAAGTACCCTTCCACGTTCTCCAACTGACTTTTTAATCTTACCTAGGTAAGATTCATCCAAGGCTCTTTGTTAGGTTCTGCACTGAAACCTCTACACTACAACATTTGCACTACTTTTGGTTCATTTGGTTCATTCTAACAGGCCTCTTAAATAGTCAACAAAAAAAAAAAAACCAAACCAAACAGCACTGCATAATGAAAAAAACCCAGCCATGTCTGAAGATAAAGGTAGTAGTAAGCTTTCTGAAAGCATATTTGTTCTTAAGGAGAATTATGGAAGAATGATTAGGTAAAAAAAAATTAACTTAGAAGCCAAGGAATATGGCACAGGAGTGAGATCTGAAACACAGAGCATTACGAGGCTTTCAATCAGTTCTTCTGAGGAATAATTCAATCCGATGAGAAATTAAGCTGTCAGTCAGTTATCAGAGCACCACACAGGCAGTTAGCAAGGAGAGAAGAGGGAGATGCTTTTTTTCGAGATGAATCATTAAGTTCAAGTAGCAAGTGGTGCCACAAATGCACCCATGAAGAAAAGGAGAATGAACTTTTTTTTTAATTAAAGCTTGATGACATAGATAGAATGTCATAGTGTTTTTAAACTGTAGCCAGTTAAAAGCGGTGGCTCAAGTAACACAACCTAAAATAGTAATAGGCACTCTGTTTCAAAGGATGAATCTCATGAACAAAATATGAATAAAAAGCAATCACAGACAAAGATAACCTGTGTGACATACAGTTATTTGTTGTGTAGGAGGAAAAACAATAATTTAAATGACTGTTCCTTTCTAGGATAAAATTCAGTTTTAAATCACTTTGTGGTTTTGGAGAGTCAGCTGAGAGAAATGAAATATCAAGCATAACTTCCAGAGGAGTGAAAGCTGACTTCCTAAATGGCAAAACAGGTGTGAATAGTTTTATGAAACGGGCAAGAATTAGGACTTTGAACTACCATAACTGAAATAACCCTTAGAACCAGACATCAAATTGCATAGAGGTGGATTGTTTCACAAGGTCCTGCAGCTTCATTGCTTTATTTGCATTAAAATATCACTTTATTGAAGTGATCACAATACCACAGGAAAGTATGGCTGAACAGGATTACACGGATTATTAGTTCAGTCAATTCGTCTCCTGCTCTGAAGAAGAACCAAGTAC
Source organism: Mohoua ochrocephala (assembly GCA_013398855.1). NCBI lineage: Eukaryota > Metazoa > Chordata > Aves > Passeriformes > Acanthizidae > Mohoua > Mohoua ochrocephala. The sequence goes on from VZTA01004839.1 coordinate 677,042, forward strand.
TTTATACCATCCCTAACAGTCCTTTAGCTAAATCATTCTTAAAACATGGTATGGTGCTGTAGCACCTCCACTATAGGCCACCCCTTCCAGTGTTTAAGTTATTTATTGAGTTAGAAAGTTTTTATTAACATCTCATTTTAAATCCTTAACCTTGCCCATTTGTTTCTTAACAAAAGAAACAGAGGTAGAAAAGTCCATTGCTGGTTTTTTAGAGAAACCTTTTGGGTATTTGAGGACTCTTTCTCTTCCTCTCATTCTTCTGCTTCCCAGACTAAACAAAGGGACAACTGATAAAACATCCTATAGAGTTTACATTAACTCCATTACCAACTGCATGATGTTTACATGTTTCTAAAACATCCCCTCAGCCCTCTGACAGAGAAACTGGGAGGATTCATTGAAATGGGAAAGCCACAGAACATTCACTTGGCCAGTAATCCTACTTTGAGGCTCGGGACCAAGATGCTCACTTCTGCACACAAGCCTTGGTCTTCTCTCCAGACTTGTGCCAGACTACATCAAAAGGCATTGGGTCAAAGGAGCAGGGAAGGAAAAAGCAAGGTAGGGCATGGGCTGGAGGGTCCTGTAGCATTTAAGATTACATTTCTATTATAATTGTAAAAGTAATGCGGAGATCTCAAGAGAAGAATTCCTCCTTTTCTACTTCCCCTGACTTCAGCCTCCCCTGGGTGACATCCTGCGAGGGTGATTACATGCTGTGGCAAGCAGGACCTGTGGTGGCCCCGCAGCTGCGGGCAGCAGCCTCCTGTGGGGTGGGAGCAGTTAAGGGAAGCAGGACACGGGCTGTGGGAAGGAAAGGGTCATGGCAGGGACTAAACTTTCTTATGGCCTCTAAATCTGCTTTAGTATCACTCCAGTTTCACCAATGCTTTGCAGGAAGAGTCTCATTAACAACTCTAGCAGTATTTAATTCTAACTGCTATGAATTCGCCAGATGCCCCTTGCCCCTGGCAATTTCAGGAACCCTTTTGGTCATTTATGGAGTGCTGTGAGTCTCTCTCTCTCCCCCTCTCATTTTCTGCCTTCATATGTCTTTGCAAACCCTGTCCCTGACGGTGGACATAGTCTTATTGGTGATTAGTCCCTATGGGACATACGAAATCTTAAGATATGCTTAGGATTGAAATCCAAAGGGGTTCCTACCAAATAGCACATTGGATTTGGCTTCTTTGTAACACATTTAACAGGGAAATACAATTATTCCATTATGTTAGTTATTGAAATTATGTCCCTATAACAAAAACATGTCCTAAAAACAAGCTGCAGAGGAAGAAAGACAGTTAGAAACAGACTGACCCTTTAAAATCTGAATAAATAATTAATTGTGTGGGTTTAGGTTTTTTTACATTCCAGTTGAAAACAGTAGTAATTTCAAAGGATCAAAGCAAAGCAATAAAGTTGAAATACAACCAACACAGAACATCCACTCAGGCCTGTAGTTTCCTTACACCAGTAAGCTTTCTGTTTATTCGTTTCTCCCATTTGTCTTGAATTAATAGCTCAGGTCTGTTTAGTACCACTGGCAGCAATGACAATTATCCTTTGATTCATACCCCAGCAACTTGTTAATTCAAACGAGGTCATTCCAGCCACACAGGCACATGAGTGCAGACAGAAAACAAACAGGAGCCAGGTAAACAGCCTCTCCCCATCTCCTGGTGAAGAAATGCCGTGGGGACAGGTACTTGTTATGGCAGTCGCAACCTTAGACAGCATTGTCAAGAATCCTTTTCTGGCTCTTAAAATTCTTGATTCTGCCCAACCCTTAAGCCCCTTTGGTGCAACTTTTCATCCAAAATCCTCAAAAAGAAAGGGATAGCTGGAAATTAAAAATAACCCATGTAATCGCTTTCTTACATGTTGGCACACTGTCGCTCACTGTCGCTCTGTTCTTCATCTACCCTACTTGGATTGGTCAGAAGATAACAGAAATCAGAGTAAGTTCACCTTTCCCATCCCAAGGGTTGTGCTCAGAGCAGTCAGACCTACATTATTTTGAACGGGAGAGAAAGTGGGTGGAACAAGAAGATTGTGCTTGTCTCCTTTCTTGTGATGTTGCAAACACGTGGCCACCTACCTAAATGCGCTGTTTGACTGAAATCGATGCAGCTACTCATAATTTCAAACATGCTCATAGTTTGGAGAGTTCTTTATCTCAGTTGCTACCTAAAGCTATAAAGATAAAATTGTACCTTTCTGACAGTTTTGGAATTACCATCATCCTTGTGTTAGAGTCGGACAGCTTTCCAGAATATTCTGTACCCTTTTATCTCAAACAGAAGTGTCATCAATTCAGCTTAGCAAGCTGACTCGAGGTTGGCCAGGGTAAGACTACAAGTACAACCTTCACCAAGGGAGTATTTCTGCAGTTCGAAGACACTGACATGGAGTCTGGCCTCATCATGTGGTATCAGCACTCACCTTCCCACATCCTGCCCTGCCCCAAAACCCACTGGGACCAACTGAAAGACTCCCATTGCCTTTGAAAGGATTTTGATAAAGCTGTTAAAGCAGTCCTTTGCTGTACCGGTGTGCATTCAGTCATCAGTTTTTTTTGCATCCCCATCAGGCAGAAGTGCTCTCCGAAACAGACAGGTTTGTTAGCAATTTTCCTTTCTTCCTCTCCTGTTGATTATAGACTGCATTATTACTTTCTTGTCACAGATCCAAAAAAAGTAGATTTTATAATACAAATTATGAAAAAATATTTCATATGCCTGTCATATGTTTAATCAGAGGCCTTCAGAGAGCTGTGCAACTGTACTGACGTGAGTCTTGCCCCGCCCTTCACTCTCATTTCAAAGGCTGGATCAGGGATATCTCAGTAGTAGTAAGAATTCAAAGGCAATGAATTCTTACTAATTCAATGGCAGTCCATTCCCTGCAGCAATGGCCTTTTTAGCTTATGCTGTAGCCAGCCCAAACAGTGTCAGATAAAGTCTGTCAGAACCCAGATGTAGCCCAGAAACCCCAGTTCAATAAACAGGTGAATAAACATCCTTACTCACACAGTCCCACTGATGTGAATAGTCAGACATAAGCGTAAGCAAAGGTTGGCATAAGGGAAGCTCAGAGGCCTGGGAATGCTGTCATCCAATTGTCTGCAAGCACCCGTGCCTTGCCAGGGTAAGCGGTAGAACTGCTACGCAAGAGAATATAATCTTAAGGAAATATTTGATAACAAAATGTACAGAAAACAGATATTCTCCTACTTTTAATTCAGTTCCTAATTGCTAACAGTGTGTAAAAATACTCGGGGCTGTAAAATTAACTAGGACCTTCTGTTTTAAGTATAGAAACCACAACTGTGGAAGCTCAGCATGCTTTGTGGATACCACGAAAATGTGAGCCCTAATGTGCTGTAGCTGCAATCTGATTCCCAGCATCTGTCCTCAAACTGGTGAATTGGTGGGGGAAGGGGCCTTCTGGTCTGGGAATCACATCCCAATTGTCATTTCCTAGACAAAGAACTAGAAATTGTCTTGTCATAATGCGTATGAGATGACATTTTGTTCTGTTTAATAAGTCTGACTGCAACAGATCATAGAAACTCCCTAGAAGCTGCCCACACAAGTTCAGGACTTTCTAGTAAATCATCTCAACAACAGTCCGTGAAGACAACCGTCCCAGAAGAACAGTGCTGTTTGATAGGACAACAGATGTGACAACTTGTTTGCTGAAATGCCCGCCTGATCCATCCAGTCCACCTTAGCTGGAAGAACTTGAAAAACATCACCTTGAAGGTGCAGTGCCCTGCACCTGTGCAGCCAGCCCAGCCCGCTGAGATGCTGGGGGCTGCAGCAGGGCAGCCCTGCTTGCCTGCTCTGCCCCGCTCCCTCCCCAGCCTGCAAGCCCAGCAGGAACGGGAGGAGCTGCCAGCTGCTAATGCAAGGGAATTGGGTTTGGCCCCTGTACTTCTGCAGCGCTGTGCAAGATGAACATTTTTCACATTTTCAGTGGGATGTGACCACCTTTGAATATTTTGCCATGAATCAAGCTTTCTCTTAGTTAAATCTCACTAACTCCTTTCATATTTGGTCTGTGTCCCATCCACTGGCCCAAGACCTTTCTGGTTCCCATCTTTGCTATCATTCTTTTCCTCCCTCACTGAGAGAGCACTGCTGCAGGGGGAGAAAAAAGTAAGACAGCTTGAAGAAGAGACAGGAGCGCAGGAAGTGGAAAAAGTCAGAAGTGAGAAATAGGCAAATCAGCAAAGTAAAACCCAAATTTAAAAGGTAATATTTTAGAATAGAAATAAACTTTTTCTCACCAGAATTCCATAAAATTCCAAAACAAATGTCTATAGAGATTTCTGGGTGGAAAAAGAGCACATATTTAGGAAAGCAGAGATGTATGTTTCTAATTTTGAAGGAAGATTTGGAGAAAAAAACATACTGAAAAATTAGAAATGAAAATTATGAAAAAAGTAATCTATGTGGAAAGGCAGCTAAGGAAAGCATGTGTATCAGGGCTGAGAAGATACTGGGGAACTAGAGAAGAGAAAACAGAAAAGGAAAATATGGTGCTTCTATTTTTCTTTCAAAATTGTGGTATGATGTGCACACAGCATCGCAAATCCTCAGTTTAGGAGATTTAGCATAAGGAGGGACGAGAAAGGGAGGAAGTGGACGCTTTACATCAATGAGAAGCCCAGCAGAGCTGCAGATCACACTGTAGCCTTGCCAGAGGCGTCCTGGTTCAGCACGGCTCTTGCTCTCCTCTGCCTATATTTTATCAATCAGATGTAGTGACAGCACTTTGGGGGAAAAAAGGAGGTGACCAGAGGGAAAAAAACCCAATATATGCACTTAAATGCAGTAGGAGCACCATTCTCAGCCCGAGGGAAAGGAGCCATTTATGCCCCCACAGGCTGCCATGTCTGGTCCCTGCAACGGGTGAGGAGATCAGAGCCTGAGCCCTGGGCTGATGCAGGGAAGCTGACATTACTTATTTTTATCTATTTCATTAACAAAACCCCCATGATGTTATAAAAAGTAAACACAGAGGGGATGTATTTCTCAGAGGCATGTACTTGTAAGGTGGGAAATGCCTCTTTCATGACTGACTGCCTCAAGCTTAAGATATTCCTGCAAACCCTGCATGCAGGGCATGACCAAGACCCTCATTACTTCTCTGGCCTGCAGCAGAGGTCAGACATGGGTCAGTACTCAGGTCACAAAGGAAACTGTAAATCTAGCAATTTGTATGCCTTTGTCTATTTGTTATAGGCAGTCTTTTATCCATAACATGTACATGACCTAGAATTTATAGGACTTGAACTAACACTGCCAAATAATTCTGCTTCCCAGCTCAGCCCCAAGGTCTAGTGTTCCAAAAATCTTATTTCACACGTTAGTTCATTTGTGGGCCCTCTTTTACAGCAAATCAATACATCTCCTTCAAAACAAACCCCAGAGGTTCTTCCAAGGGTAGTCAGCACCAGAAATCACAGCATTACAGCAGTGTGGAGTCCCCCAGTCTTTTTCTGCACTTCACCATCCTCTTACACTATCCCAGCCAGTGTCACCCACTCAGCCCCCCCTCACGTTTTGCAGGCATTTTGAACTGATAAAGCATGCATGCCATATCCTGAGTCCACACATCCAGGCACGTAGGACACAGCCGGCTCTGAGAAATGTGGGCCCGAGTTGCTTTACGGTACCTGGCCAGAGGCCAGAGGTCACTCCCTAGGATGGAAGCCTTTGGCCACAGAGACAAATAATCATGGCTGGCTCAGACACTGTGCTGCATCTACTGATTATTTTTCGGACTAAATTTTAAAAGCAAAATATTTCCTTTAATTTTACAATCTTATGTTTACATTGCTTATGTTTACATTGTCTAGAATGTTAAGATTGTTTTCTAAAAATGAGTGTCTAAAACTTTTTTCCAGGAAAAAGCCCTATTCCTACAAAATAAATTTATTTTCTTATTTTACTGAGCTTGCATGATTACTCTTTCTTGTGATCTGAAGAGGGTTTAGTGCTGTTGTCATCTGGATGGACATAAATGGTGGAAGAATGTGTTAAAAAGAGGTTTTATAGTACAGAGATTTTAAGATGAAACTTTGCCAGTTGTGAGACACAGCAAATTGTACAGCAATCCTACAGAAGCAACATCTCTGGTATTTTCCCACCACGGCAACGTCCAAACTCTAATGCCATGGCTGTAGACTGATTTTTTATGGCTTTGAAGAGTGTAAACTCTGAGCTTCTGGAAACCAAAGTAGTTGTAAATGAAACAAAATTTTTATAAAATTGTGTAGTTGCTATCCAAGGCTTTCACTTCAGACACAGCCCAGACTCAGTGCACTTAGGCAGTGCTCCTGCAGAAGGCAGGGGTTTCAGTTCAGCACATGCAGAGGGGCCTTACACAGGAGCAGTCTGTATTTAAGCGCTGCCTCTCCAGCATGACCTGCACTCCGTGAAAAGTTGGTACAGCCGAAGAAGAAGATGGGGGAAGGGAAGCAGAGGAGCAAAGCAGATGTGTCTCACTCAGGCTGTCTCACAAGCTATGACTCCAGCCTTTGGTACCAAGCATATGCTATATTTTCTACTTGAAAGCTGGCTGCCACTTCAAATGAAAATGGTTTTGTATGTGCCGCACCATAAAATTACACAGGCACACAGACACAGAGGGCCACGCTAACTAGCTGTTTACCTCTGGGCTTCTACCACAGCACATAAGTTATAATCGGAGGAAGGAAACTCCTAGGAGATGTGAAGGCTTTAATTGTTTCAGCGTGCAGATGGTTTGCATTACAGCAAATCGGCACAGCTCAAGGTCAATTCATAGCTCAGCAATAGCTGTTTTGGCAAGTGAGTTTAGTTTGTTTACACCTCTTCTGGGAAAGTTTTAACTGCTATGTTACTTATTTCATAGATATTTCTATACTTAACAAACACTGCAACAGGTGAAACTGGAGGAGCGTAGGTTGCCACAGCCATTTCCCCCATGTCTGATGCTTAGCAATTTTTAGAGCAGCTAAATATAGCTTTTTTCCTACAACATTTGAACAGCGTTCCATCATGTTCTCTTTTCTGTCACTGACATAGAAATGCTGTTACAGACTCACAAAGACATCTCCCACAACTCCAATGTCCTTTGCTATGTCGAGATGTGCCATGCTACCTGTGCACCTAGAGACTGAAGCATGACACAAGTAGTTACTCCTGCCCGTAACTATCAATCTGAGCTGCCTCTCTCTGAGAAGTTCCTGGTCCTTCTGCACAGGCAGCTCAGCTGTTCGTGAGGCAGCTGCTGAACCGCCTCAATTCAGGGCTTAGATGATTAGGATAAACTGGAACCAATTTTTATTTTTTAATTTTTTTTTTTCTTAATAGCACCAGGCTGAAATCTGCCACAGTAGGACAGCTGCCTCGTCAGCTGAGCCATCCCTCCAGGCAAAATGGAGCTTCCCAAGAGGAAAACAAGCTGGGCACTGGGGCAGCGGGGGCCACTGTAGCAATACCAAGGTAAGATGTCACTGGTCAGAGCTTGGAAAGCTCCGTGTAGGAGAGGAACACAAAGTACGCTGGGGCACAAAGCGCCAGACTGCACGAGCCACGAGCACTTCCCTTTGTGCCATTTATCAGCCAGATCCCAGATCCGTCTGGGTAGCTGTCCTTACAAAGGCAACCCCACCAATGCCAACTGCGAAAAAACTGCATCCGGCATGAACAGTGCATGACTTTTGTTTTAAAAGGGATGGTCTTTGTTCTCACACCTTGTCCTTGAGTTCTGCTGGTCAGTGCTTATTCTCATCAACCATACACTGTCTCCATCATTCACTGTCTAGCTCTCGTCCCACAGGAGCAGTGCCAGACCCCCACGTAATCACGGGGCAGCACCACATCTTCCCGCCTGCACTCAGTGTCTGGAGTGCCAGACCTGGAGAGCAACCGCAGCAAAGCATTGCCAAAGAGAGGTTATGTTCATGTGGCTCAACAGATGCGCAGATGTATGTCCATATGTGCAGGTAACTTAACACTGTGAGTGCTCCTCTCCTCCTGCGACATGTGACCAGATTAGCAGAGTCACAGGAGAATTGAAAGACAGGTTGGACCTCAGGGTCAGTAAGTGGTAAGTGAACTTGCAGTCTTACTTGCAGACCTCAAAATATGTCAGAAACATCACTTATGATAGCAGCAGAACAATGCTAAAAAGCTCACGCTCTTTGCTGTATGCATTAGGGTATCTACCTTCATTTTGTTTGGGTCTGAAAGTCTTTCTAAAAACTGTTTGTTTCAAAGACCTGTTTTTAAATTAACTTACAAAAAGCCTGCAAAACTTTTTAAAATATTTTGGCAGAGGTGTGAGGTTTTGAAACAGAGAGGCACACCAACACTGCGAGCCGTACCTAAGAATTTCACATCCGTGTCCTGGAAGCAACCTCCTGCCACAATCCCGCCACGCTGCACTCAGTGGTCTTCGATGTGGCCTGAACATCTGCTTCGGATCTGCTCTTTCAGAGGACCTGCCCCTGTGAGCTCGGCTGCTTTCAGAGGCTTCCTGGATCGCTCAGGACGGCTGGCAGCGCTCGGCAGCGCTCTGCGGCCGCGCAGATACCCTTACAAGGCAAGGCGACGATCGCCCCCCTCCTCGGCAGGGCTCCGGCAGCCACGTCCACCGCTGTACATCAGTGATCCAGCTTTAATGGGGCCATTTGAAATTCGTCTGGGAGGCAGAAGGCAGCCCAAGCTTTAGGTCTAATTCTTCGTGCAGATGATAAGCTGAGGTGCACTTACAGGACAGTGAATAGAGTTTGTCTAGCTCCTAACTTGGACAAGAGACTGCAGGCATCTGGGCCAGAAAGCTTGCAGCTGCCAAAATTGAGCAGGCAGCTGGAGTCAGAGCAAACTGCCTCTAGCAGCCCTGCCAACAGATTCTGCAGGTCAGCTATTGAAATTATTTGCACATCAGCATATTTCAAATTTTGAATGCAGCCTTTTGTGAAAGATCACAGCGAGAGCATTTGTAAAGAAGGGGTTGTTCTCAGACAAAAGCAATTTCCTAAAGAATCCATTTCCTTACCCGGACATCAAAAAGGTGGAAGGTTTTCCTAAAACTGGCACCAAGAGCATATCTGTGACATGGAGATAATTACTGGAAGTAACCAGTGAGACTGCCAAATCTGACTACAGCAGAACTGCCAGATTTTTTTTCTTCTTAACTGAAGCCAAAACACACAGGTGACTTATAAGAAACGAAAGTGTGGAGAAGAGTGTAAAATAAGACTGCCCTTATGCACAGTGCTTTAGCACAGTCTAGAGGACTTGTCTATGAAATGCTGCCAGCCGTTGGACCATGGCCAACTCATCTTAAAATTCAGATAGCCTGAGAGTGGGTGGGATGGAGGCACACATACTTCCCTCACATCAGAGGCCCCATGGCTCAGGGACATGTTGTGCTGACTCCCCATCAGGCAATCTCAGTCCAAAGAAGGCCCAAAACTGCGAGTTGGGGATACTTTGAAGAAAAAAAGAAAATGGTTACTAGATGTTTACAAACTGTTAGTGAAACTGGATCTGTTGCGGCAAAACTCTGCTTTTACTGACTCTGTTACACCCTACATCTCCTTTTTCACTCTCTAACCTAATGCCATGATTCTCAAGAATCCCTAAGAGTGAGGCTGCTCTGGGAGGTCCAGGCAGCTTGATGGGACACAGAGGGAATCAAGAATAAAAAATCCAGATGGCTCATGTCAGCCCCTCTAGTCCCTTTTCTGTCTCCCTCTTTCCCTGGCAGTGGAGGTCTCTCCTCTCTCTGGCCCCACCATGTGGGATGTACACATCTGACAGACTGCTCCTGCACTGGGTGGAAGGACCTGGCAGCAAAGGGGTGAAGCCCAGCAGCCTAGGGTGTGGGTCGAGGCAGGGGAAGCTGTGGGAGCTGTGCAGCCCAGCACAGCTTGAAAGGTTCCTGCTGGGAGATGGGAGCATGGGATCTCAGAAAAATGGTTCGGCCAAAGGAGAGGACTCCTGACCTACCCTCAAAGAGTAGCATTAAGGACACTTCTCAGACTGACAGCAGCTGCCAAATGACAACTGAAAATATGGATCCTAGGTATTTTCAAAACACTTTTTTCTTGTCTTCATTCACTCCAATAAATTGTTCCTGTCTCTAGCTATATCTGCTAATTGTGGGGAAAGTAATATAAAGAACTCAGTAAAATCATAGCTCACAAATGCAAGTGCCAGAGATTTTTCTCCTTCCACTCCCTCATACTGAGTTAACTCTGAATTTACCTTTGTGTGTAATCCTCAGTTTTAAGAAATCAACCTTGCTTTCCTTCCCCAGATTATGGATTCTTTAACAAATTCAGGGATATTCATAGAAGTTACAGGTAAAGCATAAAGAAGAAACAATGAAGTTCTCAGAACATAACTCCGTGCATTCATCCACCCATAACATTTTGCAAGAAAGAGCTCATCCTCATTGTGATGACAGCTAAGGAACACTACTCACAGTGTCACCATTTCCAAAACCAACTTCTACTTCTGACTGCCCAGACTGAGACATACTTTGAGGCAAAACGAAATAGCAGGTTTGCATGCCATGGGCAACTCCCTCCCCCCAGAAGAATGAAGAAAAGAAAGTTGGAGGCGAAAGACTGAAAAATAAATCAGCACATCTGAAAACTGAGGCCAAATTAACTTGCTGAAGGCCGTATCTAATCAGCCATTAGTAGAGCAAGAACTGCAAATCTGGCTTCCTCGGTCCCTGTTTCATGCTCTAATTCCCACCTCCAACAAACTGCTTTATAATAATCATAAGACCTTACTGATTAGTCATATATGCAGATAAGGAAATCTCTCTTCAAGGTTACTGTAAAGGAAAATATTACTCAGGATGGCAAAAGGAAGGTCGAGGGGAGAGAACAATGCAAATGGAAAACAGAGTGGAGTGTGGACTGAGCAATGTTCCTCTAAACAAAAAAGTTCAGGAGTACTGGGAAATATAAAAGTAGTGTTCAGCCTTGTGGTACACTGGTCTTCCTTTCCCAGAGAATAATGTTGCAGAATTTTCTGATAAGAAATTGTGATAGAAAAGCCTAGCGTAATTCAGACAACATAATTTTATCCTGAGGTCAACTAGGTGACGTCAGCCCCAGGCAGGATGCATGGTACTGACCTCATCCTGCTGCCCCACGGTAACCATCGTCGCTGCTTTGTTCTCACCTAGGATTGTAAAGTGAAATAATTGATGATGGTATTTATCTTCCTGTAAACAAACACTCTGTCAGAAAAGACAAAGCCTTAAAAGGGGATTTACCGTGGCTACAATACACACTTGCAAGCATCAGCAGAGAAGGAGATGGAGAAGCATAGGATATGATCTCGGCAAACCAAGTAATCGTGTCCAGTTATCCATCTTACTGCAACCCATCAGCAGGCAAAACACCTGGAACGGGCATGTGCAGCTTTCCATGGGTTCACAAGACTAATTGTAACATATGTGTCTGAAGATCTCTTGGGATCCCATGTTGAAAGTTTTCTTCTCAAATGTAGAGGGGAGGTAATTTTACCATTTTTCTCTAGGGGTTATCCAAATAAGGCAGGCATGCAGAGACCAGAGATCAGCATTTTGCTGATCCAAAACTCATCCATAGGAGGGGCCTCTTGATTAGGAACCAAGGCTCAAGTCATAAGCAATATGAAGGTCACAGACGAAAGGCGATCAAGATGCAAAACTATTGTTGGATATAAAATCCCATCTGGGACGTCACAACCATAATGTAAGATGTATATTTTGAAAGAAGTCACGAAGGGATTTTATCTACTTTTTGAAAAGTTTGTTACATCATTTGTGAAATAAGCATTCAGAAAAAAAAAAAACAGGAAACAAACCAACAAACCAACCCAACAAAAAACCAATGACAACTGATCATCAGCATGTTATTTGTAGAACAAACCAGATCTAAAAAGCTTGTAGGAGTATACATTTTGTAGCTCTGCCTCTGTGTTCCCAAGAAACTATACAACAGCCTTTTGTGTCCAGGCAGCTTCTTTGACTTGGCAGTAAAGGATCATAAGGTCTCAGGAAGCAGAGGTGCTGAATCCCCAGTGGGACCTATGCTGCAGGAATGGAGCCTTACCATAGCTTAAATAGAAAGGGAAGAGGGAACATGACAAACTGGCTATTGCTTGAGATCTCCCACAAGTGCTAAGAGAACCTATCATGTTCTGATCTGGGGAAGCCAGCTACTTCTTCATGCTTTGAGTAGGAACAAGAAGACTACTGCCCAGAAGGTTAACTAGTAGGACTGCCTTGTGGTTGCATTGAAATGGCCTGTAACTGGTGACAGTTTCCCCTTTCCCAGGAAGGATATTGAAGCATTAACACTACATCACTGGATTTTTACACACTTACACACACTATTTGCAGAGTAAATGGGGAAGGTGTAAGTTCTTATCCCCAATTCCTGTGGAGCACGCTGATATGAGACAACACATACAAGAATGGAGCTTCACTGTAGAATGAGGTCTCTTTGAGAAGGGGAACACAGAGTGCAGCACACGCACGTAGCTGGGGAGAAACTGAGCTCCTGTGAACAAGCAGGCTCTTCTGCACTAAGGAAAAGTCTGGAGGGCAGCTTTTGAGCAGTGTCATCAGTTAGAGGAAGCCATGAATCAGTATGAAAAAATGCTACCTGCTGTCATTTGATTCCTGCTCTCTGGGAAACAAGACTTTTCATTCCTGTAAGATAAACAAACAGAACAACATAGGGCTCTGTTGTCTACCTGTTTTCCTCATAGCTGTCTTTGTTGCTGCTGGTTGGCATGCTACTCGGATCAAAGACTGGGAACAAATATTTTCCTATCTTCACCCAGCAATGTTATCATTAAAAATAATCAAAAACCACTCCCCACCTTCCTTCCCCACCAGGGAAGGTTTTGCATCATGCCCTTCCTGCACTGAGTCAAAAGGCAGCAGCAATCTCTTCTGTGTATATTTCCAACAGCTGCTAATGCCATAAGTCAAACAAAAAGGCTGAAACTCTATTAAAAAAACCATGTAATGTGAAGCTGGAAGAGTATTTGAGAACATGGGATGTGAGTTTCCCAACACTTCTGACTTTCTTTTCTAATCAGTTCTCACTGCCATCTCGTTATTTGCTCAGGGCGGGTCTACGTGGGATGAATTAAGTAGTCTGTGTCATGTCACCAGCCCAGCTACCTTCCTGAATACTCAATTGCAAAATAAAATCAGCCTCTTGAATAAGTTCACTAGAAAGTGTCTGATATTAAACATCTCTTCAGACCGTTGTTCTACTTGAAAACCAGTCACCTCTGTGGATTAATAGATTAGGACAGACCTGACACGGTTGCTGGTAATTCTATTTAGATTGAGGTGTTTAATGGACAGGAAAAACATAATCAGGCCATGAAGGGTAGAATGAAAGCCACTGTCACTCTGTTTGCCAGCTTGTCTCTAACTGAAAGGCGAAGTTCAGTACTCCATCTGTCATCTACAGCATATGGACTTTTGAGAAAAATCAGTGTGAGGACTTCACTGAGACAGAGATTTGCAGGGCCCAGCATTTACACCCCATTTAACAATTTCCCTACCAGTGCTCATTTTCTTTGCATGTTTTGAGGGCTGAGTAAGGCACTCAGGACACTGTCATGGTCAGTGATTTATCACCCAGCAACCGTGCGGCTTCCATGTACAATCGTAATCTACAACACAGAACAGCCAAATACACGTCTTCAAGCACACAAGATTTGATGCAACATCCATTTGCCTTCACATGCCACATCAAAACCAACCATCCTAGTGATTGCTGTCATGATATGCATGTTGAAAAATCTACCCTGAAGATAAGACAGAAATGTTCTCTGATCCCTCTGCTGCAAACCGTCACAAGCCCAACCCTCAGGCTCCACATAGAACTTAACGTTTTAGAGGATCAGTTCTCCCTGAACTTTTTCTCCAACATGATTAAGCAATGCTATTTGAATGCTGGAGAACCACCTGGAACATAGGGGACCTGCGAGCCTGTATTACCTGTATTAAATTTGTAATGCGATCATCTGTGCTCTGCTGAGCCTGCTGAGATACTGGGAAAATATTAATAACTTTGAATTAGGAAGAAAACTGGCACAATAAAAAAAATACAGCAGGTATTTTACATCCCACACCTGGCACAACACTGACAGCAGGAACTGGAAAGGATTGTGGAAAAATGTGTGTATTAGAAATAAATAGTGAAAAAAGAACATTGATCTCACAATGGCAGCTGACAAAATGGCGGGTCGAGGCTGGCTACGTTTTTAGGGAAACGTATTTTCTAGGAAGACAATGCAAACCTTTTGAATATGAAAACACCTAACTGCAAAAAATCAAAAGTGCATTTTAAATCTTCCTCTTGTCTAATAGGAGAATCTTCCTGTAATGTGAAGCCTTGTCTGCTTCTTCTACGGAACTAGAAAATCAGAGCTGTTTGACTATATTGATCTGGTTGCTAAACAACTGATAATTGATGTTCTCTGGGTTTCAGTAATGTGTGCTTGAAGCAGTGAGTTTGCTACCTTTCTGTTTGAAAGGTCAGGCCTGAATATTATCCAAGTACTTAAAATGGAAAAAAAAAACCCCAACAACCCTAACTTAAGAAAAAAGTTTAAAGACAGATTTACTGACCAAATGCGTGTTTTTTAAAAAGAAGTTTAAAAAACATAATGGCGTACAAACACAATTCAGATTGCCTTTATGGGCTGAAAATTTCCACCAGGAAGCTGAAGTTCACTCTGTTAAAAATATGAATTCTCAGATTAACTCTATTTGGTGGTATCATGATACAAGTCCCCTCACCACGTGCCCCGTCCAGTCTTTACTTACTGGGCTTTGAGGTCTGCTCTGACTTCTAAAACCCTCTCCTTGTTTAAACGTATCTTTTGGATTTGTCCTACTTGCAATATTCAACTACTGCCTCAGTCACCATCGACCCGAGGATTTGTTCAGTGTGCTCAAGCACACCCAAGAGACTATTCCCTGATGCTTATGCCAGAGAATGCTAAAGAAGACCAAATATCTGAGAGAGTAAATTCAACTCTATAAAATGTTGCAATTAATTTATGATTTAAAGATCTCAAGTCAGTACTGTGCAAAGCCTGTTATAATAATATTCCTGTGAGGGAGGGTTGCAAACGGTAGTGCCCCAGGAACTGTTGTGGACACTCTCAAATTATTTTTTGAAAGCTTGGAGCTAATTTCTAGTTGATAGAATGGGTCAAGCCTTTTAATTTTGCCAAATAGAATTCCCTAATAGTAACCTAAGCAATATACACAATTAGAACTGAAATCAGCTTCAGTTTTGGTTTAAAAGTTTTCACACTTACTGTCAAAATTTAAATCTCCTTTTGCCTGCCAAAACAAACATAATTCACTTTTCCTCTTTTCCCTTCAACTACTACCAAGCATAACCAGGTTTAACGTAGATTTGAAATACGTGAGCCATAAAACCCATGCCCATTGTGCAAAGTACACACCACTACCAAGAGTTAATAGAGTCAACTCTGCAAGAGCTCAAAGGTAACTTTCATTTTTAATCAAGAACTGCACACACCTACATTATGGCCTTCTGCTCTGTGTTGTCATTTTTTCTCCGTGGGTTATTTTTGAAGAGATGTTCAATTACCACATCTTTTAAGGGAAAGAACTGAAACCACTTTCAGTTTCAGGTACGTTTAGGTGACAACCTCAGTGCCCTTCCGTGTCCAGAAGTTTCTGTATTAGCACTGTGAGATCCTCTCATTCTTCTCCATGGCATTCATGCAATTTGAAGCAATCTGGGAGGTGTTGTTATCCAAGTCCTTTGCAAAACCTTATATCCCTTTCTATATTTTACCAAGTGCCTCAGGTCTTGTACAAACTTCAACTCTGAGTGCCCTCTGCGAAAATTTGAGTGTAGTGAGACCTCTTTGGGAAGGCTTGTCAACTTGAAGAAGAAAAGAAATTCTATCTGTGGCTTATGCATAAAAAATTGTTACGTTTTGATTCATCTAGGATGATAGAAAAACAGGAGAACATTAAAATCCCCATAATGGCTTTGATACTTCTTACACTTTTGAGAAGGCCTTGGCATGTCAGTCAGAGGTGTTGTGCCTGTAATTGGCAATGTGGTAGCACAGGAGAGGATTGCTGGAAAGGAGCTTTACTCAGCGCACTCTGCTTGTTCGTGGAAGAAACTGGCAACTCTTTCCCCAGCTTTTTCCGAGTGCTCTGTTACAAGACCACAGAGAACCTATATACATCATTTCCTCTATAATCTCTATAGGAAGTCTGTTCAGGAGGGAAACATCTAGGGCCACACAATTTTCGCCTGAGCCATATATTTCTGCCATTGGGTACTTGCAGCATGTTTGACACTGTGAGTTTCATTTTCAAGCATTTAACCCCGCAGCCTTAGTGATCTGTAAGAACAGGTACATAATGGAATTTCCTAGACCTTTTTATAATGAAATATATATGTGTGTATATATACACACACAGAGAGAAAGGAGCTCCAAAACGAGGCCTTTTGAGCTCCAGTGACTTGTTAACAAAGTCAAGCTGTGTGACCATGTTGCAGACTCTGAGACTGTTTGACCACTCATATGCGCACCCAAGTGCTCCAGTTGCTGGCAGGATCGCACAGGAGAGAAATCCACTGGAAATCTGTTGACTCCCTTTGCAAAATCAGTAGTTAAGAGCCTGTAAGAAATTCCTCTTTCCCACAAGGGAAATCTTAAGCCTAGATTCTCAAACTGTGGCTGAACAAGACATTTGTTCGGGGTTATTTGGAGTTTAAGGTGTTCCAGTCACATCATAACACCCAGCCCCTGTTGTGCTGACAGCAGTGTTCACAGGCTGCGTTGAGAACTGAAGCACTGATTGGGCTTTGCAAGGGCAAACGTGAGAAGCTACAACATTTTCCTGACCCATTTTAAAGGAGCATCACCCAAAACCAGCAGTCCTGGTGCCACTGGGAGTGGAAGAGCAGGGGGAACATGCAAAAGTGTATGGGCATGAACAAGCATTCAGGAGCAGGGACTACAGCTGGGCGCCGAGCTCTGCTGCACTCAGGGCACCACCAGGTCACTGTGGCAGAACAAAGTACAGTTTATATCACCTGTATCAAGCAGGAGATATATTTGCATTGCCTGACCAATCTAAAATGGTGTTAGGTCATAGAGAGTTAGAGTTCAAAGCATTGTCTACCATCATCACAAAGTAATAATCTCCCTGCGTGAAGGAATTTATGCACATACAGAGGCGCCATGATTCTTTACAAGAAAAGATCTAACCTGCACCAGCACAAGAGTGACAATATGATGACTTCAAACTAGTGCTTTAGTGTTTAAAAAAATTAAAATGCACTTCAAAACAAAACAGTTATCCCAGTAGGAAGAAAAGGCACAAAGCCCAAGAATACGGTCTGTTAGCAAGTCATCCCTCTCCATAAATACTGCGAAGTTTGAGCATTCCTGCAAAATACCTTCACATTTTAAGTTGATGTTCACTGGATGGGTGAGGCATTCCCAAATACATGTGTGATCTTTGCAGCTCTGCATTTGACTAGCATAGCTCATGCAAAATTAACTGGTTTTGCATGCCATGTGATTTTCAAAGTCACGATGTAGATAAAGCAAAAGCAGGCATCACTGGAACACTTATCAGCTTGCTTCTTGCTGGGGAAAGTTCTGTGCCAAGAATCTAATGCCTATTTTAGCAAATAATGTAGTGCAACAAACAGCTCTGTAAAGGACAGCAAGTGGTGCTGAGAATCCAGAGTCCTCAATATAAACCCTTCATAACGTTTACTTTAGAAAATCTCTGCTTTGATCAGGTGGACTGAGTGTGTTAGGTAGGCTCCTGGAGTGCCTCTTCTCAGAGGCTTCAGGAAGCACCTGAAGTGGAATTGATTTTATGTGTCTTAAGACTACTCCCTGATATCAACCAGAACAAGGGAAGTGAAGACAATTGAAAGATTTGCTTCAAAAGCACAGTCCTGCATCTAACTAAAACCCTGCAGACTAGATACCATCCACAGAATAAGAATGCAAGAAAAAATTTGTAAAGGAAATAGGTTCAGTCTTTTTCCCATCCTCTGACCCCTTCTCAATCTTACACTAAACACCTGTTCAGTTTTATACATGAGATACAGGTTCAAACTTTAAGCAGGAAGTTAAAAATCACCCTAAGGCTGAGAAAGTCCATAAAATTTTAGCATGGAAGGAAAGAGTAATTTTGAGAAGACAGATGAGCTGGGAGTTGTGTTTAATTAAATAGTAACCTAATGCCAGATTTTGCAACAATGTTCCCATTCAGAGATATTAAAATAATTTTTTAAAAATTTTAATTCCTTTTTCACCTACAAGAAAAGTAGACAAGTCCTAGAAAGACAAAGTGGTATGAGTAGGTCAGTAACAGAGGAAGGAGTGAGTTCAAACCTTGCAGCTTCCTGTAGTAGCTCCGTCTGCACTGTGCATGCGGGACAGCCGTGCGTACGGAAAATGACCCAACAGGAAACATTCCAGGTTTTCTGCACGCAAGTGATTGCTGCTTCAAAACCAATGGATGATGGATGCTGAAAAGAGCATTTGAATCCTCATCTTTCGTGTATCAGTTGTCAGGCACACACTGACCCAAACAGCTAGCGAGGAAAGAGATTTGCAACAACTGTCATCCACTGCAAGCAGCCAAAGTGCGACTTCTTCCAAGAGGAAGGAAATCGGTAGGAAAAAACAGTACTTCTTTGATGCGATCCTGTTGCACACAAACAAATGCACATGAAATTTGGCTCCCCTAAGTACTGTAAGGCTCAGAGAGCAAGAAACAGTTTCCTTGCTCAGTATTCATACCCAGGACAGCACTAGCTCGCTCTTAAATCTCTCGCAGGCATGCTGTACATGTCTTTTTGAGTATAAATTATTTTTAATGCCCTTCTCTCTCTGCTTCTGTGGTATTTTCTTGCTGACAGTCACTCACACTTCCAAAACCTGTGTTGCCATGTCCTTCCTCCTCTCCATCCCTGCTACTCTGCCTTTCAGCATCTGAATTATTCCCCTTCACTCTTCCCAGTGGCAAGACACAGGAGCTGACAAGAGACATTATGTCCTCAGTCACAGTTTGGGTGGCTGGAGCAGCAGCTCTTCGACAAGATAAAATGTTGTGCTTGCAGAGAAAATTCAGTGATGACCTGGAGGACACACAGCAAGCTCAGCAAGGGTGCTCAGAAATTTTAAAATCATGTGATCATTAAGGTTGGAAAAGTCCTCCAAGATCATGAAGTCCAACCTTCAACCAAATACTACCAAAGCCACTAAACCATATCATGAAGTGCCATGGCTATTCATTTCCTGAACACTTCCACGGATGGTGACTTCACCCCTTCCCTGGGCAGCCTGTTCCAGGACTATACTGAACACTAGAAGTCATTACACATCTTTGTGTGACCAAATACTGGTTTTACTTACCTGGATTGTTTTACTTTTTGGTAGAATTAGGATTTCATAAAAATTGGTTTTGACCTAAATCTGTAGCAAGTTCCATTTTTTACCTGCTAAAAAAATGAAATTATAAAAATGCTTCCTGAAATCTGTCTGACATGTCTGTGGCAAGGGCTGAGGATAAAGTCTAACTTTGTCCATCACAAATGTTTCCCAGCTAGATTTTAGGCCTTCTATGTATTCTATAAGAATTTTGCTTAACAGGAATCTGGGAAGGAAAAGTGCTGCACTATTTTTAAATTTGGAATCCTCTGAGAAAATACTTCTTTTGTTTGATTGACAGGTGAATAAGTGATCATCACAGAGGAATGTAAGCATTGGGTTTTATCTCAACTGTATGTTAATATTTCTTGCTGCTTTTTCCACCAAGTTAAGCTTGCTTTGCTTTGTGTGTCCTCAGACTATTTCACTGAAATGGCAGTACATCATCTTTAGTTAAAGATTATGTTGCTGGGCTTCAGAGCTGACTCAGAATAAATTTTTGAAATCCTCAAGGAGGATTCGCTTGCCCTCCTTAGTATTGTTTAGTACCTGCCTTTTAATAGAGCTATGGCTACAATCACCTGTGACTGCGTATCAGACAAGTGGGTAAATTAAAGTAGGAAGGTAGTAATGACTTTGAAGACAAGTGACATCTGTTTGATTCCTTAGACCAGACTGATTCCAGCAAAGAAAAATTAAAAGCAGAAGTTGCTGTCTAAAAGGGGTTTCTGCTGTGGTGTGTTAATATATTTGTGGAGCAATCTTTCATGCACATAATTGGGCAGCTTGTGAGGGCAGTTACAGTGCCTCCACTATATATTATGTACAATACTGCAAGAAAAAACACCAAGAATTCTAGTTTCTTGCTATACAAAAAAGTCTTTTAAGGCCTCAGCAGAAATATTTGTAAGATACCAAAATATGCTTAACTTAAATTGAAAATGTTTATAGGGTACAACATTATTAAAAAAAAAAAACAGACCCAAACAACCCACCCCACAAATCTGCTAATGTGATATCCTTTGGGTAGGAAAAGTGACACAGGGTGTACAACTGGTGTGTGTCAGAACATTAGTTTTATGCATTTATGCATCTTATGGTCGGGCAGAAGGAAGGGAAGAGGACACTTCTTGGACACAGAAGAATTTTGGGTGGGCAGAAATTTTACAGCTGATAGCTTGGAGCATGGCGCAGCCTGTGCTTGGCAATTCTGTGGGTAATGAAAGCCAGGGTAGGTGTGGCTGTTCTATGAATCTCTCTTGATTCTTACAGTGAGCAACATTAATTCTTACAGTGAATAACATGAACACGACCAATGATAGCTGGGTCTGGGATTGTTTGGGTTTTAACCCTCTCCCCCAATAAGGACATTTCTTCAATATGAGTTCTAAAGATAGTAAAAAGGTTAAATTGACCACTGTGGACATGCACATACCAATTTGTTTTCACTAATTATGTTTTGAATAACACTTTTCAGTTAAACCAGTAAAACTCTTAAGTTTAGACCAGACCTGGGTTAATGAAGGGGGGGTTTGGTGCTTAAATAAAAGCCTTGAAAAAAGGAACATACACACAAAAAACTCGACACAATTCTTCATCCTCCCTCCCCTCTAGAAATAAAAAAAGGAGAGTGTCTATGTTATCACAGGTGCCATCTCAGAGGTTTCTTCTGGTTAGGAGTAAATGACTCCACAGTAGCCCAAACCAACAGGAAAAACACAGTTTTGTGGGATTACTTTTCAGTCAGTTTAGCTGAAAACTAATTGGGGCAGGAGTGACCCAGCTGGCAGCAGCCAGCTGCACCTGCACCTCAACCCAGCTGTGCTGTAAAATCACAGCACTGGGTGGGAAGCCCGGCTTTGCTGGCCATGCCTAAGTGAGACATTCTTCCCAAGCAGCCAGGTGAGGCAGGCAGACCACACTTCGTGACAGAGCTGACAAGAGAAAGCAGTAATTACATGAACAGGAGATCTATTACCTGACCGCTGCTGTAAGGTGACTCTAAGGTGTCATGCGGAGCGAGGCAGTCCATTAATTTTCCATTCCGCCGGCAGCCCAGGTGCACCAGGTCTCGGCAGTGAGCATGGCAGGTGTACTTGCAATCTGAAAAACCCACACACAGACACCAGGAAAAAAAAGGGGGAAAAAAAAAGGAAAAAAAAAGGGGGAAAAAAAAGAAGAAGAAATGAAATTGCTGGTTAGAAATGAGGTTTCTGCAGGCAGAACTTAGGAGTGAGACACATCCTGATTTGCTACGTGACCTCAGAGAAATAACCACGTCTCAAGTGACTTTCCCCACCCGTATCAAAGATAATAATAGCTGCACAGGGCTGGAGATGTAAATTCACCGGAGCGAAGGTGACAGTGCAGCACACCTCCCAGTGTCACACTGACAGGCCTGCAGTGGAGCAGGTCTTTACTTAGATCACGGCTGCCTCAGTGAGATGGTCTTGCAAAAGGTCCATGCCACAAACTAGGCATTAGCTGTTGCAATGTAAGCACAAAAGGGGCAATTCTCAGAAAAGACACAACATTTTTGACTTACAGACAAAAAATTCTACCCAAATAGAATTACTGCTGCGTGGTTTTTCATGTTTTAAGCTCTAGGTGCTCATAAGAATATGCACATGAGTATTGAAAGCAGAATGAGTGGCTTATCTGAACCTAGTAAATCACATAGTTGCCTTCAGTAACAATTCAGAAATTTCACTTGCTGGCTATCAAAGTCAACTGAGATGGCTATTAGAAATCTGAATTCATTATAACAGAGGCAGATGGCCCCATCTCTAGCAAGAAATAGATGATTCATACGCCCTCTAATCTCAAAGAAAGAATCACCTTAAGAGTATTTGCAAAAACAGGCTGTATTTGCTTTGAAGCTCTGTTGTGTTTGCTGGTTTTCTGTGTAAGCTGGGCAGAGTTCATGATGCCATCTTTGTCTAGTACTGAATGTCACTTGCTATTTTTAGGTTTTAAATTGCTTATAATTTTGCCAAAGAGCAACCACTTGTACTTCAAGTTTCCATGCTGGGGAACATCATGCTGTTTGTTTTAGAACATTTCGGCTAAAACAATTCAGCCATTTCCAAGAATGACTTTTGGAGGAAATGCTTTCATTTTTTCTAACTAAACTACACTCTTTTTTTTTTTTTTCATTGTTGTTACAAAGCTTTACGCTTTCAAGATTTATAGCAAAAGATGAATTCTGGATGGGATTTTTTGTTTCCTTATTAGTCTCTCAAAAATTTCAGTTTCCCTTATGTTTCATTAGATTCCTGTTGCAGTCACTGAAAAATAAATACTTTAACTTTCCCATTTCCAATCCGTACTCATCAGTGGTGTTATGGAGCAAGACAGCAGCGTGCTCCCTGAAATGCTGTTCCTCTTGGCTAGGGACTGGATCTTTAATGTAAGATCCCTGTACCATCAGACCATTCTAAAGTAGAAATTATAATGTGGATAAGGTGTAAACCTGCAATCACATTCCTGTGCCTGATACAGAATTTATGCTACGCTTGCATTAAGGCAAGATTAATTGTATTTATTTGGCACAAAGTTAACCTGTCAAAACTTTTTCAACACCAGCAACCCAGCATAGTGAGTCCATCCTGGATCAGCACTCCGAGGCAGATAACTGAGATATTTCTGATCTTAAAACAGACTGACTACATCACAACAACTATATCACAATAACATCACTGTGTCTCAAGTCACACTCCTCTTCAGACATCAGCAAATAGCTTCCAGCTAATAATGGGTTACAAAGGACACTGTTGCAGTATAAATTGAAGCACTGAAAAAAGACTCAAACTCCCTAAAACGGTCACTGTGTTTAATGCAGAATTTGAAAAACATGAAGCAAAACAGGCAGAAGACTACGGGAAAAAGTGAAAAAGAATGGTTAAGGCAGCTGTATGGTACCCAGGAGAAATGATAGCTGTCCCTACATCCTTGTGTGATGCCAGCAGGCCATGTCAGGCTTGCTCCAGTTGCTGTCCAGTTTCTCCTGGGTTCTGTATTTGAGTTCCTTTATCCAGTTGTCAGTAAACACGGAGTACTCCCAACTGCAACTGAAGTCAGGGAGAGAACTGTGCTTTTGACTCACATGAGGTTTTCACAGGGCTCTGTTTCAATGCTTACCCAGCTAGGATTATTTTTCAAGTGACTCAGGCACCTCATGAAATTCTGGAGGAGACAGAACACTCATTTCCGTGGACCCCTTGAGAAGAGAAGGATTTTGTCTTTGGGAAGGGACCCCGTAAGATGCAGTGGAAAAGCCAACGGGAATAAATAAAATTTGGAGCCATTGTTCATCAGGTGAGGGAACAGGCAGCTCCAAAAACCAAGATGGGAGCACTTAATTAAAAATTACATTACAATGCATAAGCAAAAGAAGATTAAATGAAAGCAATATTTGAATTTCTTTTGTTCCTCTTTAATTTCTGTGTTCTTTACTTTGCAAGTTCAGTTACCTTCTTTAGAAAAAATGCTTATGAGATTGCACTTTCAATTCTCCCCCTGTATTTCTGGCAGAGTTGACCATTTCAACTACAAATGGTCTAAAAGCTAATTAAGTTTTATGAAAATTATCTCCTGGCTAAAGGAGGGAGACCCAAACTAACACCCACACTGAGGGGAAAGGAGGAAAAATTCAGCCATTACACCATTGTCTGGCAATGTCTGGACAACCAGCTACTGCACATCACCTGTGTGGTGAGGAGGTTGTGGGGAAGGGGGCACAAATCTGTAGGACACCAGGGTTCACTGATTTCCCAACTTCCTATGACTGTGCAAATGCATGTACTGAGCATGCACCCATTCACAAATAGTATTAGGAAAAAACCTGTTAGCTAAGCAGTGTTCTGAAACAGGATTACTTATTAAGTTAGGAAACATTATCTCTCAATGCTATTTTGTTTGTCATTTATATTCATTTTAATTTGTGAGTCCATAATGTCATTTGCAAGACAAGCCCATAATTTCCACCTGGCTATTATAGGCATAGTTACAAACAATCTGAAAGCTTTGTCTCTAAAAAATCTTCATCTCTAGAATTCTTTCAGTCTTAAGAGAGATTTTAACATACTGTTTATAAGTTTAATAAGAAAGATCAGAAAAAGGATGGGTTTTTTCCCTAAAACAGTGGATCTCTACATGATCTTTTTTTCATATGCGTTTTAGCTTTAAATACATTATTTCATTCCAATTGTGGCATACAATGTTTCACAAAGGCCCAGACAGCATCAAATTTTAAAAATACCTTTTTCTGGTAATCCTTTACTGGAGCACTCCCAAAATTTCCATGAGTTCAAAAAGTAGCTATAATTCTGGAAAGACTGTTTTGGTCATTAGGTCATGGATTGCCATATCATTTCTGTTTGGAAAGCAATCAGAACCAGGTGCTCTTTCCTGATGTGGTCTGAAATGAATCCTGTTCTTTGAAATCAGACCTCTGGGGGCTTTTTAGCGCATTTGATAAAAGCATCACTGACACCTAGAAAAGCTAATAGTTTTATTTTACTGATGCTCAGACTATCATGTACACTGAATTTATTTATGAAAGTGATTCATCAATGCATACTGAATATGCATAATTGTCCTGAATTATTAGGAAATGCAAAGTATCTATTTATTAAACATATAAATATTATGCTTTAGAAGCTTCATTGTCAACTACTGAGACATAATGAAGCACCTTAGGATTTATTATTCTATAGCAACAATGGCTTGACTAGAGTCATAGAAAAAAAATAACTTATACTATTGCAAGAGATCAACACTACTCCTATCCTGCCCTCACAGGGATGAACTGTAAGTCTTCAACATATTCATTTTACATGAATAGACCCTACCTGATATTTGAGTTTTCTTCACCCAAAACTTGATTTTGCCTGACATCTTGTAAATAGCTGTTCCCATAATCGATTTGCTCCAGGGCAGTGCAGCAGAAAGCAAGTGAAGGAGCAGGCAGGAACCCAACAGATGCTCCAGCATCAGACCCTATAACTAAGTATTGCTCAATCAGGCAGGGGCAGGCAGAGGCTCAATAGCAAAATCTCTCTGTCCTGCTCTGGTCTCCCCTGCCTAGGAAATGTGTGATTTCATTTCTGTGATGGCCCGGACAAATTCAACTTCCAAATGGATATGCAGAAGGTATGTTGTGCCTGAGCAACTGAAGCGCATGGAAAGTTCAAAGACAAATTTGTATTACCTTTGCATTATTTATCAACCACAGTAAGACTGAAGAAGTCTTTAGAAAGTGTGAGGAGGATATACAACTTGGTCCTGCTACTGTGTTGGGAAGTCAGCAAGTAAAATCAGCTTTACGTGAGAACCCGTGGCTTGGTTCCCAGCAATCAGAAGAGTTTATTGCTGTGCTTGCTCTATGGAAAGTATGCCGGTAAAGCTTCTTGGAAAAATTATTTAAACTATGTAAGGTGCTTAGTGCTTTAATGTTTAATCCATTTTCAGCCAGCAGGTAACAAAAGGAAGGAGAATGAAGTTCAGCAATATTTCTCCTGCAAGGCAGAATTGAACAGTGTTACATCTACAATACATTGATGCATGTCACAATTCAGTTTATGCTTTATATATGTTGTGTTGTTCTCTTTTTTCCTGATGCCCAAATGTCTACATTCTAGTTTGATGCTAAAGTTGCTACAAAGATCTTTTTTAACAGTTTCACTCAAATCTGTTATGGAATGAGAAACCTATTTGAATAAACAGCCTTCAGAAAGCTCTAAGCACAGCTACTAGGAGATGGAGATCTGCTGTTTTATCTCTATGAAATACTCTTTATTTCTGCTTGTTTGTTTATCTGTTAGTCACACTTAACATCAGTTTGAGATTAAAAAAAATAAAGTTCTAACCATATTTCCCAATTAGTGATTTTTAAGGGATCACTATTATTCCAGATAAGACAGGATTTCTGAGGTCCTTATGGCCATCCTTTCCCTCGGGGGATCTTTGTGTGTGTTTTGTGCTCCTTCCCCATTGTGGAGCTACATAAGGCTTAGATCAGATTGAAGTCCAGGAAAGCCCACATCTTCCAAACTCCTGTGAAGCTGAGACTATCCCCAAGCACCACTTAAGGCCTTCTGCTGTGTCTCTGCAGACTCTGCTCTCGATAGGTACAATGGCCATTCACAGCCACGGGTCGAGGCCCTTTTTGGGATACACACTTCCCACAGAGAGGATCCTCTGTCATTTTCCCGAGAACAGAAAGACCATAGAACTGGCTTAACTTGCAATCTAGGGACAGTCTCCAAGAAGCACTTGAACTGCAGCCCTATCTCTAAGTGCCACAGCTCTATTCAGGGTCAGGAACTCTGGCCTGGAAACAGGATAAGCTCCTGTAACAGTCTCTATTAGGAGCTACTCATGGTGATTGGGATAAAATTAACCAGAGGGCCTATGGCACAGACCTGCAACATCACGAGTTCATCTATTTGGACCTCAGCAGAAGACAAGT
This sequence comes from Mohoua ochrocephala, assembly GCA_013398855.1. Classification (NCBI taxonomy): domain Eukaryota; kingdom Metazoa; phylum Chordata; class Aves; order Passeriformes; family Acanthizidae; genus Mohoua; species Mohoua ochrocephala. The sequence goes on from VZTA01004839.1 coordinate 704,009, forward strand.
GCTTTAATCAAACAGTCCAGGATCCAACACAAAGGCTTGTGGTCTTTTTGTTTGCCAAGTGTCTTACCAAGCTGAAGTTTGGGTACTGCACAAAAAAATTACCGTATTTCTCACCGGTTTCAGATTCAGAGTTTTTAGATAACAGTTTGTCTATCATCTAGGCAGGCAACAACCTGACTCTGCCACATGCAAAGGGCGTTACATTTGTAAAGCAGGAGGGAGTGATCAGCCTTTTGGTGAGAAGAAAAGAAAACACTTCCCTGAGTGAATCACTAACTGAGAACTCCAAGGGAGGCCCAAAGGAGAAAAGGAGGTATAAAAATCAGCAACCTGCATGAACCTTGGGCTGTTTGATGTCCTTGCTGCCTGGGAACTCAGGGACCATATTTCCGATTTCATGCACCAGATGGCAAATAATTGGTTAATACATAAATTCAGCTTCCCAACTGCAAAAGAGGAAAGAATGACAGGTATTTTAGATTAAACAGCCTAAACTGGATTTTTTTTCAGTTTCTGCTGCTGGTACCTTTATAAATCTCAAAAATTCTGCCGTCTATTTTGGAGCCTTTAAATACTTTTTTTTTTGTTTGAACTAATGTTAACCTGGTTTGTGCCAGATGGTTTGCTAGATCACGTAAACACCAAGACACATGCGTTCTGCGTCATGGTCATCCTTAGCCGGGGGGAGGTGGTGAGGCAGGCTGGCCAGGACTGGCATCCCAGGGCAGCTCACCAGCCTTTTCCAGAACTGGAAGGAGACATTGCCATCTAGCTGTGCGTTGAAAAACTGGGATGGAGGTGTTTGCATGGATGAAGCATCTCCAAGAGACCACTGTCAGCCAGATAAGGTTGCTGGCAGCTGCCACAGAGAAGGTCCCTGACTGAGGGACGATTCTCCGCTCTTGGTGCCAGTGACTGTAAAAGCCACGAGAAAGATTAACAATTCAGCTACTGAAATCTACACTGGCTCTCAGATGCTTAAATGTCTCCAAGCACCTGGCCCTACGTGACATGGGAGCATAAATCCCACTGATTTACTCTGGAGTATTAAAGAATTAAAATCAATTTAATTGGTTGGTAAAGCTAGTTTGTATTTTTATCAGTGTGACAACAACCAAGTCTTCTCCCTCCTTCCAGCGTTTGCCAACAGGATCCAGCTAAGACTCGTCACAGGAGCCTCTCGCACAAACCTGGGATCCTACATAACCAGCCTATAAACAGGCTTCTGCTCCTGAAAACTGCTACACCTCTTTTGGCCAGATACTTCTCTGTGTACAGTCCTGTTTACAGTCACCACTCCCACTGAAACAGAACACCCAGTGCTTGCCAGACCACCCTGAAATAATCACAAAATCTTTTTGCAAACAAGGCTGAAAATATTTACCTCATTCAATTGAGATATGGGTTAAAACATAAATTTGCTGTAGTGGAAATACTTTAAAAACAAAATCCCAAGACAAGGAAATTCAAGTTTAGATTATATTCACTTTTCACAATCTCCTTGATCTGTTTCAGCATCACACCTAGCTGGAGAGCCGGACCACATCCCCTCCTCAGGCTATACCATGGCTGTCATGATTTTGGGAGCTCTTAGATTTGCCACTTTCTGGAAGGGAGACTGAGAGATACACAGCCAAGCTCCCCCTCCCCAGGAAGCCTTACAGCCTCCTCCATGCAACGGCTCCCCGGAGGCACCTGGGCACAGGAACACCATGCAAAAATGCCAAAGGGTGAGGGAAAGGAGAGGCCTCGTTTCTCCTTTAGTCCTCTTGATATATACACATTTATGGCATTCTTTAGTTTTTTTAACTTTCAGGCTACAGCCTAAGAAGCAACTTCCGTGGGCTGATTACACTGCTTTTGCTTTGAGACTAAACATGAAATAATGAAACTGAGAAAAGAGGGTTTCAATCAAGCCAGCTTCTCCTCCCCATGTATCTGGCTAGTTTTTTGAGGTCCCGTTTTAGGGACTGTCATCTGACCAAAACCTTAAGATAACCTTAAGATTTGGTGGATTTTTTAAACACCCTGTAGCACTGCAATTCCTACTGTCTGCCAGAGCTCCACACACGAGGATGGTGAGACCTGGTAAGACTCAACCTGTTAATGAATGCAAAAGCTAACAAATCATAACCACACTTGGCAGCAAATGCTCAGCTCCTGCTAATGCCTTTCCCAAGACAAGACCTCAGTGACACAACTGCTCGCTATGCTCAGCAGACAGCCCATGGCTCCTACTTCTCCATACCAGATAGGGGTAGGGAGGCCAAATTCCTCTGTGCAGTAACTTTGAACAACGAATTAGAGATGAAACTTGGCAGATACTTTGGGTATCACCATGTCTATCCTTTCATGACAAACTTCAGAGAGTGCTTTTCCTACACTTGGCCCAGTGAGCCACACACCCATCCCACACAGGCTCATAGGCTGCAGAAAATCTGATGGACCTGGATAGTGACAGGCTTTACTGACCACATGTACCAGTGACAGAACCAGGGTATCACACAGGAACTGTATTTCTTCTTCAGTTCAAGAGCAAAGGGATTGTGTTTCTGGAACAGAAAGCAAATCCTACTCTTCATTTCTGATGTTAAACTGCAGTAAAGTTATGCCACACACACAAAAAAGTGCCCTGAAGGTAAAATCCTAGATTTGACCTGCCCTAGAAATCAGCTTAAAATGATTTATTTGCTTTTGATTTCTATTAATTCTTCCTTTAAAGCTTACTTGTGCAGGACTGCAGTAGTTGTTAGGTATCTCTACAAATCACTGAGCAGCACGGGGGAAGAGCAGAGGGCTGAGCCCCTGGCCAGCATCCAGCTTGCAGCTTTGTGCTGTGCCACACACAGCTCCCAGAGTTAGGCTGGAAGCAGGCAGAGGGACGGATACCAGCAGCTCCCCAACGTGTTCTGGCTGCTCCATCCTTTCCCACCTGCTCCATAAGGCCAGGCAGCCCCAGGGGTGCCTTGTCATTGCACTGAGCTGCACTTGCAGCAGCAATGTGGCAGCAGAGTGGCTATGATGGTAAAACAGCAGCTATGGCCCCTTTCCTCTGACAAATCCGTCCACAGGCATTTGAATCCCAGCCACCAACCTAATCCACTGGACTCAGTAAATCCTACCAATAGTCTAAAAGCAGCTCAGGTTGTCTTTAAATTAAATGAAATTTTCATATGGAAACCACAAAATGCAGCAGCGCAGAGCACACGCTGAATTCCCAGCTTCTGAGGGAACAGAGCCTGAATGAGAATGGGGATGTGGGTCTACACAGATTCTCACACCAGGTTTTCCTTTGGTGGTGGCTTCATAAAATGCATTTGAAATCCACCTTTGACAGAATCAAAGGCATCACATATTACATTCAATAAACACCTGGGTCAGGAACACATTGCTGCACACACTTCTGCACTGCAAATGTGATGGAAAAAAATAGCAGAATTTCTGTTTAAAAGTTCAAAAATTGGTCCAAAGTATTTATGCAGTTCCACTCTGTGTCATGCTGGTATCTTGGGACTTCCACTTGTTTTGGCTGTTATCCTCTTTCCAACATTAAAAACCTAAACAAATGGGTAGAATATCTCTCCCATATAAAAAAACCCAAAAGTGAGCTTTCACTTTTGTACACAAATCCAATAAAAATACTGCTTTTTGAAAGCGTTTACTCTAGTGCCCTCTATTGCTGAATCCCCAAAATAGCCAGCATTGCAGATACTCACAAAGGAGCACTTCATTTTGTTTTCCCTTTAGGAGAAACACAACAAAAACACAAGAACAGGAAAGAAAAGTATAGTTTAGGTCTGTCTGTCTGCACTCCCAGAACTGTGAGTTCCTGACCAGACCTGAGTTACCAAACTCCCCCTTCTTGCTGGCTATAGTAACAAACAAGAGTTCCAAGTTCACAGAGGAGATAGATCATACAGAAACAGTCCTGAGAGCTCAGAAGAGCTCCCTGCTTTACCTGGCCACAACACTGGGAGTGGGAGTTAATTCTGAATAGCTGCTGAAGGATCAAGGATCGCTCCATTAGAGGAGTTAAACAGCAGTTACATCCTAGCAGGACTGAAGCCAGACCTTCAACTGACAGACCACGTGAAATTTAAAAGCTTGGACTTCCTGCCAAACAAAACCTGCAGTCTCTTCTGCTTGAATGTGAGATGAAAAAAAGTTGAACCAAACCCATCAAATTAAATGAAGCCTAATACAAAAATAGTTGCACTTGTGCAGATCACCTCTAACACCAGGTACAGCTCAATTCTAAACATGCTTTTGCATGCTGCCTCCAAGCTTGGTCTATGTTTACATATCAAGCTCTAATGTTACATTACCTCTTTAAAACAGGTAATTCCACACTACTAATTTATTAATGTTACTCTTCATAAATGACCAATCCACAGCTTTTATTCCAGGTGTTATAGGTCATCAGGCCAGCCCCGACAGTGGATCTTGAAGCAGCTGTCCTGGAGAGGTGCTTAGTTCAACGCACAACAGTTGGTCATTGTCTTTTCTTCCGCTTGTCTTCCTACTAGCACTGAGGGCAGCAAGAGGTGCAGTGGAGAGAAACAGCATCTTCCAACTGCTTTTGCTTGACATTGGCAAAAGAAACAAGAAATGTAGCAGAAGTAAAATGAAATCTTCTGAAATAGTTCAGGAGAAGAAGCCCGCAATAGACACAGAGTGTATTAGCAACTAACTCCTGGTGATATTGACATTCTGCATGTGTTACATTCACTTTGGTAACCTGCATCCATGCAGCAATTGAGCCCATGAGATGTAATTTAATCTCTGGACAGACTTTTTTCCTTATATTTATCACAGACTTTTGAAAATTCTTAATAATTTTACAGGTACAAATCAGGATTTTCCTTTGGATGGGAGGCAGATCAGACAAAGAGATTTGTCTTGTCTAATTTAAAACTGGTAGAACCAAGGAAAAAGAAATTTGCTGGGGTGACACCATATTCATCTCATCTAAGTATCTGAGAACTGGAATAAATCAACAGATGATGCAATTTGCAAAAGCCACATGACTGGCTGTGAATGAAAACCACTCTAAAGACATAAAACATGCTGTGGACTACTGGACACTAACAGAATGCACCTCCCTTGGAAAAATTCAGACTCACAAGTAACAGAGAAACTAAACAGTTATTCAAAGGGTGGAGAATTACACAGAAATCAACAATAGCAAGAGAGGCAGTCATATTCCCTAGGTTTAATCAGTATTGCACTTGAAAAACACAAGAACAGATGGACTGAGTTAGACCAAAGACCTACCTAGGCCAGTAGCCTGTCTTGGGAAGAGCCTGCCAGAAGACATTTAGGGAACACATGTGCAAGAAAAAGGGCAACTTAGGAGTGATATTTCCCCCTTATGCCTTTCTATTCTCTGGCAATCTGCAACTTAAAACAAATAAACAAACCAGAGGCTGTTTTTGCACCTTTTTATTTAATATTCCTTGATGACTCTTTCCTCCATGAATTTATCTAATCCCTTCTTGAACAAATACAAGTCTTCTAGTTTCTAAACATCCTGTGCCAGTCAGTTCCACTACTTGCGTGTGCACATGAAAGAGTTGCTTGCTTGGCCATTTCGTGATGTGGCCCTGGCTTTTACACTATGAGAAATGGTAAATAACTCTTCTGTTTGCAGTTCTCCACACTGCTTTTATTAGTAGGAAAATATATTCTATTGAAGCTGCCTCTTACCAAGGGAAGAAGCCCTGTAGGAGTTTACTAACCTCTTAGATAATTCAAAATGTTTGCTTTTATCTTCAAATACTATTACACCCTTTGTAAGAGGGCAGGAAGACCAGACTGCTTCATATGACGTGCAGGCACAGCACAGTTTTCTTGCATTTTACTTGATTTCTTGAACACTGAGATAAGTCTCTTCAGAGAACTCTCCTCCTGATCAACTCTGTTTTCCAAGTGATAAAAACTAAACTAGAAGCCACTGCTCTACATCTGCAGTCAGCATTTCCCCATGTGGTTTAGTTCCTACTCATCCACACTGAGCTATGTTTTACTGTCCCGGTACTCAGTACAATGTGTTTCTTCTGCTGCGTTCTACAATTCACTTTCAGTGATCTTGATGGCCTGGCAACATCAACATCCCACACCCATCTTTTTAATTTTGTTAACAGATGTTTTTATATTACAGATGCCAGCACATCTTATTTTCTAACTAGGTAAGTGGACTTTTAAGCAAATCATACAAGGAAAATTACATACATGTAATTAGAATTAAAAGAGATAGGAAAAGCACGTGTAGAGATGCTCTTGAAAAGGAGACTAGAAACTAAAATCATGCTTTCACAATGCAAAGGATCTTTACATGGCACACTTTCATCAATAATCTACATGTTCTTAAATGGACATTGGACATAGGCTCTTAAATGATGATCAAAAACATCCAAATCAAATGGGCTGAAATGTCTGAAGCAGATTAACAAATATGAGTTGGAAAGGCTGCACCCTGATGGTCTGATGGTAAAATGCCATCATCTCCTATCTGCCTCCAGTCTTCTGCAGCATCCTACCCATCTCTAGCACTATGTAAATCATATCCATGAAATAGATGTTCAGGAAACAAACAGGTACAGCAGTCTGAAGAAGTTAGATCTGAAGTCCTGGTTACCCACCCCAGCAGGTCTCAGCAAGACGAGACTTTTCGTTGCTGGATCCACGCTCCAGAACAGCCACCTGCAGTCATAATTTCATTTTGTCTGCTACTGCATTAAGTTTAAATATAACTGATTTATATCCAAGCTGGCTTCCACTGAGACAGTGTCCTTCTGCTCCCTCTCCCAAACACAGCTAATTAAGCCTTCAAATTATATTCCCTTAGGGGCAACCATCTTGTCCACACATGTGAGCTTGAATGCTTCAGAGCTACAGTTCCCAAATGTCTCTACATTCTATTTATCATCTGTGTTAGGCCAAAACTCTGTCCATCATTCCCAGAGATGGCCACTCTCCCTCTGAGTACCCCTCTGCAAGCTTGGCCTGCAAGGGCCGCACTGAACCCAGATACTGCAAGGGCTTCAGTGAACTGTGGGGATGACCAGGTGAACTTTTGTCTGCTGAAAACACAGGAGACTCATAGGTGGAAAGTTACAGTATCCATGCAGGAGACACAGATCTGACCATAGGGACTGCACAGGTATGACACACCACTGGCCTGAGGCAATGGCTTTCACCAACTGGNCAGGGACTGCTTAGGTGTGACACACCACTGGCTTGAGGGAGACAGGGAGGCAATGGCTTTCACCAACTGGGTTTTGACAAGAACACTTAAATACAGTGACATCTGTTCATTCATTTCCCAGCTATAAAGGTATGCTGCCTCTACAAACCCAAACTGTTCCCAGAATAATCCAATTAAAGAGGTCACAGAAGGACACGGGCACCTACAGCATAAGCCATCATATGTTAGTTGGCCAAATATGAAAAAGAAAAATTAATTTACAAATACTTTAACCTAAGACAATCTAAGTTGACACACTGAGCTAACATTGTCCTCCCATCCCACATGTGTCCATAGATCTATTTTGTCAGCTGGACAAAACATATTTTCGAGAGAGAGCTAAAAGGTTAAGTTTTCGTACTGTGTGATCGGTTAAAGCTTTATATGTTAATTATTTGAGGAGGTAGCAAGTTTAAAGCACATCATCACACCCATGTAAAGGTTTCCACTTATCTTCCATAACATGTATTCTTACATAAATGTGATTTTATATTGGATGCTTGACTATTCTGACCAAAAGTCTTTTGAAATCAATAAAAATATTCCAACTTCAACATTACAGAGGGACTAAAGGAATAATTCAATAGAGCAGAAAAGTTGCAAAAAATGTCAACCAACAGCAAAGAGTAAAAATCAACTTCCAGCTGCCTGAAATACAGTTAGTTTAAGATTTTGTCAATAAATTTTCACTTTCTGCCTTCTGAAAGCATCTTCCAATGTACCTAGTAGAAACAGTAGCTCCAAATGATGAGAATTCTTACCAGACGAGCGCTGAGAATAAAGGTCTTCATAAGCTCACAGAATTTGGCAAGAAACATGACACGAAATCACCCATCTCGGACAGACTTGATTTCCGTAGTGATTTATTTATTATAAAGGCTGCAGAACAAGCAGGGTTTGCCACTGGGACAGTTTTGCAAAGTAAAAAAAACAAAACAAACCAAAAATCCACAGCAAGCATTATGCTTTTTATGTTTTCCACAGAATATTATGGGATTCTTTTCTGAGCAGGTCTAAAATCTGGTTTTGTTCTGTGTAAGCCTGAAAAATATCATAAAGGTGTAAATCAATGCAGATCATAAAAAGATCTGTTCCAGGGGTGTGCATTAGTTGCTTAAGGAGAAACTGCATGAAACAGTAACAGTTGTGAGATCTGAGCCACAAAATTATCTCAGACTAATCCCTAATTGTTAAAAATTATCTTAAACCCTAAAGCAAGAAGATTTATGTGTCTTTTCAAAGCTTTTATTGTAGCTTCAATTATCATAATATTGAATATTCTTACTTTTCCAGACCCTCTTTAAATCTCGTTACATTCCTGACCTCAGCAGCATCCTCTGGTAATGAGTTCTGCAATTTAATTACATGCTGAATTAAAAATAATTTTGAAAAATCCTTTTATCTGCTTTACATTTGTCACCCCTCACCTTATTCCTCTGCTATGAGACAGAGAAAACAGGAGTTACTCGTCTATTATGAATTTTTGCATCGCTGCTTTCTGTAGTCTTATTATGGCCCTCCGTGATATTTTTTCTAATTCCTTTGTCTTTCAGTATCTCTCCCTGCACGTATGTACTTTACCGTGATAAAACTTCGAGTCACACGATGTGCCAACATAAATTCCCTTAAGATGTTGTAGGAAAAAATTCAAACATATTTCAAAGAAATAAAGGCTCCAGAACCCTAAACACCACATCCCTCAGTTTAAGCCTCTTGTAAAATTTTATGTACGCTTGATTAAACTAAATGCAGTTAAAAGGTTACCAGCTACATTTAATGTATTCTGAACCATGTCTAAGATATTTTTTTAATCCTTCAGTAAGTAATTTAATCAAAATCAGCTACCTAAGAGCACCCGCAAATTTTCTTCCTTCTTTTAGAGCTTAGCAAGGAGCACATTAGCTGTAGGCAAAAGTCTGTGGTCAACAATCCCAGATTATCCGTCCAAGGACAGGCTGAAAAGCTACGAATTTTTAGGAACTGCAACCTAATTATGCTTTGACAGCTCTTTCTAAAATTGTGTCAAATGCACCTTTCTGAACACAGTGACCTACAACAGTACTAAATTCATTGTTATACTTAGAAACTAATTTTGTGCTTTGGCAGATTCTGTTTCTGGGTCAAGCAGAGAGGACAAGGCATCCTGAGACACGGAGTGACAGAAGCAGAAGAAAAGCAACAAGTCTGAGGGTGCCGTGCAGAGGCACAGTGCCCATCTCTTGGTTCACATGATGAATGATATCACACAAAATCTATGACAAAGCATAGCAGAGTGCATAATCTCTTATCTTCCTAACAGGTCCAAATCATGAAATTTTCTCTTTTGTTGTTGTTGAAATGTTAATTTATTTATTAAAGCAAAAGCAGCTAAAAACTATCAGTAAGTACTACTGAAAGCTTTAATTTCCAGCTGGGCTATTCATCTCTGGAACAAGGCTAGCGATGCAGAATTGTTCTGCTGGGTCATCCTGGGTCCTGGCTCAACCTGAATAAAAAACTGTGTTAGTGCCAGTCCTGGCGTAAAACCCACCAGAAAGACAGAGGCAGAGAAAAAAGTTGGATTCCAGTATGCTGGAGGCAAGGGTAAATCTCTGTGTACCAAGGGATGGTACTGGATGGTCAATGCTGCTCAGGGTAGGCTTACGTGTTGAACAACTCTCTCGGAAGGACAGAAGGGCAACTTGGTAAAGAATTACCAAAACGTGGTGTTTCAGAGTTGAGGAAGCACGTGGGAAATTTTGTAACTCATCAAAAACTAAAGGGAAATTCCGGACACTGAAGAAAAAGGCAGAAATGTTCGTGGACTTCAGGGTAGCTAAGGTTTCGTGCCACTTGCTGTCTTTGTGCAGACTAAAGAGCAATCAGGAGCCATACCTCCTCCCCTGTGAGAGAAGCATCAGGACTTCAGCTTCCAGTTTATGAGATTGGCTTCTGAAAACTTACAAGAATTTTGAGTTGAATTTTCACACTGAGATTTTTTCTGCTTGGACTCAACCTTCTGCTAAAATAACACATTTCCATCAAACCCAGAATTTTTGTGACAAATATCTCATTGCACAGGTAGTAAAGGACATACAGGGCACTTCAGACACTATTTACAAATTCAGTTCAAAAGAGATGCTAAAACGTACATTAAAATGATAGTAAAAAGGCAAATCTTTTTCAAACCACTAGATGTAGAGGGAGAAGGAAGACAAACCACAAAAGGTATTATTTTTAAAGCACTCAGAGTTCACCTTGTTTCTTGCAATTGTTTTTTTGCACTACTGGGGGAAAAGTTAACTGGCATGCGAACGTTTTCACATGTGTGTAACCCAGCTAGCAATTAATGCTTTCACTAACATTTATTGATAGTTTTTACTGTAATAAAAGAGATGCAGGAATGATCGGATGTATTATGAGCCTCAGGATGACTTGATGTATTAGGAGGACTGGAGATTACCAGTGTTCAAAGAGAGGTTAATCAAAACTCTAGGTTCATCAAGGAAAGTTTCATACGGACTTCAGTGTGCTGGGATTTCCTTCTGAGTATTTGAAATCTGTGGACTGCTTCACACGGGAAAGAAGTGATGTGTCATTTAGACATGGGGCCTAACAATGTTTCTGTGACAGATTTCAGATGGTACAACCCCTTTCAAGAGTCACAGATCTGTTATCTGAAGTACAACACTAAACTGCTCAGCTGCAGAACTGACCCAAATTCTACCCCAGACAAATACAAATTTGCTACTAACGTTGCAGAATTGACAAGTTCACCATTCCGTTACAAAGAGTCCCAATCAAAAGGAAGCTGACCTTGTGCCATCAGTCCCTTAAGAAGAACAGAAATAACCCAGCTTCCCATGCTGTGGCAGTGCATGTTCTTCCAAAGCCCTGAGAACACGCCTTGGCCCCAGCCTTGACAGACCATGCTGAAGGGACAAAACCGTACCTGGGCTTTAAGGGTGTTTATGAGAACGTTAATCTGAGAGATGCAAACACTTTTCTGCCAGGCCTGGACAAGGACCAGAGCACTGAGTTGTTGTGAGGAGTGATGCCTTTCACTAGCTGGTGAGCTGAGCTGTACTGCATTTCAGCTGATAAAATGGAAGAGGAGGCCAGTGCATCACTGCTGAACACAAGCCTCTCTAAGCTGCCCATCGCTTTGCGTGAACGTTGGTACAATGAGTGAAAATCTTTAGCCAGTTCAGTCCTTGCACAGCCTTCTAGATCAATGAACAGCTCAAGGCAATTCCAAATAAATTTCAGGCAGTTATCTGAGTCATATTAGAGCTCCTATATACATACCTAAGGGAGAAACACGGCAAAAACAAGATACCAAACATCGTTGACGTGAATAAATTATACAGCTGCAAGGGAGCTCTTTGTCTGAACAAGCCTGATGAACCTACCAGAATATTTTTACAGTTTGTCTAATGAGCCTCCAAGAATGAAAAAATGCAAAGAATTCTGGCCTGGAAAAGTTAACTGGTTCGATGGAAACAAATTTTTTTTTCCCTTTGTTTTTCGTTGTTTTTTTAAGCAGGAAAAAAAGTCTGAAGAAACATAGCCACAGACTTACCAGGAGATTTCCAGAGAAGTTTTACTGTCCTTCTCCTCGAACTGCTCAACGATTTAGGAAGCCAGTAAAAAAACCGCACTATCCTCCTGATGGTTTTGCTCAGATCACTTCTCACTGCCATGGCTGAAAGGGCTCCCCAGCAGCACCGGGAACAAGAGGCACATGTATCCAGGCAGAGAGAGGAAAGCCCACGAACACCCACGGCGAGTGCGCTCGCTCTGAGCTCGGCGTCAGCCAGCACGTCTCAGGACCACCTGTTAGTCCTAAATCCCCTCCCTCTCCGTCACTCCGCTCGGAGCCCTCCAGACCTCCCTCTTTATGACAAGAAGCAGCTATATTAATAGATGCTTAAGCTAAAGAAAGACCAATGCTTCAGAGTCTTAACCTGCTACTGTGTTTCCAATGATGTGAAGGCATGTTTTCTGCAGAAAGGCTTTGAAGGACTCCTTTGTTCACGTCTAGCTACCTTTTCCGGGCTGAAAACAAACAAACACCAAAACTGATAGTGACAAGTCCTCTTTCAAAATCCCTTAATGTAAATCAACAGAATTTTTGCTAGAGAGAGAGAATATCTCTCAAAGACTTTCTTCTGAGTGTTCTGAGCAGTAAATTTAACAGATTTCTATGGATACACACAGTGTTCAAAATGCGACTTTCCTCTTAATGAATTTTAAGGCAAACATAACAGTGAAATCATTCACTGCCACAATTTACTTAAGAACTGAGCATCTATCAACATATCACAATCCAAAGAAATTATCAGCATCTCAGTACATAGACTACACATCCTCCAGTCATGGTACATATTAAATTGTAAATCCAGAGATGCTGTGAACTAATATATGCCCCGTGCAACATTTATCACGACTTCTAGTATGCACTTTTAAGCAGCAAGACCATTTCCCAAGCCTGGTATGATTTCCTTGACTATGTGTCCAGCTTCTCACATTCGATTTGATTTTTTTTTTCTTCTGCTAGATCTGAATGGCAGAAATCCCTGGAAAATCAAGACTAATGTCACTACAAAACAAAGGTCCTTTTGTATCAACCTTTAAACTTCAGAAAGTAAGGGCTTTGTTACACCAGCTATGTTCACAGCATACAGTTAATAAATCTTCTAGAATTCACAATGTATTTTTCTGCACTAAAATATGTGAAGCATTTAACCGCATTTTATGCATCTGACTTTTTAAACATACTGCTGCTTCTCAGGACTGAGCTACTGGTTTCTGATTGCATTTCTTGTTGTCAGTATGTCTCTGAAAACAAATAAACCTTTCCATTTATGCTGTATCTGTCACAATTCTTTAGCCAGTGTCAATGAAAAGAGCAGGCGGCAGGACACAGGCCACTGGATTTTGTCTCTTGTTTGAGCTCCCCCCTGTCATACCAGAAGGAATTTAGTAGCAAAGTGATGGTTTTAGCACAAGTAGAAGGTCTGTCACCCAATTCAGAACAGGCAAGGAGCAGAGTTAAAGGCCCAACAGACAACTTGCTTCTCTCAGGAAATAGCAGGGGTCTGAATGTGTATTGGCATCTGCCAAATACAACATCAAACAATGACTTCTTTTTTTTCTGAAATTTATACATATAACATTTAATGAAAATCAAAGTGGCCTAAAAGCTCCTGTTCTATTTCACACCATAAGTAAGTATGTAATAAATTGACTAATTTTGCAATTTGTGAAAGAATCCATATGGATATATATGCCCTTTAGCATGATATGAAGGGCACAGGAATATTTTTTTTCACTTAACAGAAAATGTTGATACAGGATCTTTATACTGGTATTTTATGAGGCTTAAAAAAATATTCAGTTGGAACAATATAAGGGGATAAACTGACTTTGCTGATGAGAACGACAAACCTGTGGAGGTTTATACCTTACAATGTTTAGTGAAACAAAAATAGGCAAGAGCATAAACCACTGTGTATTATTTTAAAGCAAACAGAATTTACTCAACACAAAAAAAAATAATTGGGATGAATCTGACAATTATACTATGCAACAAACCAGGTAATACAGATGAGACTACAGACCTGAATTCAAACTAAACTGAACAGTAGTGGTAGTTAGAATCCAATAATTTCACAACTTCTCCATCACTTTACATTTTTAGGCCATTGTTAGGCCAAAATGTAAAGCTAATGAACAACAGCCTGTCTCCCACAGCTCGGGGACGAGGGGTGTGTGATGATGACAGGGGTTCCTCTCAACCTGAACTGCTAGCTTTAGAATATGAGCCACCGTGCTCTGCACAGGAATGCACTGCTCTCAGCCTGCATCAGCTGGGCTCGGGAAAGTCCACAGAGCTCCTCCTCAGACAACTCTGATTCCTCACATTACACCAACGCATTACTAAAGTTAAGAACTCACTACATTAGAAAGGTACTGCACAGGACTACATATGTACCTTTCAATCTACTCTGACAAAGAGAGACTGCACAGAGATACTTTCCAAGGAGGACAAAAGGACCTGAAATGTGAGCAGACTCAGACTCTTGATCCCTGCCTTCCTTTGAGGAAAAAAGCCATGTAAGGCTTTTTACTGCAACAGACTTCAACCCCCAGGTCATATTCTGCTCATCTAAGCAGTGTCTGGAGGAGGGGAGGGAACGACTGCTGCCTTCATTGCTGTCCCACCTGCCTGGGAAGGGAGGTGAGCAGCTGTCCCCTCTGCTATGCAGGCAGCCTCTGACCTCCTACCTCCCCACAACAGTGCAGAGGTCAGCCCTCAGCGGGCCCCTGTGCAGGGCAGAAATGCCCACAAAATCTCCACGCGTGTGATGCCCAGCGTGGCAAGTCACCACCTTGGCAGGAGAGCCGGGCACACCACGCTGCTCTCTGCATCTGCCCCCAACCCACTTTCTGCATGGAAATCTGTGCACACCAGTTGGAAAGCAAAGGGGTGCACGAAACATCCGGCAGTTTAGACAAGTCCCTGTCTGCTCTGACCTACAGAGCTCAACAGACCAGCCCTGAACAGAGGGGTGAGGCACAGTGAGCCAGTGGCTGCCTTACTGCAGCCCTCCCATGCCCACTGACAGAGCTAAAAATACCCCAAACAAACCTTCACTGCTACGTAAAATACACTTAAATAATGAACTGTAAACAACCAGCCGTCTCTGACTGGAAATACTCTCTTGGAGTGCACTGAGTTTATATACTTTAAAAGCAAATTCTTTGCTAAGAAGCATTTTTGAGAGCAACACAGCAGTGCTGAGATACCATAAAAATGAAGTCTAATAATCAGGAGGAGCACAGACAGTGGTGCCAGATGTGGGGCAGATGCAGAACTCTCTGCTCCAGAGCAGAAGAGCATTTTTCCTCAGTGAGGACTCACTGCCATTTCAACTCCTCCCAGCTCTCAGGTAGCAAAGGGCTGGGATGAGTAAAGGATTTCATTTGCTTTGACTTCAGCTGGAACTTCTCCACTTAGCCTGGTTTCAGGAACAAAGCTCCCCACACGCAAACTCACAGTAGGAACTGTGTGTAGGAAAAGCTGAGTGTATTAAGGAATATCTGTTTGTCTGCGTTAGCAAATGTCCCTCTTAACTGGGCTCAAAATGAGGTTTTGCTTTCTTTGTAGGCAAGGATGTATTTGGAAAACAAGGTGGTGTCTTTCCAACCTGTCCCAATGTGGATGCATGTCACTAGGCTGTATGCCACACCCACAGGCAGCCTTCAGTGTGGGGAAGTATTCACAAGCCAGCCTTCACGAGGGGATTTTCCATATCGACAGACCATGAGCTTCCAGAGAAGAAGGGAGAGACTTCCAGACCTCCATAAACTGTTTCATTTCACTTTTTTTTTTTTTGTCTGACAGAGATCTGAAACAGACTACAAGATTTTTGCAATCCAGAACTGGGTTATGAAGAGAAACACTGCACCCATGCACTGAAACAATGGAATGTGTGAAACATATTTACCTAGAAATTATGAACAAAAGCTGCAACCATCCTTAAACTCTGTTCAACTGTATGCCAGAGTAAATTTTATCCAGCTATCCAAAAAAGGGTCCTGCCTAACTAGTCCCTGGGCTTCAGCACTACTGCATCACCATAACACTGTCAAGACACAGCAACACTGATTTCATATCAAAACATTATTTATAACATCATGATGTGTGACAAGGCTATGCAGTTGCTAGGAAGTTTATAAAGAACACAGCTACTGAAAAAAAAAAAAAGAAACCAAAACCTGCTATATTTGACTTTAAATCAGCTAAACTAGCACAATACTTAAAATTTCCAGCTCAGCTGTTCATCCCTCCCTAATCCAAATAAGTGGCTATATTTGTGAGCTTTCTAAAAAAACTTTTGATTCTCAGCAGCTGCACATACACAAAAAGACAGGACTAAAAATTAAACAGTGATTGGCAATCTGCAACTCCCAAAACCTTGCCTCCCTTTGAAAGGTAGAAATTGAAGAACTGTAGCATTCACACTGATGTGAAATACATCTGTTATCAGATTTAATGATCTATTAATTGCTATTATTGGAGAATAACTGGATTTCTCCCCTTAAGGTGTAAGGAGTAGGAAGGTTTCTTCTTAGCAATAGCTCCAATGAAACATATCCCGGATTTTGAGGAAGAAAATCACTGTTCCAAAGCACATTTGTTCATGTCTGGTTAGTTCTTGTTTAACTCCACAATATATACAGTGTAAATAAATGGTTTCCTGCATTGTTACATGGGAAAGAATGCCTCTTTGTGTGTTTCGGCAATATTTCTTCTTGATTCTTTTCACTATCGTCCATTGTACTGTGCAGTCATTCCCTGCTTTGTTTCGAGTACTTCAACCTGTAAAATTTGTTGTAACTCGCTTTACGTTCTTTTCCAGATGGTGGGAATGTGCAGAGGCAGGCAGGAGGAGCACAGCGCTGTGATGGAAGAGCGTGAGGGAGGGCGTTGCTGCGCTGGTGCAGCCGAGCATGGGGAAGGTAATGCACTATTTCCTGGAGACTGCTGCTGGCACAACGCGCTGCACACGTTCATTTTCAACGTAGTTTGGCTACAGATTTACCCTACGTCTGTAGGTGTGTGCTTCAAAATTAAAGCTGAATATAAGACTAAAAAGCCAGATGCAGAGAATAGTAGTGCAATGTGAAAATAACAGATTCGTGTCAATTTTAGCTTTATTATATTAGTAGCAGCAAATTCAGGTAAATTATTGAACAGTCTTTAGGAAAATCACTTTTCTATGTAAACAGCTACACTTTATAGTACAGGAAATATAAAACTCGAGGCTAAAACTGGAGAGAAGATACTGAGTTGCCTTGTAACATACTTTGACACATAGGATTTGACTCAGCGCATGATAGACCAACTTGCCTGTGGGCTTTGGGTGACTTTGTGCCAAAATTAGTAGACTTCTCAGTGAGAGCTTGCAGGGAATTATCATTAAGAGAAAACAGACTGAGGCAGAAAAACAAAAACATGTGTTAAACTTTGCCAAAACAGTAAGTTTGTTCATCCTAATCGGGTCTGCTTAAAACCTGATCATTTTTCAGGGCGCAAGCAAGCTGCAACCATCCTTCTTTAGATCTCTGCATTGCAGTAGGAGTGATTACATGCTGTTTGCACTTGAGATTAACAAGGGTGCACCTTGTACATTTCTTCCCTCTTAGAAGAGTAGAATGTTTCTTACTTCAGCCCTGGCAGCTACTGGATAACAAGTGAATGTTTAGGACAGGAGTATAAGAGAAAAATACAATACAAGAGGACTTTCACTGTAGCCCCTCATAATTGCTTCCGAGCACCTACACTCACTGTCAGGCTATGGCACCCAAGCTTCTGTACACAATGCACTCTTCCTTTACTGAGCAAAATAAAAAAGGCATTCCTCAGTACTCAGTCCAGTGTGGAGAAAACAGGCATGTCTAGCAGCTCCTAAAGCCACCCTGCCAGCACACTGCTGACCTGCATTTCACTGTCTGGGTAAAGAGATCCTTCCAAGAAGGCTGGAGATTTCTGGTCAACATCACTTAACAACAGAAGGAAGAGATGACCACAGTCCCTGGACAAGAGCTGAGCTCTAATACTGGCTTGACCAGTGACCTCATGGGTAACCTTGGAAAAGTTACTTAATATATCAGTGCTTCCATCTCTGTCTGCTTGGCTCGTAGCAATTCAAAGTGGAGACTGCTTCTTCCTGTACAAGCACACTCTCTATTAAGGACTTAGAGTGGCCAACAGCTCCTACTGCTAGCCCTAAATGCAAAAAACCCCAAATGATGTTAGTCATTTAACAAAAAGACACATTATCCAGTAAAACCCTCAGTTTTGCCTTTTTCTCCAGTGTGTTAAAATCACAGATACTAGCAATAAGTATCTAGCATGCAGGCACAACATAATTAAAAAGGCACCTGTATCATTACATCCCACAGTGACCCAAACTCCTGCCCAAGCAGTGCTAATCTGTTGAACTTTGAGCATGGTACAACTGTATAAAACCAGCATCAAGTCACAGGAAAGCTCTTCAAAGCTTTCCCATGAAAACATCAAGTTTCTCCTTGGTTCCCCAAGACTTTTTCCAAGCAGACCATCAGGAGTTATCACACTGCCAAGTAATGCCAATATTTTTATCACTAAGATCTTAGCTTTTCTAAACACATCGTTGCTTTGACGTTTTATTACACATCTTGAATACATCCAAGGTTAGGAACATTGCCTGCAAAAACACCTGTTCTATCACTTTTTTATTAGCAGACCCCTTTCTACTCCTGTATCATCTCTCAAATACCGGTTTGTTTGAAAACAAGCCTTCTGGCATCTGGGGTCCTTCCCCCTGCGTGTGAAAAGAAACACAGGGTATCTCCACATCAAGATGCCCTGGGCAGAGGAGGCTCCTGCCCACTGAAAAAATCCTCAGCAGGAGCTTCCAGAGCAGCTCCAAAGAGTGTAAGGAAGACAAGTGGGAAAACCACAGAGCATTTTCAAAGCCTTTCAGTGATGGCATGTGAATGTTACAGGGTGATTTTGAAAGTTTTTCTCTTCACTGCTATGCAACCTGAAAACAACTGCTTGTATTCTCTGTAGTCTCTTAGCATTGCATCTGAGACATTCAGACTCTGAATAATTAACCATTTATTCATGGGATGGTGAAAAAGAAAGAAGGGGCTCAGAAACAGGTGAAATGGGACATACACTGTCTACATGGGACAGCGTGTGGCTTAGGAGTGGAAGATGAGACTCACACAGGAAAAGAAATATCAGAGACCAAGAAAACAGGATCCACAGCAACCAAGGAGCTCAGTGAGGAGTTACCACTCCCTGCAAACAGCAGGGGAGAGAGCTCAGCTTTGAGCAGGGAGAACCTTGCTGTGGCTACTGAGACCACAGCAATGCCCCAGGAGGCAGAGAGGTACTGAGGAAAACAGCAAGCATTACTCTTGAAGAGCAAGCTCCACCAAAGCTGCTTCTTTCCATTTCCACACCTCTGCCTTTCGTCCTCCGCTGGGCACAGTCCACTGCCCGGTACGGGACACAGTGCCCACTGCACTGCATTTTTTTCTCCAGTTCCACCAGCCCTGCAAACTCCAGCAAACACCTCACTGGGGCACCAGACCATCCACACTCCTTCAAATCCAACAAGGAGGAAAAGAGGGCTTCCTCTGAGCTGAGCTCCACCAGCAAACCCAAGCCCTGTCATCTCCTGCTGCTCCAGCCTCTAAGGATTCTGAGAATATGTGGTAATTTTGGATTTAAAAGAAAATATAAAGCACTTAGAGAACTAACTAAGTTCTCTTAACTAACTAAGAGTGCACCATTAAACAACTCTCTGCAGAAAGAATGGGAAAGGGCAGCTGACTCCCACCACCGTTATTTCTAATCTGATGCCCAGTGCTCACTCTATGGATAAAACTTTAAGAGGCTCCTTCAGCTCTGAACAGCTTTGGTAATTCAAGTAGTAACTCTTGTAGTTTTAGCAACTTAACCCCCTCATTACATGCAATTAAATATGAATGTAGTCCTTCTGCAGAGACAGTGGACAATGTCTATTCTCTTACTTAAAAACAATAAAACATATGTTACACAAATTTGGTGGTCAAAAATGTATCTTTCTTGAGCAAAAAAACCTAAAAACCTAAAACCAAAAAAAACCTAATCTCTGTGTTTGCTCCTTTCCTCCATATATTACTCTCTACAGGGGAATCTCTTTCTTTGCTGCTCCTGACAATTAGTAGGCATTTAGATAATATATGCTATTTTTTTCCTAAGGTTTTTGTTCTGTTGTTTGTTTTTACAGATATTTTAAAATTCTTGTATTAGGAGAGCTATACTACATATTAAAGCATAACAGCTCTGTTCTTCGACTGCATTGAAGCAGGAGCCAGCTACTGAATATTCAGAGCCGATATATAAACATGTTAGAAATTGAACAAGGCTCCCACCAAAATACCCATTTCAGCAGAGAAAAAACAAAGAGAAGGCCTTGACAGGCCCTGACACTGAGCTATACACTTCCCAGGGAATGCTTGCTCCAAAAACAAAGTCTGGGTAAAAACAAGGATGTAGAGAAGGGAATTTCCAGCCGTGTCCCATCACTAAATACAGGAAAGGAGCCAGCTGGTTTTTATGGTACCTCTCAACCATCTGCCTAAATATCTTTGTAAAGTTTGAAGTGAAAGTCATGTAGGACCTTTAATTTCTCTATATTCTCTTAAGTGAAGAATAAAACTTCTGAAAAGGTTTCATTCGGTTTCATCTGGTTCAATGGAAAAGTGTAAAACGGAAGGTAAAAGAAAAGTTACAGAAATTAACTAGGAAGTCCAGAGCAAGTAGTCCACAAGGTAATTCCCTTCACACTCCCATCACCTATGTACAACACCCAGTCTGCTCACCAGACTATGGGGAAAGTAAAACTGCTCAGAAATTGTATTTCATAGCCCAGCAGTATAGACTTTCATCCAAAACCATGATAAATGCCTCATTTCTCAAATGCCAAATCACATGTTGGTACAATGCACCAACCTCCCACACTACATGATGCGACACACCATCAATAAGAGATAAGAAACTGAGAATTTTCACTCCAGACTACCTTCAGATTGAGAGAAAAACTGAATGCTAGAAAACAAAACCCACTCTTTACTGCACACCATTCCATTATATAATGGAATAATCCCAGCTGCTTCTGTTTCAAACAACTTCCTGCAGAGAAGTCAGGCCAGGCAATGGAATTCTGCATCTGCACCAGGTTTTTACTCCAAATAATAGAAGTGAAAAGGTGAACAGCAGAGCAAACCTGGACTGCTAAACCAATTAAGCCTCTCTTGAAAAGGAATCCAAAACAACAGCAAGGAGTCGGATACTACAAAGTATCCTTTTCAGAGGTATTTCATTACACTCAGCTTTCTTCTTGGGCTGGGGTCCAGGAATATCAGCACTGCCTTACTTCTGTTCAGGAAATAAGTTGCTTGAATAATGCGCACCTTGTGCACTGCATTGAAACAGACAATCATTAATCTTGACCTTTTTTTTCTGTTCTGGTCTCTCTTCCCTGAATTAAAGTATTTTTTCAATTTTTATCAGAAGTCTGAAAACCTCTGAATTCCAAACAAAAGTCTCACAAGAGGCAGAAAGACCTTTTCTTGGTAGTTCAGGGATTCCACCTCACTTTACGATGTGCACCAAGGAGTGCACAAAAACCCTAAGACAACCACAGACCCACTGAAAAATGGTAAGAGTAAAGTCTAGCCTCTACTGAAGCTCAGCTCAGGAATTTTTCCTATACACTGTGGGGAAGGCAGGACAGAGATACTCAGAGAAATCCCCATTCCCATAGAGAAGTCAAAGACTTTTCTTTCAGAAAAAAGTCTGTATCCAAATACTTTAAAATTACTCCTTTGATGTGCCCTTTGACTGCTTCCCTATCCCAGAGGGAGTTTCTCATGCCTTTTTATTGTTGTCACCACATTCACCACCTCTGACTTTGATCATTTCTAATGGCAATGATCTGGTGAGAATTGACTTCAACCGATACCCAGAGAGGGTAATTTAAATAAATATAGTGTTTATGTCTTTGTGAGTCAGAATCATGAGAATTCAGTATGTAGCTCCCTCTTCATTAGCAGCGGCCCATCTGGAAGATGCTGTTGTGTTTTGCTTTTTAGATGACATGAAGTGGCTTCTGGAAAACACAGGTTTATTTGGGAAACTTTCAGCACTGTCACACCTTGCCAGGCAGATTAAAACCTTTGAAAGGTACTTCTAACCTCTACTGTTATCTCTCCTTTGCAAGGGATACCCAAAGGAGACCATGGCATTTTCACAGAGGCTACCTCAGAGACCACAAATTTGGCTGCAGTCCTGGATGTATCCGATTCAGCTTTCAAGGCCGCTCTAGATGCACTTTAGATGTTGAGCACGGCCATATCTGCTGCCTTCCCAAAGCAGGGGACATCTTTCTCTCCAATAGTCACTGGCTCACAGAAGAGCCTGTGACCCTGGGTGTAGACTGAGGTCTGGCCAGAGGGGATTTAGCGGCTCTGAGCCAGGAGGGCAGCCGGTCACACGCTCCTTCAGGTCTCTGAGCTGTCCTGACCCAGCCCCTACTTATGTTGCCCTCAGCCAATTTATCAGCCAGATCTGCTCACCAGTCTGGCTCACCACTTGTGCCTGCCAAGTGGGCAAGCACAGAGGTTCTCACAGCAACCCTTGTGCGCTTTAGCTGGTGCTGCCTTTCATCTCCATAGCGCTTTACAGCTTCTAAATATTATATTCATGCTAGATCATAAAAGTTGAATGCTTCCTCTGCTACTTAAACAGCAATTTAAGAGAGCAGCTTGAAGTACTATGCCTCACAAAAATGGAGCTTGTCATGAAGGGGAAGGAAAAACATTGTAAGCTGTAATTGTTCTGAGAAAATGTTGCTGGAAGATACATAATCCAATGTGACATTTGAAGTTCTTGTCATGGAGCATTTGATCATAAAAAAAAAAAATTATTTCTAAGGTCTATTTTCACATCAGTGCACTACACATCCTGTCAGAACAAACAGTGCACTAATGCAAATGATAAATAAAAAGTATTTTATTTTCACAGCCAAAGTATTTCCATTCCAAGAGTAACTGTAAAAATAGAGCTACTGAAAGTGAGTGTAACCGTGAGAACAGTGTGTCATAACATAAATTATATTTATCAGCAGAGGACGGTATGAGGTTATCACATCTCCTTAAGACAGAAAAAAAGAAGGAAAAGATTGACCTTTCTTTCCCACCTTGTGTTTCGAATATCAGCTGTTAAACAAAGGCTCAGTGATGTAAATCAAGAGCAAAGCACACACCTGAACATGTCACACCACTAGTGATAGCACTAGATTGTCCTAGAAAGTACAGCAGCACTGCAGCCGTGGGCGAGGAACAGCCAGCCAAGTGAACACGCCCATGGAGTTCTATGCTGAAATCACCCTCGAGGTTTCCATGAAGCCCAAAAACGTGGCCAAAGCCTTTTCGACCAATCAAGGGATGGCAAAAGAGGGCTTTTCACCAGCACTAGATTATGCATGTTGTCCTACTGTAAAAGACAGGAGCTAGGAGGTGAATGAAATCACTGTACTTTAGAGAATGGCAATGGTAACGAAAGGGGTGCAAAGGAGGAAAGTTGCTTTCTACGTAGGAAAAGGAAAACGCACCTTTGCCTACTATGAATCAGCGCCCAGAGAGCGAAAGGACATGTACGTGCTGTGTACATGGGACATGCGACACACTAACGCAGCCTTGCCTTGGGCTTGACCCTGACGGACAGGGAGCAAAGCGATGGCTTTTGGCAGGGCTGGAAGCACACAGGAACCCCTGAGAGCAGCACTCCCCACACCCTGTGACGCGCGTTACCTTCCTGTCGGGTGGGACGGAGCACTTTTACCTGGATCACATTGCGTTCACCCCCATGCCAGGCCACTGTCCCGGCCCTTCAGCTCCCGCTCGGCAGCCGTCGTGCTCCAACGCTGCACATGGCGAATCCCTGGCTCCCGTCGGGGCCGGGCGACGCACGCGTTTCC
>VZTA01004839.1:728232-757637 GCA_013398855.1 Mohoua ochrocephala
CGCCGCCATGCGGAGCGGGACGCGCCGGCCGCCTCTGCCCGCCTCACGCACACGGCACCCGCGGGCGAGGGGAGCGGGGAGGCGGCGGGAGCGAAGGAGGCGCCGCACCGCGTCCGCGTCCTCCTCCCGACCTCCCGAGTCCTCTTGCCGGTCTGCCGGCCCCGCACCCGGCAGGCACAAACTCCGCATCATTCGGCATAAACGCGCCCAGGGAAGCTGAAGCAGCCCCTGGCACAGGAGGAGCTGACAAGAGCTGGTGATGCGCTTCAGTAGGTTCCCATTAAAATGATCTGCCTCAGTTCCTTAAAGCAGCTACTGGGGGAAGTATCCCAGGGCTGGGCAGTGGTGCCATAACCCACACCTGGATGGGGAGTCAGAGCGTTCATTCGACACTTGTGCGAGCGTCCAGGAGCACAACACAATGCTGAAGAACTGCGCCGTGCCCCTGTCGCAGCAGCAGCTCAACCTGCCGCTGCCGGCCTTACTCGCCCACAGGCAAGCGAAGTTCTCCAAAAGATGTGCACCTACAACTACTGCTGCCTGAGCTGGTACCAATGATAAAATAGCAAATTCCACTGAGGGGTACTACCCCTACCACATTTCTTTTGTGATTGGTGAAAAAAAGAGAAGCTGTTTAGGGCACAGAAAATCAGAAGGCTGCGAAGCCTTGCCAGTGGCAGAATCAGCAACAAGAGTTCCCACCAGTTAACCTGCTCCTACAAACCCTCTTCAAACGCTATTGCTGTTCTCAGGACAATCTGTTCTGGCATTTGCCTCTCTTTACCATTAGAAACGTTTCTCCAAAGTTGTAGGCTGGGGTTTTTTTGTTTGCACTAGCGTTTATATTAATAATCTATAACCCTTTCACCACAGACACAGTGAATGCTGATCTTCTGAAACAGCCTGTAGATTACCAGAGACTTCCACTTCCCCCTTCTTCCAAAACTCTCTTCTTTCAGCCAACAACTCCCCTCTTTTTTCCCAGTTCTGCTCAGGACTATCCACAACTGTTCTACAATTACCACTTCTACAGTGATTGACTACATTAGAACTGATTTGAGTTCTACCAGTGGACAGTTTCATACTGAGCAGAGGCTAGGAATTTAGCCACCATTAAAAGAACTAACGTTGTTCAGAACACACGTCAACTAAGTAGTTTAAAAAAAATTAGAAGAATTAGTGGCTCTACCATATTGCCTATGCCAGTGATTCTGTTGTGCAGGGCACATTTTCTGAACAGCTGGATAATGCAAACTGAGCTGCAAATTGCAACTTCATATTTCAGGCTCTCCATTGTGCTTACAAGGAAATAAAACTCATAAAGCAATCCTGAAATTAACAGAAAATTAAATTATGGAAAGGAAGAAGTACACACTGTACAATAAGTGGTTGATGATGTATTTATGCCATTAAGCTGTTCACTCATGCATTTTCACAACTCATATGAAGACAGGTTTGTTCAAGTAACAGATAATTAATATATTCAGCTAAACCCCCCAAACCAGTAAACCAGCTTCAGGAAGAAGAACCATATATTACTTTCTATTACTTCTTTAGGCAAATCAATAGCATGACTCACAGCATCAGGACACTTAGTTTGAGCATAAAGTTGATGGTAGCATACACTATGCTCTGACTTGAAAAATTTTTTGCTTCATAATAACATAATCAGAAGATTATGAACTGATTACTTCAAGTTCCTTAGCTACTGCTTTGTTAAAATTGCTTTAGAAAAAGAAATTTTAACATGATTAAGATAACTGATGTATTCAGCAAGACTAAAGCCAGCAATGTTTAAAATGAACATAAAATATGACAAAACATTTTCAAACATGTAAAAGAATGCTGCACATATTTCAACATACAGACTATACTTTTACTGCAATTAATTTTCTTTTTCAGACTGCTTCAGTATAAGGAAGTTGGAAATGATATATTCCACCTAGCATTTGATTTCTTTCAAGATTACGAACTTTGAAACAACAAAGCGTTACAATGTTGGAAACAAAATACAGTTTATGCACAGCTAGAGAGCCCAATTCTTTTAACATTTATTCATGTGTTTTACTGATACTCAGTGAGACTGCGGCTGTGAATGAACAAATGTACAAGCAGGCATTAAAACATTCCAGTTAGACATGGTTCCAGTATTTTAAAACTGTTAAGAATGCCAAGGAAAGACGTGTGACAAACTGTTGCACTCCTTTTGCATAGCTAGATTTTTTGGGTGACAAAGACAGAAGCTACTCACACGAGTGTAAAAATGTTTGAATTCCCTTTTTTGATTCTCACCAAGAACACTGGAAAGCAGGTCTTGGACATCAAGGCAAGTGAATTTCCTTTTCTTTTAAAATGAAACACTCATTTATAAGTTCCATAAGTTTCTCTCCAAATATTTTCTAAAAAGGAAATGAAAATGTTTTGTGTTCTGACCTGGACAGATAAGCACGGAGCAAGCATCACAAAACTACCGGATGCTATCACTGGTCGATATTGTTTAGTTTACCAGTTTCACCAGTATTTATGTTCCACCAGTTTTAAATGTTCCACCAGTGTTTATGGAAAATTCTAAATATAGTTGGTCCAGGTCTCACAGGTGTAATGCAGCAATGAGAAGTGCTATTGGACACCACTGAACATCCATGGCCAGGTTTCCACAAGGAAAGAACGAGTTCTGTAATATTTGCATGCTCATCTGAAACAAGTATGTACATCTGTAGTACCCAAACAGAGTTTGTTTTCCTGTTCTCTTTCTCCTGTGTATTTTGAAGCAGAACGTTTCACTCTGCATCTCTGCAACCCAATCAGGTACTTTCTATCCTGAAAGTAGTAACTACTGATGCTGGAAAATAAATATACAGTCTTACTAAATTTTCCATCAAAGTTTGGTACCTCAGTTGTATGTCAGCAGTGGGAGTGGTCCCTTTTAAAGATCTAGACTGGCACCTTATTTTCCACTATTCAGTTACTACCGAGGCGTGATGCTATCCAGTCTACTGACTGCCCACAAATTCTTCTCATACCAAATTTTTAACCTTTTAAAAAAATTATACCTGCAAAGAAGATTAAGAAGAAGCAGTTTTAAGTACCCACTGTTGTTGTGGTGAGCAACAAAATTTCAGGGAAAGTCTGAAAATGCTGTACTCCAAAAAATGAATTTTTACATTCATTCTGACAAGCTGGAGTGCAAAACTTCCATATACTGAGCAGTCAAATGATTACAGACAACATAGCACCAAATATGGAGAGAACTTAAAAGATATTGTGAATTTGCTTTCTCAAGTAGAAGTGAACTAACAGTTTGGATGTGAAGGAAAGAGAAATGCATTTCTGTTCCGTCCTATCTGCGCTTTTAGTCCCTATTCACACTCATTTAGAAACATCTCATTTAAAACATTCATCATGTTCTGTGATGATCAAAGTCATTCAGCTAGACTCCTACATAATAGTGGCTGTTAAGGGAAATCCAAAATACCCTTTATACAAGGGTGTTTTGGAGTACTGCAAGTCCTCTTGCAATGAAGACTAAATTGCATTCTGAAAAAAAAGGGCAATATTCAAAGTAGACAAATGTCAATTTCATCAACAATACTTTTCCCTTTAGGACTCCTCAGAGATCCTCCAAAGGGGCTCAATTCCCTGCCAGAAGTTATTCTATCCTAAAAGTGACCAAGAAAAGATATATATTTCTTTTGTATTTACATATGATACATATTTACATTTTCTTTAATATTACAGCTGTTGAAGGAAAAAAAACCCTTGGATACAGATTTATTATCTGCCTTTCACTGTCCCAACAGTATTTTTTTCCCTTTGAAAAAATTTACAAGTCCTCTTCAGGTCCTTTGGAAGCTAGGTACAGTCCACGTTCCGCAGGCCACCGTCCCTAGTCAAAGCACCAAATCTAAACCAAAAAAACAGTATATTTTTAGGTGGTTGACTAGCTTATGGAATCAATCTTTAATTTATTTATGGGGTTTTCCTTTCCCTTGCTACATGCCAACAGAGGCATCTGTACCTAACTTTTTTATCTGCAAAGAAGATGGAAGAGAGGAAGCTGTGCTGCAAGTATGGGACTGGGAGTGGGGAACAAAACAAAACAAATTCAGCTTGAAGCTCAACTCCACTCTACCAGCAATTTACCCTGGAACTTTCAGGAGATGTTTATTTTTATGTATTTTCTCATCATCATAGGAAAAATATCAACATCAGTCTGTATGTGATAATGACAATATCCTCTCAGGATTGAAAGAAACGTTTGCTTCTTGACTTTAAGCAATCTGAAAACTGCAAAATCATTAATTCAGATTGGTGTAATTCCACAGTTGTTAAAAATAACATCTAAAACTGAGGAATTAAAAGACACCGCTGCATTGCTGCAACAGTATTGGGTTTAAATTCAGAATTGATCTGTCTCTGCAACAGGAATTTTTATTAGCTAAACCAAAACAACATGAAACAAAAAAGCCACAAAAATGGCTGTGTCAGAAGGATTTTACAGCAGTGTTCCAAGGTTTTGATTTTTTTTTTTTTTGGTTACACTTCATTTGAACAGTTCAAACTATATTTACAGTTAAAGACATTATAGAATGGTTCCCTTAGTTTAAACTCTGGATCTATAGAATGTGCCAAATTAAGCTTGCCCCTAGTTTCAGCCCCAAAAGGGAAAATAATTGCTTGCCTTTCCAAAATGTGATTGTTTTCAGCCAGCTCTTTAACAACACCTTCCATTTCCTCCTTTAGTTTCTTCATCCTGTAGCAACCAGAAGCAAAAGAAAGGTTACCATTTTTATAGGGATAGTTACCTGCTCTGATCACTCACCACCACAGTTTCCAGCAACTTGCCATTCCATACAAAATAAGGGACAGGTAAGTTGTTTATTTACAAAGAAGACAGATGATACATCAGTGCTGTCCCCCACCCACTTCTGAATCTGTGCCACCACTACAGCAATGTAAAATTCTTGATCTTAATACAGCAATCACTAAGTCAATTAATTTTTTTAAAATTTCCCTGTACAGCAAGTATACAATATTACATCAATCCCATTACGAAATTCTCACCCAAGAGTCATTTCTACTAATGTGTTTGAGCTTGGATAGACTGTATTCATTGTGTGTTTCATCCCACTGGAAGCTGCAAACATTTTCTGTGGCAGGGCATCTTGTAACTGCAACAGATAAAAAGGAAATTTAAGTTACAATAGAAGTTTTCATGTATATCTTGATGCCCACTTTAAAATCCTTTTTTAAATTCTCCATTGCTGTGATACCTCACAAATTCATTACAGTACTAAGGTGGCTGATATGGTCCAAGCTGAGAACATCACACCAAGTTTTGTATTGACACAATCTGTAACTCCCTGGTTTGTTCTATCTTCCTAGCTAATGCTTTCATAATAAATCCTGGAAAGGAAGAATTGTCTATTTGTTATGTCTGTAGATATCCTAGGGCAACTGGATCCTAATCAATGGATTGGTGGTGCTACTAAAATACAAATAACAAGTACAATGCTGCTGTCCACCATTCCTAAACTGATTTTACACTTAGCAAGGGCTTTTCTTTCATTTACCTTTCTGTTCTAAAAAATAATAATTTCACCACATGAAAATGCTTTTATTCTCTCAATCTTGAGGTAATTCCGACAAGTTTGCATCCTGCAGAGTCACCGTCCAAATCATTACTTTAACATCCTTAAGTGTGTATCCCATAATCTTGACTATGGAAGCAGCGTTTTTATACTTCTAAGAGAATTAGGATAATCCTCTGGGTCCTCTGAAAATATTATGGTAACAGCTGCACAGAACATTTCTCAATGAACCCACATCCATTTGCACTGATTTTTTTGGGGGGAAAGGCTAACATTACCAAAAAAACCCCAAATCCACAAACCCCATAACATCCAAACCCACAAACCCCACCAAAAAAACCCCACCCAAATAAAAAAAAATAAAAAAACACCCCAAACCAAACTAACCCCACCAAATTCCAAAATCAAGTCACAATTAAAAAAATCACATTATTCAATTAATCAAAAAATAACACCATTCTCTAGCCCACTCTGACATAGCAATGAAGCTACTGTAGACCACATACTGCACCCACATAGCCCTGCATTTTAATACAACTGCATTAATGTAAGACTCACTATAAACAACACTATTGACAAGACAATACGTGGAAATCTTTTATCTATGCAAATGCTTCACATAATTTTGAAGCATTCTACCTCATTTATATAATCCTGGTATTTGGACACCTCTTCTTCAATGCCAAAACACTGGTTGGTGAGAGCCAGTAACTGCTTCCTTGTGTGCAGCATTTTCCTAAAAGAAAAAGAGTTTTCTTTTAAGAGCTGCCTATATAAAAGTGGTGCAGTGAACATTACCAAATATTAAAGAAATCAATAGCTTGCCTTGTCCAGTCCTCAGCTTTGTCCAAAAACGTATCATACTTGCTGACACATTCATCTTTGAAAAGAGCTATGGCTTTTGTAGCATGCAAATACAGCTTCTGCCTGCAACACAGAAACAACCAAAACAGTGTCATCCTGCTTTCAAAACTCCATTCCTGTAACTTTCTGAAATTTGGAGAAAGATTTGTGGACTTAAAATCTGTGCAGCCACCTTCATTCATGCTGTTGTAATGTGTAAGAACTCAACATTCTACAGAAACTGACAATTTATGTCTCAAAAATATTCCCTAGCAGGGAGAAAAAAAAATTATTTGAAGCATTTTGTTTGTATTTGTATATGAATAAATGGCCAAATGTCGTCTTTGAGTCAGCTGGTATATTTAAGGATTCTAAATGGAAAGGACAAAAATCCCAATTATTTCATATTAGTCTACTGCAGATACTTGGAACTTCCAGCATATATGAATAATCCTTTGCACTGAGTAACATACATGCAAAAAAAAGAACAGGAGTTTTGTGTCAGCCTAATTTTATGACAAGAGGAAAAAGAAACCAGCAGAAAAGGAAAGGAAAACAAAACCTAATTCTTCTTAGTATGGCATACAGTAATCCCAGTGTAATCGCCTCGCCATGCCGTGCGTTGCACCGGTAAGTGTAAGGGATACTGGAACGCTAGAGACTAACACCTACTTCTGGTATTTCATTAAGTCTTGCATGATAGATATTAGTTAATTAAATTCTAGCTAGAGCGTAGCTGAACTGTCATCAGGAATGCATACCTATCATTCAACCAGAAAAAAAAATTCAAACTGAGTGCTGCTCCCTTATCTGCCTAGAGGTAAATATCACAAAGGCCAGCCTCTGCTGCTAATAGCACACAGTCCTTAACAAAAGCCACTGCCATTTCCCTCTGGGGTGAATCAAAAATAAAAAAGATGGACTTAGGATCTCAAACCTGTACAGTCCCAGGGAGATACTTGCGGTCAAAAATATACCAGTATTCAAACCACGAAAATGAAACATATTTATTTGAAGTTTATCATATACTAATGCAAGGACATGGTTTTAGTAGTAGAAAACCCTCTCCTCTGCTTGGCAGTTATCCAGTTTAGCTTTCACTATGGGAAAATCAAGCGGCATGGCTGTGCCCTCTGCACGACAGCTTTATATCTGTAATTGTCAGTGAAGCCACGCTCATGGTAGCAAGACTTTTTAGAAAATTACATAAGTGGTATCTAAATTCACGCAGCATTCAGCAAAGTCTAGGGAACCACCAACTGACCAGTCACTAGGAGGATAATTTATTTACTTAAACATAAGCATCTAGCATCATCTGAGATAGAATCTTAGAATGGTTTGAGTTGGAAGGGACCATAAAGATCATCTTGTTCTAACCTCCCCATCATAGACCACTGCCAGGGATGGGGCAGCTGCAACTTCTCTGGGCAACCTGTTCTAGTGTCTCGTCACCTTCACAGAGAAGAACCTCTTCAATGTATCCAACCTAAATTTCCTGTCTTTCAGTTTGAAGCCATTACTCCTTGTCCTATCACTGCAGTTCCTGATGAAGAGTTGCTCTCTGGCTTCCTTGTAGGCCACCCCTTCAGCTACTGGATGGCTGCTAGGAGGACTCCATGCAACCTTCTCTTCTCCAGCAAAGATATCCTGCCCTGCTTCTGACCACCTGCCCAGAAAGGTGTAGGTTTCCCATTTGACTTGTGTCCTACCTCCCAGTCTCAGAGCATGTCTCAGATACTTCAGAGCAACTTAAATGGCATTGGGCATCTGCATATGAGGAACTGAATAAATCGTGAGACAAGTACAGCAGTATAGAGTCAGTGGAGACTATGGGAGTTTAGAGACCCAAGTTACACACAGATGCTTAATGTGGACACCTCGCACGAGTGACAATTTTAAAAAGTCATGGAGAATGGCATTAAAATTAATTTTGTGTGCTATACTTCCTGTAAGATTAAATCATTCTAGAATTTCATTCAGCTAGTCCATATTTTACTCATCTGTAGAAAATTATCTCCACCTTAGCTACAAAGTCATTTCAGTCTTACTCAGGGCTTTTTCCTCCCTGAAAAAAACCAGGAAAAAAGTGTACTTCCTATAAAACAGTTATGCCTAGATAATGAACAGGTATTTTGCATTTAGAAGGCTTATCAGTGAAAAAACTCTACAGCCAGAAAGCACCTCATTATCATAACGCTGGTCCCCCTATGTATTTAAGATATTTAAAAGAAATTTTTTACAAAGCAATCCTAAAGACGTTATGATTTACAATAAAAATCAATAGATGGGTTATTGGCAAGAGCACCTGGAGGATCTGAAAGCAACCACGGTAGTTCCCAAAGGTAACTTCAAAACTTACTTGTCAAACTTGTGTATTTGTTCTTCATTATAAGGAAGCCCTAGGAGCAGAGCAGATGACAGACATTACCAATCTAATTCTGTTAGTTGTATTTATGCAAAACTCTACTAGGTTTACCCATTTCTAACACATTTCCCTTCTTTTGATAGGTCAAAGTGGTCATATACATTTTTCCTCCTCTCCAGTCTTGCAATTCAAATTTAATGCTATTAATAGTGGTGCTCCATTCATATGGGCTTTAGCATGGTATCACACTAAGAAGGACCTACAGACAAATGCACTGTGGCTAACTCTCCATGCCTACCACTAACACCCTAGCCAAACTAAGACTGAACTGTCCTTTGCATTACATTTTATGTTAAAAGTGAATCACATAAGTTACTTACTTCGTTCTGCTTTGTCTTTTTTGAACTGATAGTAGATGTCTGTGATGGAAGACAGCAGTGCCTGCAACCTTTCTGGACTAGAGCGACAAAAGGAAGAAAATGAGATATTTTATACATAGACTCAAGTACCTATTAACGAGTTTTATGAACTACAACTCAGTGCAGAATTCAATACTTATTAGAACAATAAGTACAGTTACTCACTTTCTGTCTTTTGGATGCATGCCTTCCTGATTTGCCCAGGTGTCAGCCAGTAAACCACCAGGAGAAAGTTTGGTTTTGATATCTTGAAGACTAGTTTCTATTATGCCCTGAGAGCTGGAGAGCTACATAAGAGCAAAAAGGTTCCATCTTATCACCGGGTAAAGTGAAAAATTATTTGAGTATTACTTGAGCATGTTAATACTATAAACACATTTGTTTCACTGATCTCCATTAAAGAAATAGGTCCAATTATCTACCTAGGCTTTGCTAGAAGCAGAGAAAGCAAGATATTATTAAAGAAAGAATCATATTTGACACTGGCATTTCTATTGAAATTTATTATTTTCTTTCAACAATAACTTTCAACCTTTCATATATCCCTTATTTACTTCTACCCTTATTCTTTTGGTTTATTAAGAATTCATATAATAACTATCCACATAATTCATACCTTCCTTTCTCTGCAGTTCACTCAACCTTCAAAACAAAAATGCACTAATCATCTTTTGCCTTTAGAATGGAGAACTTTATACTTGCTCCTAGTGTATTAAGTTATTTTCAATTTTTCCTTAACATGTCTGGAAACATGACGCTTATTTCAAAGCAAATCACTCTGAAGTGTGTTTGTGTATGCAACAATTTAGACAGCCAACAAAGTAGTCAATAATTCCTTAAGGAAAGGAAAAAATGGAAAAGAAAAAAAAGCAAAGTAAAATATATTTCAGGGCTATAATTCTTGAGTATTTTAGAAAACAGGGATGTGTTTTCAGGAACTTATTTTCACTACACTGAGCTAATACAAAAGGATTTGCTCTGTTTTCAGAAAGATACTCACATTAACATGGACATTTTAACAATCACTGGCAATCTAGAAATTACATTGAAAATTCAGAGCCCTTATACACAGAAGCCTGTGTTATCATGTATTTGGCTTTTTCTGTAGAAACACCATTTTCAGAATGACAGGGCAACTTTGTAAGACACTTACGCGCAAGAGTTTTGTGTGTATCTCTGAAATTTCATCCACTTCCGATGCTTCCAAGTTGATCTGCATCAAATTCTCATATCTGACCAGCAAAAAAAAAGCAGTTAAAAAAGAAAATAAACAAGCAGTGAATACACTCGAAGTATTCCTTGAATTCAGTAACTGCCTCTTTTTGTATATGAAATACAGTCTCTGTCAAGCAACAACCATGAAACTGACAAATTTAAGTGGCCAGTAACAATGGAAACATTTTAGATTTTAAAAAAATTCCTTGATTTTTTTCCTACATTGAAACTGTTAAAATAAAGTTTGAAACTTCCATTCCTGAATTCTTTATTCTAGTCTCATTACCTGTACTTGACAGGCAGTGAAAGAATAT
Organism: Mohoua ochrocephala; assembly: GCA_013398855.1. NCBI lineage: Eukaryota > Metazoa > Chordata > Aves > Passeriformes > Acanthizidae > Mohoua > Mohoua ochrocephala. Next base: position 738,980 of record VZTA01004839.1, read on the forward strand.
TTCCTTTCATCAAGTAATTTTTAAAATCTTATCAAACTAAAGGTGCTTAAAGTAGTCATTAACAAACTAATACTTCAGTGCACCAAAATGCTTTTCTGAGAAAACTTACTGGGTTAAATGTTTACAGGCTGGGATAGTAGGACCATCTGTTCATATTGATAGTTTCCATATGACCATAGCTCAAGTGCCAAATAAATTATTCAGGACAATATTTTTCCTGTTGAGTCTCGTGTACGTTTTATTTTTAAAAACAACGTCACAAACAACTCAACTGCTTTCAAACAATACATACTTTGCTCAAGTTCAGTGCTTTATTTACCTTTTCAAACAAAGACTTTGCATTGTCATGCTTTGAAGCACAGCCTTGAAAAGGAAGGACAAACAAGAGGACATGTCCTTTAGAAGACTTTTACGGAGTTAGCAAAGTCAAACAAACTGAAAATCCTGCCCCTTTGTAAGAGGCCAGAACACCACGTGCAAACAGAAAATTTCTGTTCACGTGAGAACTACTCCAGTTCGCAAATGAATGTAATTCTTTTCAAACTGCTGCTGAGTTACTCTTGAGTGCACCAGAGTCACAAATCAGAATGGATAGTGGTTCCTTCTGAGCTCTGAGTTGCTTTCTTCTGGCAGAATGCAGGAAGAAACTATCTGAACCAAACACAGACTGAACAAGATCTAGTCCTGCCAACTAGTGCAAATGGGCTTGAAGAGGAGTTTGGGTTCTGCCCTGACGATTTGTAGCTAGGCTGCACAGGTATAGTGTTATCCTGCAAGTTACTGACTTCGCATTTCACTGCTGTGGTGGCTTTGAAGCCAATACAGACACACCTGGCTTTAAGGTAGGCTTGGTACACACACAGCAAATCTGTCAAACCCACCATAACTGCATACAAGGTGTTCAATTTGCACAGGCGTAGCAGCTCCAACAGGTTTAAGTCTAGTATTTCTACTCTGCAAACCCAGTGGTTCTACATGTGTGCGTTAATCATCTTGTGGGTATCTGCATTTCCAGAGCGGCCTGGTGGCAAGATTAGAGAATCCTACGACTAAGACAGCACTTGGGGAAGACTGGCAGTAGGTTGAACAGGAAAACTACCACGCATAGGAGAATGCTAAGACGAGGTGGTATTTAAAGTTCCTATCACACTGCATAAGAATAACACCTTTCGGGGAGGGGGCAAGGGGAGGTGGGTTTGGTTATTTGGGAGTTTTTACGCAGCTGCTCTATGTTATATTTCAACAGAAAATGCTGCGGTCTTAAAACTGTGTAAGGGGGCAGTATTTAAAGTCATATGCAACCAAACTCAGTGACAAAAGCACCAATGAAAGGCAAAGCTACTTGGTTCTTTGTCCAAGATTTACTATATAGCTTCTAGAGCCAATAAGAGCAAGTGAGCTGAGTCAGAGAAGAAAGGAGAAAAAGAACACACACAGTTACCACTCTTTAGTAATCACTTGTTCTCATTAGGTTAAGGAGCAAAATTAACACTCTAATTTGAGTAACACATATGACTAAATCTGCTTAAGTCATTGCCATCAGAAAATCCATGCTGACTCAAATTAAATTTGTATATGCAAAAACATTGCAAATAACCATAACTTAAAACACTGTTGTCACTAAAAATGATAATGAAAAATCAATGCATCTGGTGTAGTGCTTCTACTCACATTTTCTCAGCTTTCTCAATGTTTCTGCTGCAGAAATCCAGCCTGATGACAATCTCTGCCTTTTTATGAACCATTTCATTGTAATCATCCTTGATTATTTCACTAAAAAAGTGAAGCATTAGTCCATAACAAAAGTATTCAACTGCCATCCTACCAGCAATCAGTAACACAATAATATACCTGCAGCAATAACTGCCAGGGGGAATTGCTTTCAGTTAGGGATGCATTAACATAATCCTCATACAGAAATACCTTGTGCAAGCGGTTTAATTGTATCTGCATGTTACCAGAGGTTAAATTATTCACAGAAGAAAGTAAATTTGCAAACACTTTAACTTTTATTGTAAAAAAAACCTCAAGATTTTTGTTTCCTTAATGACAGAAAAAAAGGAGAAAATTCAAACTGTCCTTACTCAAGCATAAACAAAACCTCCCAAGATACCAAGAGATCACAGACCTACGTATTAGTAATCAAGGTATATTCCAATTTAAAAAAAAAAAGCATCAAGAAATGCAATCAATTGCTTACATTAGCCATCGAATTCCTTTTCGCATCAGCTCCTGGTAAAGTAGCAAAGAACTGGCAATTCTACAGGCATAACATACAATACCTGTCACTGCCTGGAGGAAAAAAAACCAACATAAGTTCTGATCTGGCATTCTCTTAACAATTGCTTCAAGTCAATACACCACAACAAAGAAACACAGATTAATAAAAGAAAGAGCAACATGAGGACGGTAGTTTAAAATGCATAACTTGGCCTAAGCTTTAGTCAGGCAACAACCAAACACCCATTATGAAGGCAGAGCTAAACAGGGGATTTCCAGTTATGCTGAAGCATCTGTTAAGCATGAAAACAAGTCTCACAAACAAAAATGACACAACTTACTATTTCTGTCAAAGTCACAAGTTCATTTCATCAACAGCTTAGGAATCAAGCACATTCATTACAAAGAACTTGTAAAAACTGATCCCTTTTTTTTAATTCTAAGGCTAGAGACTCTCTTTATTTACCCAATTTCACTTACAAGATTGCTGTATTATTTAGAACTGAGAACAAAGTTTCAGATATTATACATTACAATATTTCAAATAATTAGGATCAACTGATGCCTTTCTGTTTATTAATTCTCAAGATTACTGGTATTTAAAGGGACATACATTTTCAGGACTACCATGTCTGAACACAAGGCTCCTCAGTAGTCAGTATTTCACATGTATAAACAGTCGTCACAAAGCCAAGTACGGCTGTGCATACATTCAGTAGTTTTAGAAAAACAACCAAAAGAATGAAACATCCTTTACTTGTCTCCCACAGATTCTGAAAGTTTTTAAGAGGCAAAAGAAATTCCACCCTTCTGCAGAGTCTACAGACTTCTCTCTATCGAGCAAGAGTTATTTTTCAAATGCTAAATTTTGCACCATCAGAAGTGAAGCTATGAAGCTTCTAACTAACTTCAGGACTACACAGCGTCAGGCTCCTTTTTCCCCCAACACTGAATTATACAGTAACAGAGCACTTTGAATTTAGAAGACTGAACTCGGGGTTTGGTTTTTAAAAATAAAATAAAAAAAAAACCACCATATTTTGTATACAAAGTACGGCTTTAATATACTTTTAAATCCCTTGTTAATAAACATATCTATCAGAATCCTCATTAGCATATTAAAATCGTTTTATTAATATTATTAATTTGAAAATGAAGTAGCTTTCATTTCAGTATCATTATCCAAGACAGGTATATAATCTAAAATGGTAATTACTCACTTTAGCCATACTGGCATCCCCATCCAAATCGTAACGCTGAGGTACTTTAGGAAGTAAAACTGAAACACAAAACAAGTATCGGTATTTTATTATTTTCCAGAAGAGACTTCAAAAATTCAGATTGTTTTCCCTCCCCACCCTGTACACGGCTTTTATGCCTTTTAATATCATGTGGTTCTCATGCACACCTTTAAAACCAGCCTTTGTCTTAAATGTTTTAAATAACTTGGTATCTTCAGCAAATTGTCCTTCCTTTTCCAGACTCACTTCTGAACACGCTGCACAGCACAGATTTCATGCAGGTCTCCACCAGCAATCTCTCTCCATTGAGAGAGCCAACTGTTTGTCTCTGTTCTTCAGCCCCATGTTTGCCCACACAGGAGACCATTCCCTTTTTATCACATGGCTGCTTATTTTCATTAAGGCTCTTAAGGGCAGGACTTCACCAAAGAGCTTTTCTGAATGTCAGGTAGCCCCTATCGGCCTATCTCCTTTGTTCTCGTGCTCACTGGCTCCTTCAGAAAGCTCTGGCACAATATAAAGGCCCTCTTGATCCCTCCACAAACAGCTCACCTACCCACATTCCTCAGCATGTCTGTGAGAGTGCCAGCTGGCCTGAGCAGTCAGTGTTTAGGACATAGTGACAAAAGCAACCCTGACCTCTCACCTGCAGCCATGTCCTCCAGCTCATCATTCATAAAAAGCCTCTAAATGATAAATGGAAATTCAAAACCTTAATTTCTTTTTTTTTCCCCCTGTTATGGCATTACCTTATCTTCTGAGCAAATGTACATTGTAAAGACCACCTCTGTTAACTGAAAGGCTAACCACATTCATGACAAATAAAAAAAAAAAAAAAGTAAAACTTGATTTTCCACTTAGTGAATAACGGAACAAAAGAGCCAGCTTTGAATTACTTTCCATAATGTTTCTTTCTACTTCCTTGAAGTGTCATACTTCAAAAAAAGCACCAACTCCATAAGCACCACTACACTTTAGCACACAAATATTCAGGTTCAAAGGACTTAGAACATTGCAAGCACCTACTGGTTCTGTAAAAATGTTCTGGATACTCAGCAGTTTTGAAAAACATTGGACTGCATACTTAGAACTTCAGATATCAACAAAAGAAAATTTCCAACACTCTTTCTAAGACATAGCAGACATAAAACAATTACATTAAGTAACCCAAACTATTTACAAAAGATAGCTGTAAGAAAAGGGAAATAACTTTCATATACCTTCTTCATAGATTAATCCAACAATGTTCACAGCCTCCCTGCTTACTACAAAGATAGGATTCTCCTCAGTTGTTCTGGGGAAGTGCTGTGCCAACCTGCCAGGCTCTAGTATTAAGCGCCGACCTTCATATATCAGTTCTTGATTCTGAGATGGTATTTTTGTCTGTTTGTAGACCAACTCATGAAATATAGCAGCTCTATAATACAAACAATATAATCGGTAGCGGTTAGACTCACTACAACAGTTCAACAATTCAGGTTTTGTATTATTTAAATAACAATTGCTTTTATTTCTGATTAATTCAGAACTGGGTTTACACATAAAGCACTCGACTTCTAAGTAGAAAAAAAGCAGCATGCTGCCTAAGGCTCCAGGTTGCTGCGTTACAAAAATAAATGCTATTTCCTGCAAAATATCAAACTTCCTTTCTACCTCTGATTGTTCGCCAAAGCACATCTGTCTAAACCAACTTGCTCTGGTCTGAAGGTCAGTAAAAACAGGCAACACCAGATGAGGGGAAGGAAGCATACTCAAGTTTTCTAAGGCGTACCCTTCTCTTCAAAGGAGATGGATGGTCTCTCCAAAAGAAAAGTCTGGTGGTTTACACGTCAAAAAATTAAATTCAGCCTGTAGGCTAACAAATAGCCAGATTATTTCCTAAAACAGCAGTAATAAGGAAGACCAAAGACACTCTGGAATTTTATTTACAGCAATCAATAGATACAAGGATAAGAACTTATGATACCACCACACCTCTCCCCCCCAAAAAAACCCCACCACAAAAACCTACCACCACAACAGCAACCAAAAAACCAAGCCAAACCAAACTAGCAAAACCTCCCACAAAGAAGAAAAACCTTCAGTACACTAACAGGAAGGACCAGTTTGCCTCCTGTGCAGCACTAGTACACTATAGCTTCTTAATACTACAGCTAGTTTATAGATAATCATACATGTAAATAATAAAAAAATAGAAGCAAGATTTCTCTGCAGAAACAGTATTTGGGCTCTCCTAAAAGAAAAATGATGGAATAGAAAAGAAAAATTGAAGTGGACAGAAATGTATTTACACATTTGATGAAATAACAGGATGTATCCATGTATTAGAATTAAACACACGCTTTGTATTATCTGTAATACAGCAGAGAAAAGGCATTTATATTGGTATACCTTACAGCTTTTAACATTAGCACTTCACGGTCATAAAGTGAAGCCCTTTATAAATCAGGATCCTAAGCTGTACTAATTACCACTTCAGAACCCCTGTGAGAGTTTTACATCAGAGACAAAGTGTGCATTTTGCATGCTTGAGGACAAGATAAGCAAGAGATGAATACAGTCTCCAGAAAACTACTTTGTAAATAAGGAACGTATACAAATGTGCGACGAGTTGGCCTCTATTGTGAATATATTGTTAACACATCCAGGATTAAGTCTGTGTTCTGACACTAAATAAGACTAAGTTTAAGATCAGCTGATTTGACCTTCAATGACTTTATTTTTATGTTTGGTCAACATGCTTCTATGTGCACTATGACTACGCAGGAGAATTGTGCCCTTTCGCTTCCTCAGATAAACTGCCAAGGAAGGCTGCTGAATTTGTAACACTGGTGACATGAGGTCACAGTGCTGTTAGCCTGAACAAGAGCAAAGTAATGAAAACAGAGAGAGAGAACACTTACGTATTATAGTTGTGAATATAAACTTTGTGCAAGGTCATCTGCTGTAATGAAAAGATGTGGATTATTATTCGGTGCAGTATGTCACTCGTCTCTGCAAAAAACTGGTCAAATCCCCAGCATTTTTCCTGGTCTGCTTCAAGAATATTCGCAAGGACAGGTGTGAGCAGTACTTGCAGACCCCTAGAGGACACCAGGAAGAGATGAGACAACTTGGTTCTACTTGGAACGTTTTACCTTGCAAACCAATTGCAATAATTCATTTGACTTATTCAAATGAATTCATACTTCCTCACGAATACCCATCTATTATCCCTTAAAGAATATGTCAGTGCCTTTTTCCTACACTGAGCAACAAAACGTTCAATGGCAATGTCCATTGGTTTTCATTAAAACACATACTTTAAATCTTTCATTTTTAGGCTTAACCATCAAGTATTTTTTGTTGGTAGTTGAGATATTTTACAGACACTGCAAAAATTACATAAAATTTAGTAAGTCTACATTGTAGAGCTGAGGCCACCTTCTACCACTGTAGTAGCATTTTACCCAGCTCACCCCACACCACAGTGTATCACCTTGAAGCAAGCTACTGCCATTTAGGATTTGCTGGTGGAGATGCAACACTATGTTGCTTTCAATCAAAATCAGTCGGGTTAGCAAAGACTCATTATTTAAATTGTCAACACTAAGAATTCATCCTGATTGAAATGGGGCTAAATAAGTACTCTGCACATGCAGCTTGAATGCTGCAAAAAAACCCGTGCACCTACTGCCTTACAGTTGTTACTATCCTAGGAGAAAGGTCAGCTTAAATTTCTTACATTTCTACCTTGAGCATCTGAATGGTAAGGAACTTCATGGATCCCACCGGTGCATTATCATGAACAACTTCTCCAAAGTTTTAACATTATGTACACATCAAGCCAGGGTAACAGGTAACATTTTGAAGCAAGCTGCAGTGGCTTGCAAGCACGCTGCTGACGCCATTAGAGGTCAGTGGATGCTGTGCTCAAACTCACTTTAGCACTAAACTTGTAACACTAAATACTGCTTCAATGCTACTTAAAAGTATTCCTGTGAACAGATGTTTCACGAAAAAATCTGCTTCCTTTATCATTTCAAGCAGTTCAATTATACAGAATAAGCAGAGGAAACAAATGAGCACTATTATGAAAAACACATACAAATTGCAAGTTCAGCACACTCTAAACTAATGAATTGATATAAACCAGACTTTGACTCTACATCTCTTAAGGATGTACATATTTGTCTTTCAGAAAGGTTTGCTTCTAGAGTCTCTTCATAGAACAATTTATTTCCTCCTTTACCATGAAGAATTAGTAACTTTAAAGTATGGGAAGAAGTCTCAGGAAGGTAAATGGGTAAATGGGTTATGGGAGGTATTTTCAAAGTCATACCAAAATTAGATCTTTCATGGCCCTTCCTATTGAATATTATGGACATATGAAGCAAAAACACGATAAAATTGAAAAGATACGAGTATGTGTTAAAATGTGCTGATGTGAACTTTTTCCTAGCAAAAAGTAAGCCTCTGAACTGTCTTTGCTTATCATTTCCTTCCTACTGCCTAATCTTTGTCATGTCTGAAGTCACATTCCTGCAAGAAATGAGGGCCATCCAAAGTATTGATTCTTCATTTCTGAGGGTGAAGAAAATGCAGTAATAATCTTTCTTCTCAAACCACATCAGATGTGCTCATTTGTAAATTAGCAATCATAAAACTATTTGGATGGATGGGAAGAAAAAAAAACACTTTATAACCAAATATCAGACTGTACTATTCTACTGAAGAGTTCAAAAAAAAAACTGCATCAGATCTCTGCTCCGAAGACACAATCCTAGAAAATGACTGGAAAAGCCCAATCAAGTGGTACTGAAACATTTTGTGAACATTTGTATGTTCAAACTTACTTTGAAAGGCTACAAGAAATAGGCATCTCCCAACTCCATTCAATAGGTCCATTTTCTGCTTTCTGTACTCCAGAAATAGCACCAGAAGGCTTTCCAGTGATTATTTTATACCTGCAATACATTACAAAAATAATGGAGACGTTGACTACTACCTCTTATACACACATAGATCTCGTAATTAATCCTGAAAGGGGCAGCAATAATACAAATTTAAATGATGGGTTGGCCTAAATTTGTAGATGGTGCAACAATTAGGAAGCTTCACTTACAAGCTGACAGAGCAGTGCTAGAAAAGTAAAAAACAAAAAGCTATGCAGGAGAAGTAACTTCGTCTACTTCAGCCTTGGGGAAAAGTTCAGGAGATATTTCCAGCACACTGAAGGAAACCAAAGGTTTTCACAAGAGTTAATTAATCAAAGTCAATTTAGTTCAATTTACACATTAAAATGCTAACTTCTAGCATGTTCTATAGCAGGAGAATACATTTAGCCACCACAAAGTGGCTTGGGCATAGAGAAGGAACAGCCAGAAATCTGGATACAATTTGGCATTGTTTAACTTTGTATTGCACAGGCAAGTATTTCTCAAATTTTTCATGAAATGAATGAGGAGCAACAGGCTTTTTGCAACAGAAAATTTCAGTTGTGCTTTCTCTTTATGGAGGACAAGGTGTATACAAAACATCTCTTAAACATCTACAAGAATTCTTATGGGAAAAAAAAATCACAAGATGGGCAATTTCTTCAACTAAGAAAACTGGAGTCAGCTTTACACGGAGTACCAGAACAGAGATGTTATTGATGTGTTAGAGGTCCCAAGTACCACCTTGCTTTATTTTTAAAATGCAACACACAGAAAAACAAAATACCAAGATGAAACAGGAATCGAATACAATCATCACGTCACAGACACAACTTCTGCTTTCCATTCAGGAGCCACCCCTGTTACCTTCAGCTGCAGTCCACAACTACACTACTCAAATGTCAGCCTCATGGGTAGTGCATCCATTTCAAGACTGCTGGGGAAGACCATCATTTAAAGGACAACAAAAATTTGCAGCACTGAAAACCCATTTCAGAATACCATAATTTTGCCCAAGTATCCAAGTTATATACACAACGCTGCAACAGACCAGCCTAGTGCCAGGCTGAAGAAAAGATGTGTGGAAAAATATCAGTATTTTGGGGGAGCTCAATTCAGGTCTTTCTCAATTCAAATGCTTAATTCAGGTCTTAAGGTGCCATACAGTAAAATCCTCGTTGAAGCAGAATGTTTCTACTGATTTTGGCCGGGATAGACTCAAGTTTCTTCATGGTAGTGTATGGTACCATGTGTTTGGACTTCTGCCCAAAACAGTGTTAACAACACAGGCATGTTTAGCCATTGCTGAGCAGGGCTTACACAGCATCACGGCCTCTTCTACTTTTCTACTGCCCCACCAGCAAGTAGGCTGGGGGCAGGCAAGAAGTTGGAAGGGGATACAGGAGGACAGCTGACCCAAGGGATATTCCATACCATACCATATTACTCAGCAACAGAAGCTAAGGAGGAGGTGGGGAAGAATTTGCCAGGGTGGCATTTGGTCAGGGACTGACTGGGCATCAGTTGGCTGGTCATGAGCAACTGGGGATTTTTCTGCATTCCTTGGTTTTGTTTCCCTTTGGGTTTCAGAGGCAAGGGTTGCTGTTTGTTGTGGGGCTTTTTTTACTTATTAAACTGTCTTTAACTCAACCTATGAGTTTTTGCACATTCACCCTTCCAGTTCTCTCTTCCTCATCCCACTACAGAGGACCGAGTGAACAGCTGTGTTATGTTCAGCTGCCTACTGGGGCTATACCCCAATAAAAGAGTATTTTTCCTTAAATATTTTCACTGTTTTAAATTTTACTATATGTGTGGAGCATTCCTTGGTAAAAAGCATTTCAAGGGCTGACGTAATTTACCAACAGATAAAATTCTCCTCCTCAATTACCTACATCACTTCCTTGTTTCTACGAGGTCCTTCGAAAGGTCGGAAAGGCAAACTCCCCGTTGCAGCATGGTAAAAGGTCACCCCTATGCTCCACAGATCAACTGTTGCTCCATACTTTTTCTGATGCTCTTTTCTCAAAACTGCTCGCTCATACATATCAGGATGCTAAAGAGGAAAAAAAAAAAAGTTAGAATTGCTTTATGAAGCTTTATAAAGAAAAAAAACCCACTCTATCCTTTCACAGCAAGGTAATTTGTCAGTCTAAACTTTCAGTTCTTTAAAAAAGCAAAGCTTGCTTGTATCATAGAAGTTGCTTAAGCTATTCTGACAAATATCACTATATTCCTAGGTATGACAGTCACTTTCACTAAAAACTTTGCAAAAAATGATTTAAAATTCAGCTGAAGAGTCACTACTAGTATAAAAGACCGCTAAAGAAGAGAAGAAATTCAGTATTCCTCCAGATGATTTTGAAATAACAGAAACCACATTGAAAAAAGATCCATAGCAGAGGAGAGCATCAGTTATGATGCACATGTGGGAAAACCCGGCAGGAAGAAAATCATGCTAAGGTGCTTGTCTTGACACTTCTCTACCTGCCTCTCTTTGGTTAGCCAAGGTTTCACATGAATCTTAACTATACCTAACGTCATCCAAGTAGCTCAAACACAAACTAAAACACATCTACAAACATAAAGGCAAATATTCATAACTAAAATATTGTTCCTCCTTTCACACAAGGCAACAGTTGAAGTTGGACCTGGAAATTATTTCAAGGCTGATGTATTTACATTTGCAGAAAATGGCACGAGCCAAGGTGAAAAAGTCCAATGCAAAGTCATAAAACCAATTATAATATAAAGGTTTAAATACTAATTCCCAACAACCTGACCTTCACCTATTCAACTATAATCACGAAGGGCCTCAGGCTTCAAACATTTTTTAAACAGAAAATTAAATCATATGGGCTTACCAAATACTCTTCTGTGCCATAGAGAGAAACAAATTGTTCATCATCTTCGAGTTCTCTTGCTGCACCAAAATCTGTAAGTTTGTAAACAGACTGGCCATCTTCACCTATAACACGCATTATGTTGCCTGGTTTGATGTCACGGTGCACTATTCCATTCTCACGGAGATGATTCATCCCAGCCACTTCAATTGAAAAAATAAACACAGAATTCATGTACACATTGCCACACAGACTGTGCAAACACTGAATTGTAACTAGGAAGACATGCTCATTGGGAAACGGGAATGAGAAGGGACGCTCCATTAACAAAAAGACCATGACCACAAATTGCTTTTTCTTTTCTTTCCAAACAGCTAAATTACAGCATTTCCTGCTCTCAGTAACATCTTTCCCATAAAGTAATTTTTATAGCAGGTAAATTAGGAGGAAAATTTTATAGCAGGTAAACACAAGTAAACCACATTATTTTTCTAATTTACTCTTCTGAAATTATCACTAGAAGTCAGTTCAATGTGTGAAAAATAATCTTGAAATAAAGAAAAAAAATTACATCAATATTTTACACAGAAATGACTTCTTAATGCCACTACCTATACCAACATAGACACAAACAAAAGATGTGATTCCATATGACCATATTAATTTGTTCAATTAGGTGACAGTCATTTACATTTGTCTCTTGCTGTTTCAAGATAAACAAAACAAGTATGAGTTTGTTTCAGTCAACAAATTAGACCAAAGAGCAAAGTCTACATACCCACATCTCTCAAAACAATCAAGAACTCAGACTCTGGCAAACCAAAGGCATTAGACGGCTCCTCTAAAACTGTGTACAAACTCCCACATGGACAAAATTCCATAACTAGCACTTTGTGTCTGGTAGTTGTCTGAAAAAAAAAAATCAAAAGAGATTAAGAATCTGACTATTGTGACACCAATGGCAGAAATTATCAATAACCACAAGATCTTACTTTCAAAAAAGAAAAGAAAAGTAAAATCGATAGCTATATCATAAATCCCATTCTGGTGATCTTTAAAAGAAGTACAGGTGGGTTTTTACATTGTTTCATGTATTCCACCTTGGAGAGGGGAAAATAACGGAGAAAGCCTCAAGTTCTAGGCACTAGCAGGTTGACAGCAGTATAGAGAGGTGGACAAGTGAGAAACTACACACCATAAGTGCTGAGAGTACTGACTGTCCTTCTTTGCTCTTTACTCATCTCAGCATCTCGGTCATTTCAATTGATCAGTCTCCGTTTCAGTTCAGCTGCTGCAATTTATACAATTATACAGTTCTACTGTATAGCAGTAACCTACGTCACCATTTTAGTTGGTTGCAAAAGAAAATAATAAAATTGTCAGGATTACCAAAACACCTTCAACTATAAACAGTTCCATTATTCAACTATTAAATATTGACACATGTAGAGATCTTAAAAATCCTAATTCAAGATAAAACTTAGGACAGTGGATTCTTGGGAGAAAGAATCATAATCTGTGCCTACACACTTGAAGGTGTTTCACCTCCTGAAAGCAAGCATATTCTTTCAACAGCAGCAACAACAACAACAAAGAAGAAAGAAAACCAAAATATGGTGGTGGTTGGGTGGGAGTATTTGTATCATCACATATGTTACCCTTCTTTAAAAATGTAACTATATGCCCCATACTTATGGATAAAACAAAAACCCAGTTACTGCGGTTACTTCCATGCATCTCAGATCACAACTACAACAATGCATTACCTCTTCCTCAATGGCAAACAATTTGACAATGTTCTTATGATTTAGTTTCTTCAATACTTCAAACTCTCGCATCTGAACATCCACAGGACGAAGGAAACTTATACTGTTAAATACTTTGACAGCGTACAAATCCCCAGTTTTCTGTTGAAAACAAACAAACTACTCATCAAACAGAAGCAAAAGATTGTAAATGTACACATAGACATTATTTTGAGATCTTCTGTTGTACATGTGAGCACAACCAGACTAGAAATATTTCAAAATAGTATTTTGTGCTAAGGTGGAAATAAAGATTCTGCTAAAAATTAAATTGGTTTAGTTTGATATAGACTAGAAGTAAACAGACTAGCAGAATGGAAACTCATTAGGTCACAAAACCTAACCGCTTTTAAAAAAACAAAACAGTTAGCACAAGAAAGGCTACACATTTAAGAATTACTCATAAACTTAGCTGAAAAATATTTTTTCAGCAAGAGTTACTTGCACTAATCAACAAGAGGCACGCGCATACTTGGCTTGCTTAAGTTAAAAGACAATTTCTGGTAGCTGAATGTTGCTCTCTCTTCCTTTACTGTTCTGTTGATACCGATAAACCAGTATTTTGTTTTTTCAAAGGCAGTTTTGAGCACTACATGCCACTCATGTAAAATCCTGAAGCAGTTCCAACCCACATAATAAGTGTCAGAAGCACTTAAGTTCTCAAGTCGGACTAAGCCCCAGCGGGAAGTGTAACTCCTGTCCCTCTCTCCGGGCAAACACCTCCCTGTACCCACTCCAGGAATAAGCTTGCACTAGCAGTTTGTGCAGTGGATCATTTCTAAGGACACAGGCTTCCTGTGCTTAGACAAGGTGTGCTCTGCAGCACACTCACATGCACTACTGGTGCCCAGGTAAAAGCTTTCTCCCGCTGACAACGAGCTGCAGGTCACAGGCTCAGACTAAATGAGGGTGATGACAGGTGCATGAAACTGGTTTACAGGGGAATCATTCTGTGCTGAAATTCACTCACCCAGGAAAGGACATTAACTGCTAAATTATTGCTTAATGTTGTTTCACACTTAAATGTGGAACACAGAAACACTATCGCCTACAAATCACTTCGTACTGATTTCACACGGACTATCATTACTGTAAGGGAACTTCAACAACTACACTACACACTTATCTTCACTTTGTGAGACACACTGTGAAACACATAGGAATAGAATGACCTACACAAGTAAGGCCATCTTAACCCCTCACTCAGGTTGCAACATACACATACATCAGTGTATCATTTACATGGCAAAAAAATTACTATTTTGCATTGATTACTCAAGGCACATCACCAAGAAGACATTTAAAAAGCACCGACTCACAGACAACAACTAACAGCAGCTTCATCCACTACAATAAGAATATTTAATGTACAATCATAAAAATCACCAAAACAGGCTTTAAAAGAACAGATAAAAACAATTAAAAGACAATTTAACGAAGATATAAATCATAGGATCATGTAATAGAAACTGGTAGGTCATTTATTCCTATTCAAAGTCTTAAACAAGGTTTATTTTTTCCATAAAATTAAAGAAAAAGGAATGAAGAATTCATAACAGTTAATATTTTACAAGGAAAAATGATACAACATTACAACAAATACAACATTATAACATCAAAACCAAGTCCTTAGAAATCTAACTACAGAACTCTAATTCAATGGACAAATATTACAAATTAAAAGCTAAGCATGAACAATTACACAGATACATTTGCTTTATGCCTAAATCTTGAACTTTTTTTGTTGATTTCAAGAAGCAACTTGCATATGAAAATTCCTCACAAACCTTCTGTCGTCCCCGGAAAACATTTGCAGTCGCTCCCTGTCCTAGAATGTCAGACAACAGCCAGAGGTAATTTGAAGTACTCTGCATCTTTGCTCTTTGATTAGACAGCTTTCTTTTCCACCTTAAAAACAGAAAGTTCAATACACTGAATTATAATTTACTAAAATACACGAAAGGGACTTATTTTAATTAGAAGGAAATAGAAATGTCCAAACCCCAACTGTAACTCCAAAGACATGGAGAATTAAGAACAACCAAGTAGAGGAATAAGAGGTGAAACATGGAAACAAAAACAAGCCCAACAATCAAAACTAATGCCATTGACAACACCTCTTTGCGTTTAAGGTCTGTATTCCCCAAACTTTGTGTGAAAAATCAACTGGAAAGGTGAAAGCTTTATAATCCCTTTAGTGTTGTACATGGTGTTTAAATGATAAAGTAACAAAATACATAGAAAAGAGTCAAAAGCACGTGCACAAGATCTTCTAAAGGAAAGCAAGACCCGTAATTGAATTCCATTATTCCGTACATATCCCAAAGAACAGACATTAGAGAGGATGGCAGATAAGTATACAGATATTTTAGATCACTTTGGGTCTGGAAGTTGCATTTCAGTAGAACTGTAAAGGAACTGGACTAACAACTCACAGAATGCTATTTTTACATGAGCACCAAAAAAGTCACAATTGACACAAATATTTTCATTTACTTGCTAGATCCAGCAATTAGTACTGAAAGAAATTAAGGGACATTTCTCTCATTGCTAAAATTTCATATTGGGTATGTCACACCTAGAGAGACAGCCTGGCTTCCCCATCCTTCCTGAAGTATGAACTGTCAAATACTCAGGTCTTCACAGATTCAAAAGAAAGAGGAAAAAAAGTTTGATTAAATTAAAATTATTAACATAAAATAAAACATTAGGACTGCCAGATCTTCCCGCTTGCCAAAACAGCAGGAGATGCAGGTGAACACCCTTAACTTTTAGGTTCAATTAACCCACTGATTTTGCCATTAAACCTAGCAAAAGGTTCTAAATCAAAGATGCAGCTTCCCAAACCTGAAGAATCTCAAAAGCAGAATGGCAGGGACCAGGGGAAGCTCCTACAGTAGCCGTCTTGGCTCAGCTTGGCAGGGGACACTGCACTTTACTTGCACGTGATACTTGACAGGAAACTGCTGACTGATACTCAAAGAAAGACGCTTTTCCTGTAACTATTGAAGAAGAGGCATGACAGGATTTCCTGTGCTTGTTCCCAGGGGGTGACTGGCACCTTCCGAGAGCTGCCTGGTGCACGAGGTGACACAGGAGGCCCACGGTGCACACTGCAGGAGAGCGGACAGCCGCATGCCAGCCACCATTCGCCCGCCCTGCCCCGGCAGCCAGCGGGAGCGCGCACCGCTGCACTGCTCCTGCTCCCACCGCGCTGCCCCGCAGACACGCGCGCGGTCCCATGGCCCTGAGCACATCTCTCTGCGTGTAGCGACTGCAGATTGCACACTTTCATTTAGCTATTTGCTCATGTAAGATGTGAAGCTTCTTGCAAAGCTGTCCCAAAACATCCAGGCAGTAACAGGTAGCATACAGAATGCAAAGACAATGCAAAGACCTGACAGTACTCTACAACTGAGAGTCATGCAGTAATGCCATTTGCAAAGATAAAGTTCTTAACGCCTCTGGAAGGAACAAAAGGTTTTATGTCAAATCTAAACAACAACAAAAAACCCCCCTAATACCACATCTCCAACCATTACAATTCCTGGTTGACTCTGACAAGACAATTTGCAAAAGTAGAACAAGATGACTTCTCCCATTGGGCAATTACTGTAGATGCCAAAGAGCTTTCTATGATGCAGACACAGAAGGTAAGGAAGAGAGGATGCAAAGAAATAATGCACAGCCTGCTCTGTAAACCATCTGTAAAATCTTCAAGTTAAAACATTCCTCTCATAATTAAAACCCTGCTTGTAACAAGCCAGCTGGCAGATTACCAGTAAGCATGTATTTTGTGATTTACTTCAAAACAACATTCATTAGACTCATACCAAGACACAGAACCGTAACGAATCCTTTCTAATCAGACAGAAAGTGCACAGAAATTCTTCATCGAAGTCTATTTAAAAAAAACCCCAAAATTAGCAGCCTATTAAGAGAATGAATTATTACATTTCCCAAAATTACAAAGACGAGGTAGCTTATGTACAAGATCAGCTCTTTTTCTTTACCTTCTTACTTAATATAATTAAGTATCCACAAAGGTCAATGGATGAAAAAAACAAGAGGACATGACTGCAACAGATGATCTTCAGTATCATTCAGTGGATATTAAGAAAAACCCAAAACGAGCAAGTCATTTAATGGATTCTCAAGGTCTGGGGTTTTTTCACTCTTAAAACTACAGGTATAAATATATCAATATTAATCCCAGGGAACATATTAAGCACCAAAACAAAGTCAGTATTGCACTATTACCCTTTTTTTGTTAAAAGAGTACACTCTTTTTTGGCAGAGTCTTCACTTTTAAGGTATAAAATCTCATTCAGCTTTAACCTTCAAATTAGAACAATTAGATCGAATAATATGTTAGGCCTCCTTTGATTTAATACTTTGCGTTCTCTGACAAAGTCATAACTGATCTTTGCTAAATACTCAGCACGTCAAGTTTTCTTTTCATTTCTTCCACTGTATTCCTAAATCAAGTCACTAAGGGTTTCCTGTTAAAATTAAAAAAAAAAAAAAAAGCTCTAACTGTGTGATTGATCCTGTCACTAGACTTAATGCTGAACTTTCTATTTCTTCAAATCTCTTATGGTCATTAAGTCTGGTATTAGATGAGTCAAAAGCTTCTCACATACATCTAAAGAAATCTGTCCAGCTAGCAGTTTGATTTATTGTCCCACATGACTCATTAGCATTTCAGGGGCTTGGGGGCTGCTTTTCAGGTGTTTTTTATGGAATATTTTTCTGCTTCTGGTCATGCTACTACTTTTTTAATTTATCAGCAGAGAGGATTGTAATAAAAAAAGACTGCCTTGCTAATGTGATTTATTTTTAAACTCCCAGTGCTTTGAAGCAGGAGTACTGACTGCTTCTAATTAATATGAAGGAGTTTTCTGTTACCTCAGGCACAAGGGATAAGCACACAAAGCAGGTATGGCTCCCCTGTTGACAGCTGCAATGTACAACTTCACCAGGCAAGCAGAGACAGATGATGAAGTTAAAGTGATGGCTCTTTCTGTTTACGGGCAAGATCCTATAGGCCACCAAAGCCAACAGGCAAGGTGCTGAGGTTCCAGATAAATGTTATTTACAGTCTGGTAACTATTAACGTTTTATACTTCGCTGTATGCCCTCTCTCAAGGCTTAGAAAAGAAGCTTCCTCCCTTAAAGCTCCTGCTTCCTACCCCTTCTTTCTTCAGCTGCAACCTCCTTACGGGAGTTTCTAGTCCAACAGATGGCATCTGAATCATGGAAATACCCTGCCCTTAGCCACACAAGGCGCTGCTTGAACCCTAAGGAAACAGCACATTGTTCCAAAGGCACACAAAACAAATGGCGAGCCTGGCTCCAGGGCTGCTCATCACCCCTACTCTCGGCATGTCCAGTCCGCAACGCAGGAAGAGGACTCGGCCTGTCTGGGACTGCAGCTCCTGGAAAAGAACGGAGGGCCACCCTCTCCCAGAGACGCGGGGTACAGCGGGAACATCCCCGGGGCTCATCCCCACAGCAGGACGAGATTCTCGAGGTAAAACTTTAACAACTCCTACAGCCACGAAGGCGACGCCGCTTCCTGCGGCACATTCACGGGGACAGAAGTCACCGAGACCGGGGCAGGGGCCGGGCCC
>VZTA01004839.1:757821-791004 GCA_013398855.1 Mohoua ochrocephala
CAGCCACCGCGCCCTTCCCGCCCGGCGGGCCCGGAGGGGGACCCGCGCGTTGGGGCCGGGCGAGCAGCGCTCGCCCCCGAGGCGGTGGGCCGCGAGACAGGGAAACATCTGGGAAACAGGGGAAAGTGGGAGTCGGATGTTGTACAGAAGTGGTCACTCCGGGTGTTTTCGCTGGCGCGATGTTCCCAACGGGCTCGGAGCGGTTCCGGGGAGGGTTCCGTGGTGATTTTTTTGCTGCGTAATCGGTCCGGCGGAGGTTTCGCTTCCTCGGCTCCCCGAGACAGAGCTGCCTCTGCCCTCGCCCCAGGCCACTGAGCCAGAGCTGTGGGACCCCCGCCTCCCCACGGTATACCTCAAGGGATACCCGGGAGAAATGTTTTCCCTCCCCGTGTAATTTCTCTCTGTTTCACCTTGTTTAAACCTCGCGAAATCCTGGTAGTTTTCACATCCCTGATACCGCTCAGTTGTTACTGATGCGTTTTAAACCAAAGTTCCCGGCTGATTTATCCCTTGCTACGTGTTTTTTGTCTGTCCGGTAAGGTTGCTGTTCCAATAAACGATCTGTATAATGAAAAATACTGATAACTTTATAATTTATGCATAATGTAATCTGATCATAATTATAGTGGGAAAATAGTGAAAAGATTTTTTTTTCCTCCCAAGACGATCCCTTTTTTGATCCTCTATATTTCCTTTTTGGAGTTGCCATCTTCCCAAATCTTGGAAGCCTATTCTCTTGAGGAACTGACAGCAGCCTCTTGCTCACAGGCTTTGTTTGTTGTTATTATCTTACCTTTCGTAACTCTTATCACAAGTTCAGACTTTCTCTGCTTCACTTGTTACAGGGCACTAAGCTTTTTCCAAAGTTCTCCTTAGTGAAACCGATAAATTGACTTTGATGCATTTATGGTCTTAATATAAATGCTTAATTTATTTTCCCCATTTGTTGGCATCTGAACTTTGCTTTATAATGCTATATTGTAGAGGGAATAGTTCCCTACTACATTTGTGTTCTGTCCTTGCATCTTTGAAAACATTACAGTGGTCCTCAGAAGTTACACGGTTTGTTTCTGTTACCCTTTCCTCTGTGCCCAGCTTTGCAAGCCGTATTTTTCTATCAGGTGGGTACCCGTGAGCCAGCTTTGTCTTCTTCAGAAATACTCATCAGATTGTTAATATGGATTTCAGCAAGGGTCCCCACAAAATCAGGAAAACGCCTGTGAACTTTTCTTTGCGAATATGTATTTGCTTCCACTTTTGAATATAACAAAACTGTTGGCTAAGTATGATGATGCTTTAGAGAACTGGATGTTTTAAATCATAGTCTCATTCAGGATGGATGAGGTCTCTGGTCCCATCACCTGCTCAAAGCAGTGCCAGTGCTGACTTCAGACCAGGTTCCCCAGGACCTTATTTAAGACCTAGAGTATCTCAGACGCAGTGTCACCCAGCCCCTGGGGCTGGCCACTGACTGCTCCTCTGCAGTTACCATCCGTGTGCTTTCCCCTGTTCTTGAAGCCACGAAAAAGATTCATGTGGTTTGCATGATCCAAAGGGTTCATTTTTTTAGGGTATGTCTGCAAGACAATCAGTGATCCTTATGCACGGAAGATCTTCTCTAACCTTTAAATGTTTAACAGCGTGAATCAGAGGAAAATGTTATGCCCAATTTAAGAATAGGAAAAAACAGACACCAAAAAGGAAAGTGCCATGGCAGTTTCATTCTAGATTTTTTTTACTTTGCTTGTTTCCATTTCTTTTTACCATATAAGTAAAACTTTTGCTATTCCTCACCTCTCTTGTATTTGGATTCTCATTCATGTTCACAAATTCAGCAGTCTGTAGCTGTATACTATTGGAACTCCATCCTAACAATATGGCCATGGGAACTGCAGCTAAAGCTGGCATGTTGCAAACAGTCTTCACACTTGTAGCTGTGAATGCCAGAACTCCAAAAAGAAAAAATGCTATGGAAACAAAAAAAAAAAGTCAAGCCGAACATAGTCAATCAGAGCTGAAGGCACAAAACCAGGCAAAATATAGTATGTTCTTCTAATCTTTTTCTTGGGACCCTCTGGGGAACCTAGCAAAAATGAGGTAAGAACAGGGGAGAGTGGAAATCACACTAGATAGTTGCCAAGAAAGAATGAACATCTGATTGAATTATTTAACTTTTAAAAAATTTTGAGTGAGAAATTGCATTTTACCAACCTTACCAAAAGGACAACCACTAACTTTACCAGTAAGTGGGTGAAAACAGTAACACTTAAAACTCATAAGCAAGTTAATAATTGTTTTTCTTATATCACAGACAAATTCTCTAAAGAAAATCAAAGCTTTTGAGCCATTTACTCTTGTAATCTCTTTGCTTTCTGTATTTGATTTAAGTACTTAAGAGGCATCACAGCTGAAGCAGAATAAGCAAAGCTGTTCAGCAGTCAACTTCACTTCTGCTGGAACTGCCTTTCATAGTTCCATGTTATTTAAGCCATTTTCTTCTGTAGTTTTGCAGAGGGAAGAGATGCAATTCCATGATGTAAGACAGCTCCTTCCAGCTTGCCACCAGAGAATTCATTCCAAAGCTGTTTACGACATGTACAGATTAATGTTCCCAAGCAAACCTCACACTAATTATACTCTTCCTCTTGTCGCGTAGATACAAAGCCATGTAGGAGAATTCAGTGGAAGAGTCGCTTGTATTGACAGTAAAAAAAAAAAAAAAATTCTTAGATAAAAAACTCTTGCTCTGGAGTCTGGTATTTCCTGCTTTTCTGAAATGCCTGAGATATTGAACAACCATTTTATGAAGGAAGAACAGAGAAACAGAAAGTGAGAGCTAAGAGCCTTCATACCCGAGCAACAAATGCAAAACCTATCCGCCAAACAATCTTCACAATCACTAGGACAAGAGGAAATGGCCTCAAGATGCTCCAGGAGATTTAAATTGGATATTAGGAAAAATAGGCTGCCCAGGGAAGTGTTTGAGTCTCCATCCCTGGAAGTATTTAACAGATGTGTTGGAGATGGCACTTGGGGTCATGGTTGAGTAGTGGGCTTGGCAGTGCTGGCTTAGTGGTTGGACTTGAAGGTCTTGGAGGTCCTTTCCAATCTAAATGACTCTGTGATGATCATACTGTATGCCTGTATAACTTGTGTAATTCACATCCCACACAGGTACCCCCCCCATAGCTAGCAGAAACACTGTGTACAGCACCCCAAGACAAACTACAGACAAATACAACTGCCCATGCATCTGTCATGCCATGAACGTGAGCAACCAGCGGAGAACAGAAAGACCCACTGGAGTAAGAAAACGTTTCCTATTTAAACGCTCTTTGCAAGAGGAAATTTACCTTATACACTAAAGGAGTTACCACCATGATGATGATTTTAAACACCTTCAGTCTAGGTATAGAGGCATTTTGACTGCAACAAGGCTGTCTATAGGAAAGCTGCAGGTGGTTGTGTTTGGTGCAGCCTTTAAATGCGACCATTAACCTTTATCTGGAAAAAGATCAATTGTGAATGTCAACCCAAATGAGAGCACTCCTTGGAGAGATTATCTCTGTCTTCTTCCACCCCGCAAGAAATATCACAGGCATAGAATATGCTGATGTGGAAGGGACCCACGAGGAGCATTGGGTTGCAAATCCTGGCCCTGCACAAGACCCTTCCTGAGAGTCACACCATGTGCTTGAGCAGTTTTCATATTATGTTCAAAGTATCTAAACACTGCCTGAAGAATCTAATTCACACTCTTGATTATGTGCTGCATCACTAGATTTCTCTTTGGAGGTAGGTAGTGAACTTCTTGGTTCAGATGTTAAAAAAAAACCATGCACAGCAGCAATCCACTTCTTCAAAGTAAAGATGTAGAAACCCAGCAACTGACTTTCTAAACCTTGATTCTTTGCAAAGAGACTTACTAGGCACTGCCTACCCGCCACATAACCCAACTGTGATAGAGCAGCTGCAAACCTGCTGCCTCTGCACCACTAAAGGAAATTACAAAAAACCCCAAAACCTGCTAGTAGCCAGAATCAGTAATTACATGTTAAGCTAAGGATACAGAAACCACCTCATAGGTGCTGCTTTACAGCTCACGTTGCATAAGCCTCCACAGGATGTTATGCTGATTGAACAGAGTCAAAGCATACAAAAGTAAAAAATCCTTTTTTAATTCTTCAGGCTGAACCAACTTACATTCTCTGAAGATCCAGACTACTCATCCTACAGGACACTCGTTCGGTTATGGATGGGAGGGCAGGGTACAAGTTTATAATAGAGGAAGGCTAATGGGTGCCACACACAGCTTGCTCCTACACTTGGCGCTCTCTGCTTTACATCCATTCTCACCTGCCACCACCAGAGCGGGCAACACACTGTGAGGGGGAAGTGTTTCTGCTGCTTCAGCTTCCTGGAGAGCTGATTATGGGCATAGATGAGCTCCAGATTTGGCACAAAGGGACCTGTGGGATGGGTGAAGGATGGTGGGGTTGAGGAAGGAAAAGAGTCTCTTTTGGCAGTGGCCAGTTTAAAGACTTTGCTCATGAGGCTCTAATTTGATAATAGCTAAATCATCCTCTTAGCAGTACTGCCCTTACTTGAGAAGGCAAAACCCTAAATCATATATAAAAGCTAAGAGTGACTCCATTACACTGTGACTTAAACCCAAAAAGCTTTGCTAAAAATGGAAGCTTTATTGTTCACTTCATAATCTGCCTATGAAAGAGTGAAAGCTCTTCCCTCTGTGTGGTAAAGCTTCCATAACTGCAGGGGAAGGAGGCCAAGCCAGACACAGAAGACTGGCAGCAAATGCTCGGCCACAGCTGCAGTGTCAGGGGTGCAGCCTTTGTGCTGGGGAGGTGCAGGGGAATGGCAACACCTGGAAAGCACCAAGTCAGAGAGGGAAGGTTCCTAGTGCTATGGGACAAAATTAAATAGAGCATTGGTATGGCAGCAAAGGGAGGGAAACAGGACTCTGAAACTAGGAAATATGAAAAGCACCACGAGCACTCATTCTGTGATACAACTAATCAAATAACAAGAAACTTTTGATTAAACACATATAAATCAGGAACAAAATCTTGTGATAGTACCTTTACTACCTTCAACAGGACAGTTTCTTCCCTCACTGAGAAATGAAAATGGCAGTATCCTCAAAACATCACCACACTCTGATCCTGGATGCTGCTTCTGACCCACCTTCCCATTTATTTTCCAGTTCAAGTGAATGAGGAACACAGCACCATGGAGTCTAGGAAAAATGCTCATCTGATTATGCTAGAGGTAAGTCAGCTTTTTACTATGGACATCAGTTCATGATGAAAGTATTATAAGTCCCATGCATGGCAAGACTCAAACTTTCCCCTGCCCCTATGAAATAGTTAATAAAACCTGTCATGTTAGAGAATTAAAAAAATAAAAGTAGCAGCGTTCTACTAAAAATCACTGTATAGACCACTGACACTACTGAAATATTGCAGTGAATGCAATTCTTTCTTTCTGCCAGCATCTTCCACATGCAAGGGAGCAATAAAATTTATTATCTAAGCATCAGAAAAATTGCAGGTTCTACTCAAATGTAACAGCCAGAAAGTTCAAGAATGCTGTAGCTTCTAGAGATTCAGCTAAAATGATTCAGAGAGACTTATGCATTTCACTGGATAAAATTTTATTGTTTTTATAAAAAAAAGATAGAACCAGATGCTACTTTTAAATGAAATCATTTATTACACCAATCTGTTTTATAGGAGGTATATATATATATTTTATCATTAAGACAACTTCAATAAAATGACTATCTACAAGAAGGACTTTGATTGTTTTATTTTCATGTCACCATATATGAACAAATGAATTTTATGTCTTATTAAAACATTTTACTCCGTATCAAAAATGTACACATTTTAATAACCATTGCTATGGTCTGAAGGTATTTTTACATTTAATTCATTTAATTTAAAAAATAAGTGTAATTTCATTGCTGTATGTGTTACAGTGTAAGCTTAAATCATCCTATACATAATAAAAGTTTGTGTATACAGATAATTGTTCATGTTGTCACATACCTTCATGTCTGAGACACAGGTGGGGAATTTGCATTTCTTTTTTGCGGAAGGTTAAAGTACATACTGATGTGAGCACAGAGCAACATTTCTTAAAAACAAAACCGGTTTGAATGGCACAAGAGTTAGCGTTTTTATAAATTAACAACCAGAGTTCTGCTTTATGGAAACAGGTACATGAGATTCCAGTACTTTCCTTAGGGCTTGGCTCGCTGGAAAAATACCTGTGAAAAATAATTTTTAAAAAATTAAAACAAAGGAAATATAAGACACGGAATGCTCGAGTTATAAGAGAATTAGTGTGAAAGGGCTCATTTTTGTGTTTAACATACTGGTTAACATATTAAGGATGCGACTTGTGCTATTTGGTTACACTCACATCCTCAAAAATGATGCATTCTGATATTCTCTACAACTACAGCATCACATTTTTGCTTTTTCAGCTATTAAACAAAAGCCACGAGAATATCAAACTACTGAGATAGCAAGGTGCTAAGAATGGGTGACAATTTTATAGATGTAGGTTTGTTGTTGTTTGCTCTGTCTTTATAATTAACTGCTTTACTACTTGGAGATTCCCAACAGCTAAAAACTACTAAATAATTC
The DNA here is from genome assembly GCA_013398855.1 of Mohoua ochrocephala. NCBI lineage: Eukaryota > Metazoa > Chordata > Aves > Passeriformes > Acanthizidae > Mohoua > Mohoua ochrocephala. The sequence goes on from VZTA01004839.1 coordinate 764,496, forward strand.
AGTATTTTGATTTTACTTCAAGTCACCACTATGACTGAATTGTTTGGTAAAGTTCAAATGGAACTAAAAGCTATTCAAAGAAAAAAGTCTTTATACCTTTAAGTAATTTTTAAAAACTTTAGCATCAGGCTGCTGAAGTGCTTGACAGAATTCCTGTGAGAACAAAGAAATACAAAGTAACTAAATGAAGCAATAAAACAACCTGAGATATATTCATATGCAAAGCCATTGATATTAGCTTGTATTTTCCTCAATGCACAACTGAAGAAAAGCATGTTATGGATAAAAACTTTTAAAAGGCTATGACAGTCCAAGTGCATTCTAGGGTGAAAAACAATTTGTTTGGTTGGAGATTTTTTTTCAAATACAGGATATCTAATTCACGTTTAGCTGAGGAGAAAGAAACACGACTATCTACAAGCAGATCTTCAAGTTAAAATTTGAATCAAAGTAGGAAGATTGCTTAGACAGTTACATGCAATGGACTTTTTTTTTTTTTTAAACAAGGTACCCTTGCAGTATCTTTATTCCTTATGATAAGTTAATCCTATTCTCATATGCAATAACTGAGTAAATTTTACTGTGGGATAAAAGGAGGTTAACTTTGTAAATATCCATTTCTCCCCATTTAACATTTATAATTGTTAAAGAGTTTTCCAAATATTTGTTTAGGAATTCCTACCTGGATTATCTCAGGAGCTACTTGCAAAGAAGGCAAATACTCTTGCTGAAGATACTGAATGCACTCAGGACCCTAAAGAAAAGCAGTACACAATTTTTTCAAGCGTATTTTTTTACAAATGGAAAAAATCACAGCCCTATACTGTATGGTGGTCTGCATGACCATTTTACACAGAAGTAATGCTTTTCAAATGTTTATGTTATTCTCTGCTGTTAGCAAATAAAAAGATTTCTCAATCTTGGCATTAAAGGTTCTACTGCAATTTGATCGGTATCTTTTGTTACACAGAAGAAAAATGCACTAAAAATTGCACTGAAATAAGAATTACAATAGAGCCAAACATAGAATTACAACAGAGTTTGTTACATGTCAACTGTAAGAGTCGGTTAATTATAGAGGCAGCTCTAACTTCACTGACATTTGGAAGAAATAAAAAAATTGGGTATTAGTATCTGCCTACTGCTTTACCCATACTACTCCCATTGCAAAATTCAGTAGCCAAGTGCAGATGAACACAGTATTTCTCCTCTTGTAACACTGGCTATGTAATCTGCAGTGAACCAAGCACTAATAAAATGGAATGTCCAAACCTTTGAGCAAAACAAACATTTTGATTAACGCTTCAGTTTTTGTTTTCTTTACCTATATGTATCAGATAACTTTCAGCACAGGAGGGATTACTGCACCAGCTGGCAGAATACAAACATAACCCAATAGATCTGCCAAGGGAAAGTGAACCAACTTTATTAACTCATATAAGTTACCCTGGAACTAGAACATGGTATACACTTCACATGGGGGGAGAAGATTTCAGATCACTTTGTGGCAGTAGTGTTTGTCCTGGTTCTGGCCCGGACAGGGATAATTTCTGCAGTAGCCAGGAGGGGTGTTTTTTCTGTGCCAGCTCTCCAGGGCAGCATGGCAGCGGTTCGAGTATAACTGGTTTCCTGTGTGGAGCACTTTTTTTCCACATGTAAATCATTTGCTTTTCTTGTAGCCTTTTATTTACATTGTTGCTGTTATGCCTCTTGTTTCACTGCTGTTTCACTTCTTATTTCACCGCTGTTTCCCAGTAAATTGTTATCTCAACCCATAATCTTCATCTTTTGTGCCTCCAATTCTCCTCTCCAGCCTGACACTGGGAGAAGGAATGGAATGGGAGGGGGGAGTGAGCAAGCAGCACATGGTTTGGAGTATTGCAGTGGGAACACTAAGTTGGGGAACACTGTTCCTAAACCATGAGAGTTAAAAGAAACAGTATTTGTATTAGTAAGTTACTTCCTTTACCAAAGCTTGTTTTCCTACAGATTTCTCTCTTTCTTGCTTTTGGGAAAAAAGGACTCCTCAGTTAAAACACAATCTCTTCTCTACCAGTTTATAATTTCTTACAGTTTTCTGTAGTTGTGACTTTTACTTGTATTTGACAGAAAAGATGCCTGTAAGTTAAACGATGTAACAAAAACTAACATGGACATACAAACTATTTCATCTGCTATTAAAACCAGAACACACTACACTCTTTTAGGCATTAGACAATGCCCAATTTATTTTTTCCATAAATGTTTTTCATCTAGTCTCCTACATATCAAAATATACTTTATTCTTCACACAGAAGTGCTCTACAGTACATCACTAATTGCTCTTTTATGTCAGTTTAATTATACACTGGAAAGTGAAAGAATGCCAACTGATCAGTTAAACACAGTAACAAAGTGAGCAGATTTTTCTCCTTAATGAAGAGTCGGTATTTTGCATTAATTTGCCAAGAGGTAGAACTACTGGATCGTGTATCCATGCACATCACCCTCTTATTTTATATAATAGTACAGTAGGAATTCATCCTAGTAAGTATCTAACTTTTAGAAATTGATAAAACCACTAGAAAGAAACCTGTGACAGTTACTCCCAGTGAAGTATCATGAAGCTTACCCTTTTGAGATGAATTGTTTTTAACGTCACTGCACATTCTGATAAAGCCTGAAATGTAATACAGAGCATTAGACTGTTGCACTGGTCTATTGGTTCACTATTCAAAGCTAAAGAACCTAATGAGGCCCAAAACAAGGGCTAGTTCGTGCCATTATCCCTTCATTTTCCCCTCACACAATGCCAAGTCTTGACCTTCAAGGTTTTGTTCCACTCTAATCAGAAAAATTTCTGCACAGCTGAATCCAAAATGAACTAGAGAACAGCCAACTCTGTGTGTTCGCTTTCACTGAACATTAGTTAATAAGTAATACAGGTCAGTGATAAATATTTAGATCTCCAGTTGATTTTGAGCCTAGGTAAACTACAGAATACACTACCCCAATATTCAATAATTAATCATACAGATATCTAAATTTAAAAAAATCCCACAAAACCTAAGGGATTTTATTTCTGAGATGACAATCTTTAATACCACATGGCTATTGTAGGTTTGTTAGCTCGAATCTGCCCCACAAGAATGAATGCAAAAAACCCATCCATAATACATACCAGTACTGTCTGGGCATCTGCTAAGTCAAACGTTTGCTTCAAAGGTGCTAAGAAACATGCAGGAACGATGTGCTTGTAGACAAAGTCTGCAAAACCTACTGGTCCATCTTTACCCCCTAAAAAGAAAAATAATATTTCAAGTTCTATTATTGCTTCATGGGTAGTAGCAGATAGAAAGGAATTCTGGAAAGACATTCTTACCCCAAAGCTCCACCAACTTAGAAAGAATAATAAAACAAGTCTTCTGTGCAATAGGATCTGGGTAATCCACTGCTCCTTGAATGACAGTGAACAACACACGCTCCACATTCTCTGCACCTTAAACACATTAAAATGAGCTTGTCACTTCAAATTGCAGCCTAAAATGTTTTGGTACTCTTACACTATTTTATATAAATACTGACCTGGAAGACATGCTTCAACTTCAAAATAGCTCTTTTTTGCACAAATCTCAAATATTTTTGGGAAGTTTCCCCTACGATGCAAGACAACTCTTATTTAGGTTATAATTTTTTTTTTATGTTTGGAGATTTAAAGTGCTCTTCTGGCCTTTAACACACACAAAGGTGGGGGCAGTACTCTGACCTGTTTACAAATACAGATTTTCTCCTCTCTACCTAAACTTGGAAGAGTTAATTAAAATTCAGCAGCAGTGAAGTAGTTAGCTTATCTTGCAACATATGGCAAGATATTTTTCACACATTTAAAATTTCTGTGCTGCATCTATGCTTATTTGTTTGATTCCTTTAAAAATTTCTTGGGCCCATCACAACTACCAAGTGCCTTTTTCAAGAAAGCTCTCATCACTTAATGCAACTTTTTCCTTTCCCAGCAGTATTACCACCATTTTAGGACAGGGGAGAGGAATTCTGAGCTCCACTTACCAGATGAGTCACTTTAAACTTTCTGAAGTCCCTAATCATTTTGATGAAATTCAAATAGAAAGAATCACTTAAAGTATCAATCAACTAGATATCTGACTTCAAATTCCCACTATGACAAGAACTAATTTGCATCTGGCCAGTAAAGGTGAGGAAAACCTGGTAACTACATAGGTACTAAGTCACATGATGCCTTCTACCATAGATAACAAGACCAGGCAACAGTAATAAAAGTTTATAGGATTTACTGATATGTCCTTCCAAAACTAGACACAATGAATAGTGGCAGCTGTGAGTGGTCTTGCCCAGCAGTCTGAACACTGCTATTCTTTGGTATATGTTGTATGATCTCCAATTCACCACAGAAATACAATGACACACGAAGATGGATACACTGTTCTTGTCCTAATAGACACGGTGATCACATTAAGCTGAAAAGATCGACAGGAAGAATACGCCTATTACAGCTGGATTTCACAACCCCAAATTCCTGTACAACAGGTAATTTGAATCAGGCAAGTTGAACACAGTACTTCCAGTAATCCATTCTACTGTAAAATAGTTAATAGTACTTGCCAGGAACTAGGCTAACAATTTTAGCAGATAAAATGTAGGTAAGAATAACCATAGTACTATCCTTTGAGAAACTGAATTTCTTACCTTGATTAGCTATGACTTCACTCATTCCACTGCCAGTTACTGTCTGCAGAAAAGCAAAGTAACTCCTCCGTAACATTTGTTTTTCTAAAGCAGCAGACTGGTCATTTTCTTCTGCTGGAAGGAGCAACACCTCAAAAATAGCATGAAGTAGTGGCATAAACATCTGTTGCAGAAAAGGTGAAACCTGTGTCTGTGAAGATCAGAAGAGGGTGTCAGCTCAAAAAGAGAACTTGAACATTTAGACGTTAAAACTTGAAGGCTCATTACAATTCTCAGCTTGGATTCACTTGTAATGTTAGTAATTTCATATAATTACTCAGAACAAAGCAAGCTGCATCAGGGTCACCATGAACATTACTGCACCTTGACTTACACACCACCTATTTTAAGCCTTTTGCACAAAAATAACTAGTCCTGTCTAGCCTCATTTTGAGTAGGAAAAGGTTTTTCAGGATTTTTCATCCTTCCGTTCAGACAGTCAATTTCAAATTTCCTGAAATACCATCTCTAAGATGTTAAAACTGGCAATAGGCCAGCTTTTATAGAACTTTTCTTTAAGGATTACTAAAGAAAGTTTTCTTACTGACATTACAGAATAAACTTGTCACTTACAACATTTTTAAAGAGAAATATATGTAAGGGCACTAAATTAATTATGAATTGAAAAACTGAAGGTGCGTGCTATTCAGTCACGCCCTAGAATTCCACAAAGAGGCAACTCATGTTTATTTCTTAACGCTTAAGCAAGATTTTATCTTTTCTCTTCTCTTTACTATGCCTCTGAAGTATTCAAGGTGAGACTATAGAAGCTAGGGTCTTCATTTTACCATGTTATAGTAAGAATAGTACTGTATCATACAAACTTAAACATTACATCTGAACATGGTATTTGTCCAGTCTTGCCCCTGTGACTTTTTTCTTTTATCTTCCTCATCTTTCACAGACTAATTATCTACTGTTATCCCAGACTGCCTTTAGCATAACTTGCTAAAAGGACTAAAGTAGTAAGAGTCTTCCTCCCTAGTCTCTTAAATACTTGATTTTTCAAAATTCCCTCTCTGCTCTGAAGATTGGATACTCCAGAGGTCCGTCCACATGCTATCACAAAATGCACTTCCATTTGATTGCAGCAATTTTAATTTTGCATTCTGCTGGAAAGTTTATTTAAGCCTATTTAAATGGCTTCTTAACCTTTTCACACAGCAATGAATTTCCCAGACCATTTGCAGCAGTGCGATATTCTTGTGGCAGCTCCAGGGAATGGACACGGGTAACACGTTCGCAGCTTCATCTGTTCCGCTGACTTTACATCAGAACTGCTTGAAACTGGGAGGCTCTCAGAGGTTACACTTCAAGAGCCTTTGCTAGATTATCAATTGACAGTGCTACTGCTACTTAACGCACATCTCGTGTGCAATTTCCAAACCTCTGTGTTTGTCAATCTACTCTGAATAACAGTACATTAAGCCTCAGTGTGTATTTTTATGCAACACCACCGAATAGAGACCTTGTAAATCTATATTCCTCCCTATACACACATTTGATATTTCTGTATCTCTATCTTCTGGAAATCTGTATATAAGAGATGAGAAAATTCACTTCAGATCTTGTGTATTTTGTAATATTTGTAACACTTCAGTGGAGGGCATGAAGTTAATTGTGTCAATAAAAAAATTTGTGCTGCAAGTAGTATTTTAATATCAAATCCAAAAAATTAAACAATACAAAATTTTAAGACTAATCAAAGAAAAAACCACTCATTTAATCACTATGAGTCCAGCAATGTATGACTGTGATCAAAGACAATGTTTCCCAATTGCAGCCTTCAAAATACACTCGTTTATTAATTCTTAGAGTTCTAATGTATACCTGTTTTTCTGGAACTAGAAAAGAAGATCTCTCAGCAACACTTTGACCCTGAAAAGCTTATGCAATATCATACCTTAAACTTAGCTGTTATTTGGTTTATAAGAGGAATGAATTCTTGAAGATCTTTTGCTTCACAATCTTTAAGCATGTGTTCAGAGGCAGAAGGAATGAACGGAAGAACTTCTTCCTCTAGGCAAATAATCATGCGGTGAAGGAAAGTGCGGACACCACTTCTCAGAACTTCCTTTTGTAATGGACAACTGAGAGCTGGCAGAAATGTTTGTAAGCAGTCCAGATAAACCTCTGAGCATCCACATTGTTTTACAGTTTGCTTATTGCTGAAAGCCTTGCTGGTTCGGCTGTAAAAGCACACATCAAGTTTGACATAAGCTCATGCTCCAGTACAAAGAAGCAGCAGTAACACTGAGAACAAATGCTTTCCAACCCAGGCACTAAACAGCAATACTCCATTTCATGAAATGGGAGCCAGACAGTGGAAGTAATGAACAGAATATTTTGACATGAAGTCGCATCACTTTGGCAGTTTTTGAGAATTAAATTCTAACAATTTACCAACAACATATGATTAGATTAGCTCCATACAACCCTTCGAGCAAAGAAATAGATGCTGATTCATTACAAACTTGCTCAATATTCTCTGCATCTAGATCCAAACCAGACTCTTCTAAGGGGACTTACTTTCTCAGCCATCACAAGAAATTCTACAACCACTGATGATTTTCTAGGTCAACAAAGTAGAAAACTCAGTCCCTCCTCCCAGTAAATCCTTTGTATGTCCCTTTTACTCAAACCAGAAACATACAGTGTTACTGAACTGTACCTACCTAGCAAACCCAACAGCATGATTGAGGCAGTCAGCCAGTGCCATCTGTCTGTCCTCATCTTGCGCCATCATCAGTTTTTCTAACAATACTTTGAACTTCTCCATCAGCGGAGTCAACAAATTCCTCATCAGAACCTGTTTTCTTTCTGCAGAGTATTCGCTGTTAACTATTAACACTCCAGCTGTTTCATAAATGAAAAGTTGATCATCACTGCTTAACAGTGCCTGGTAGCCATTTTCCTAAAATGGAAGATAATAGGCATAATTCACTAAGTGTCCTCTATCAAGGCTGTCTTCTCAAAGTTTATAGCCTTCTATATATACCCGTCTCTACGCTATACTCCCAGAAACCCACATAAGCAAGATGATTACAATTAGGCACAAAAGTAAGGTGTGCAAGTGATCTCACACCAAGAAAAGTAGGATAATTATTTGTGCTTAAATGTTTACATGCTAAGCTTACAATTCAGCAAGTACTCAGGCACACTGATGAGTAAATGCAAGCCTCACTCATTACAAAAACCTGCTGCAAATACTCACAGGAGGAGAAAGTTCCATCAGGTCCTGTATTCTGTTCAGAACATCTTCAATAAAGGGATTCATTTGCTTACTGAAGTAAAACACAAGTACATGACACTACTTAGAAGCACATGCATTTTTACTGTTTTCAAGATATTTTGTTTAAGCTGTGAAGTTAAACGCTAAACTACCTTCTCCATATAGGAATCCCCTTTAAATATCAAAGCACTGCCGCAGAAAAATCTGGCTTATGGGCACGATGCTAGTGGTAGGCCAAATAAATACATGGCATAGTGGGAAATAACCATTTTTTTCTTTCCCTCATTTTTTAAAAACATGCATCATTCAAGTGAAGTATTTTGATTAACAGTTGAAAAATAAAAGCCTGCTGAAATCTGAGCCATCTCTCAGCTTCTTCTGCCTCTAAATTAAATACATGCCTGTGAAATAAGACCAACAGGGCAAGAGTGTTCAAAGGACTCATACAGCTGAGTAAATTTCATCAGTATAAATTCTAAAACTATTCAAAATTTAGTTAGGAACAGGAAAGAGTTACTCTTGAAAGTCTCCAGATCCACTCACACTCAGCTCTGCTTACTGAGAAAAAGGAGAACAGACATTTATATTGTTGATCAGCTTTAACATCTGATCAAAATACACTAGGCATATGTATCCCACTTCTTTGTTCCGTGACAAATACCTCAGTATTACACAACAGAACAACTCTGCTAGAGCACTGTTTTGATATTTACTTCACTGCAGTCCATCTGAAGCCCCGCCTGTTTCAATGACAGCTGTGACATGCAGAAGTGTTGTGCATAGTAAATTCAGTGCCATTTGGATATATTTATTTACTCACTTAAGAGACTTGACAAATCTGGAAAAGAGGTAAGCTGTTCGACTTCGTACTTTGGGACTTGTATGACGAAGACCACGGTGATCTAAAAATGCCATCTGCAATCAATAAAGCATCTCAGTCTTAAAAACCCTAAACAAGGCAGGGGGGAAATCTAATCATCCAACAAGTTAAGAAACCCAGCTTCCTTAGTGACCTTCAGAGAATAGGAAAATTTCCTAAGTCTAAAGAACTTACCTAGTCTTACCTAGTTAAAAATGTAAATGAGATGAAACTTACTAGTACAGTTGGAATGTGCTGAGGTTCAACAGCAAAGAATTTTTCATATCTAACCACTGTTTCAAAAAATTCCAGGGTCACTGATGTGTGTTGATAGGCACTAACACCAGAAGTCACCAGCTACAAATAAAAGCATTAGCAAGTTAGTATTTTAGCTGTTTATAAAACCTTACTGCAACATAAGTGACATGCTAGTAACTAAGATGAGCCATTGGAACCGAAACATTCCAGTCTTTACTGACACTTTTAAACAGCTCTCAAGATACGCTTACCGTTCTCATCATGTCTTGTAAAGCTGTAGCTTTAGTAACATCACCAGAGAAGTGAGCACCATGAGATACAGGAAGAGCCTCAGCCAACATATACAGCAGCCTTATTGCTACTTCTACTTCCATAAATCGTGTAGTCTGCCAGTTCCTAGAGAAAGAATATGAAGATCATGTTAGTCTTTAGTACCTTATGAAATAATCGCAGTTCTATCACGTTAGTATTTTCTTCTAAGCCTTCTTTGGATGCACAGCATAAAAAGAACAGATTTAAACTAAGGAAAACATTGGAAGGCCCAGGCAGTAATTCAGGATGCTTCTGAAAGACTTTATCCTCTAAAATACCACCTCCTCATCAGATCACCACCAACTTTCTTTCGCCAGTTTCAGCTTGAAAGCTACAGATTTCTTATGTGCTTATTTAGGTACAAACCCACTTACTATGACACGTGGACAAGCCATTCAGCTTCACATAAGAAGCAGCTCAGTTAAGGTACAATGTAGCCACAAACAATACTGGATTTCTATTTGAACACACATAACTGTCCTCCTAGTCAGGCAACTAGTAATGTTTCTTTACTTGCAAGCAGCTTCCAGGATTGGATCTACTTTTCTTTTTTTTAACAAAAATATTTCACTTAGATTTTTTCCCCCCATCCAACCTTGTTTTTCTGATAAAAGTAATGCATAATATTTACACCTCGAGGAAAGTCTTACGAGATGTGGCAAAGTGAACACCAGTCCAAACAGCTGTTGCCGTGTAGGTAAGTGACAAAGAACAAGAAACATCTCCAGGAAAGAAAAGCTACCATTTAAGGCTACAAAAAGAAAGCTTTTTCTTTCTAAGGAGCTGAGTAGCAGATTATACAAAATCATATTTACAATTAAGTCGTAACAAGCTCATTCTGTCAATTGACTTCACTTTGCTGCATCACACACTTCACTATAGACAGACGGTTTACAAAAGGAAAATAAAAATCAAACCCCAAAAAGGCATCATACAAAACAAGTTATAAACCCCAGCTTACTGAAGCGTAGTGTTAAAAACTCTGCGGACAGATGCCAACAGTAATTCTGGTGAAACCTGAGCAAGTCTGTCCAGCAGCAGTTTCAACTGTTTTCTGTACTCCACAAACATTGCTTCATCTTCACCCTACCAAAGAAAACATTCACATCAGTAAAGTCCTTATTTTCAAGTTTAAATTCATCCACAACCACTTTAGACAATTACACCTAAAGTAAAAACATGTACATACAAAACCAGTCTAGCACACTCAGAGAATTCAATAATGCTCATCCAGTGCTCTTGCAGCATAACAGCATCCTTTTATGGCTGGTTATAATATGTTGAGATCCACTGCATTTGGTCCAGAAACATCCCAAAAAGGCTTTCCAAAATGAAAACCAGCCAAAAGTACAAGAAAGAAAATGCTCTTGGCAAAGCCTTATTGACCCAATTCTTAAAAATTGACTCACTCCTCAAAGACATTCTTTCTCAGCATCTAGCTTAGTTTTAAACTTGGACTGACAACATTTATGATGGACTGGATACAGGTAAAGTTAACCCTTTTCTCTGAGCAGCCTGGGGCAAAGCAAGTCTGTCTCCCATACTCAATCATTACTGTTGGCTGACAGAGATGTTAAGCATGGAAGGAAAATGAAATCTAAGGCCTTACCCCACCTTTACCTTATTTTTGCAGAGGTTTGACCATCTCCAGTAGCTCAAGCAGCACGTCTTTTGAGAGTTTCATTACACAATACTTCTCAAGTATTTTTGCAAGATAGAACTGACATGCAGAAACATGCAAATTTGCACTGTACAAGCCACCTCGATAGCTATGTTTAGTTATCAGCACAGCTGTATTTGCCTAGGAATAGCTCTGTACAAACACAGCCACAAATACTGTTAGCTCAGCTGACTCGGATATACCTTTACTATGTTGTTTTGTCCTATGCAGACATACCTAGAAGCTTTCCAAATAGGAAAAAAACCTCAGCCTATGGACCCTTGCTACCTAGCTTTAAATCTTTAGTCTATGAAAAATACAGATTTTAGAAGTGTGATCAAGTTTTACTACATATAATTAAGTTGCACGTGTGTCTGTTCCTATAACGCAATACCTCATTTTCAAAATTATATTCTTCATCATATGTCAACTTCTTCATAACAGCCAACATGATTGCCTAAGATAAAAACAGAACAGTAAGCACAGAAGCAGACAAGTTATAAGAAACAACAGTTAAAAATACTAAAGAAAGCATTAAAGCTAGTGTTACACATTTACAAATATTTTTAATCCCTTTTAAACTGTTATTTTCAGAGGTTTAGCAGAAGTTAACAGTCCAAATCAAAACAGATGGATTATATACAAACAATACACAGATGTTATTCCAGACAGACAGCATAAATGTTTTGGAGCTCTCAGTCTCTGACAGTATTATCTAGCTTTATTTCCTGCTTGTAATTTGTGCTGTTCAGTTCACATTGAAAACAATCAAGATGACTGATCTAGGCAGAGGAAACTAAACAAGTTGTCCAAGACGCTATCTTAAAGGGATAAGTCAGCTCACCTGTAACATCGACTTCTCTAATAGTTCATAGTAATTGGTGTGGGTAACATCCATGTCTATTCAATAATTGTTTTGCTATCTTTAATATTGCTGTTTCAACAATATACTGCAGTACTTATAACTACTATCCAATGCATGTGGTAAATACTTCTGATTCAAGTCTTTTAGTCTAATCATTGTCATCAACATCCATAAAATAAATCATTTATATATTTGGTTTGCCATCCTTAATCCTGCAGAACAAAGTTGCAAGAAGCTTCAATTACACCTACACAATCCTTTATACATAAACCATTGACTAAATCTGGGAGAAGGACTGGATCCAGCTGCACCTAGACTCCTCTCTGAGAAGTTCAGAAAGCAAGGGGGCCCTTTCTGCACTTTGTCACTCAATGGGAGGGTCTCTCTACACCTTGTCCATCTCTTGTGGCAGCAAGTAGTCAGAACAATTAGAGCAATGAAGTGCAATATAACCTTAGCAAGGATTGTTGGTACATCCTAAAGCAGATATAAAGGCTTGATCTTAGCTCTATGTAAGTCTGAATGAAACCAAATGGGAAAAAAACAAACCTTTTGACAAATAAATCACAATTACTATTTTTCATTTTAACTGCAAAACCCGAAATTCATCAACACCAAAATGGACCAATGAATTAAACCTAGGTTACTGAGGTGAAATTCTTGGTCATTGTGCAGAAGTAGATACTTTGACACCAAGTGTCACCATGACCTCTGCTTCTCTGTACCAAGTGATACTAAAGAATTAAAATAGTTGCAAGACATGAACGCAATACACTTGTAGCAGAAAATGTTTAGAAGGACCTGTCGTTCTAAGAATTAAAAATGTGATCCTGATGAGAAAAAACTTTGGAACTTCAGAGGCACAAGAAACAAGCCCTCCTTTTTTCCTGTTCACATAATGAACAAGTTGAAAGTGCAAACTTTAAAATGCAAAACTTTAAAGGAATGCTGCTAAGCATAGAATTTAAAGCTTAGGACAAACAACAATAAGATTTAGACTATTTCCCATTACTTTCTTATTAGGAGTTGGATGAAAGAAAAAAAATTTTTATGATTACTTCTCAGTTTAACAAAAATCCTCAAGAAGTGCTCAGTGAAATTAAGAAATAATTGCAACATGAAAATCTCCAGTAAGAAAGCAACTTAAACCAACATATTTCAGGGCAGTAACTTACTGCAACTTTTAGTGTCTTAAGTGTATTGCAGTAGTAATATCATTTGATGTAGTTTTAAGAACAAAAGACAGTCACAAAAATAAAAAGAGTCAGTGTTATTATCAAAGTTCTCTCATTGTGCTACCTAATCCAGTTTAAACAGACATTAGACAAAAGGAGATCAAGATAGTCTACACCACAATTATCCAAATTCAACTTCTCATGTTAGAACAGGTACAGAATTCAGTTTTCTTTGTAAAGGAAAAGGAATTACACCTGTTAGCTGTATGAACTTCCAAAATAACTGCACCAATCTAACCAGTTCAACATCCAAATTAGTAGATCTACATTGGTGCAGAACAGTCAAAGAAAAGAAATAGAAGGACTGGGCTGAAAAACCCATATAAGTTTACTACTTCCAAAACTGGACATAAGCTTTACTTAAACTTAATGTTTTACATGTAAAATTAAGATTATCTAAACTCAAGCATATAAACTTGAGCTTAATGTATATTTGATGTAATGTTTAACATATAATTACAACTGTTATCTCTCAATTGTTGCTTCTTTCTTAAGTTTAACTTATATTATTAAGGGTTATATTTATGACAACCCTTCTTAGACTTCTTCCAATCCTTTGGAATTAGGGCAGGTTTTAATAAAAATAAAAAACTTCAAGAAAACAACTCTTCCCTGCTGATTTAAGAATATTCTGTGAACAGTATAGCCTGCAGATGAGCTTGCCAACATATGCATAAGGGTTGTTTGGGAAGACCAGCTCTAAAATAGCTTTCATCAACATACACAATTCAATATAGTTTACTATTTAAAGAAACAACTGTAGTTACTTAGCAAAAGATGGAACACACTGTCTTCACTCTTAATTACTGTCATACACACATTGAGGCTTATAAATGAAATGTGACTCGTTTGAGCAAAATGAAATATTCTTATCTAACGTGTCCTTGAAGTATAGGAGATCTGGAGTAAAAAAAAACCACCTACCTCTACATTAGCTTTTTGTTGGTCTGAAAGTGCAGAAAGCTGTAAAATAAAATTCAAGTGTTATTTTTTTGTATTCTAACACCTTCATTACTGTCTAATAGGAAAAGCAAGACTTGCTTTTTTGACAGCCATATGATCTGCAAGCCTTCTTTCCCCTTAACACAATATTTAACTAAACTCTTTCAGATCTCTAAACAATACTACAGAAATAGCATGACCACAGGCATTAAAGATACTGAATGCTAATTAGTCAAAAAACCTATTTTGCAAGTCACTTTTCACATAGCATGAGACATTCACACAAAAATCAAATGAAATCATGCAAGAATGGGTGTCAAATTGAGGCCAGACATATTTACTTGTTTCAGGATGTGAAGGTAGTCGTAACAAAAGCCAATGATGTTAGAAGAGATGTCATCATCTTCATGAATTAGAAGTTGCAACATTAGGGCCACTTTTGCTTCAATAGCTTGTAGAGTGTCTTGAGCACTCTTCATATCACCATTTTTTATCAGTTTAGTCCAACTAGCTATTAATGCTTGCCCCATCCCATTGACCAGCTTAGAAAATCTGGCCAGGAAATCCACATCATCCTCCTGCAAGAAAAGACACCTTATTAAAAATACTAACAGAGCTTATGTTTAAATAACATGAGATTACAGACTGTACTACCCATGTCTAGTATGTACAATTAAACCAACACTTGTCTCCTAGCTGGAAACTACAATTGCCTGCTTCATTTTCCCCTGGGAATAGAGAGCGAAAAAAGTTAAAGCAATGCCAGATTTGGCTGTCCTCCATTACACAACAGTAGCTTGCTTCATCTCTTCAGATTTGTTTGTTTCTCTCTTTACAGCAAGAGCAGGTTCAAAATAAAAGCAGCAGCACATGCCTAACCATAAATTCTAGGCTGCATAAGAGGAAATTTTTTTTATGGGAAAACTTCAAAGAATTAACAGCTGTAGCTCACTTCAGAAATACTGATAACGAGTACCTTTCAGTACTGCCTGTAAAAGTGAGTTAATATTAAATACTTCTGGCTTGCTTTTGCAGAAATACATTGATCAGAATTGAGAAATACCCCTAAAGCAGTCACCTCAAAGAGATGCTTTGGTCTCTGCCACAACTGTACAAAAGTGAAAGAATAACAAGTCTACCTAAGAAAGACCGGCAAGATTTTTATTAGTAGGAATACAAATTTGACAAAGGTTTCAAAATTAAGAGGTAAAAGCCTTGAAAACTAAGAACTACAGCTTCATAAGGACTGGTTGCTCTGTCTCCACAGCAGGTAGTGAACAGCTGTTCCTTAAACATGGCAACTGCCAGGGAATGTGTGTTTAGTTAGTAGGTATTCTTTTCCAGCTTACAGATAAGCATTTCAAGCCTCATGTTTGACGGTGCACACATGCAAAACAGCATACGTGTCCTTAAGAAAGCTCTTTCCCCCACCTAATTATGCACAGAACTTTTTAGGGTGAGACGTTAGATCAGCTATCTTGGCTACAATACCTATTACAGAATCATTCAGGAGGGAAGATTCAAGACAAGGAAACACAGCAGCAATATTAACAGTAGGCACAACATGCTTTAGGAGAAGAACAGAGGAGTTACATAATACCTTGCTTCTAGAATGAAGCACAGTGTGTTCAAATTAATAATGAACATTAATAACAAGCTCTTAAATTTAAATGTGAGAAAATCATAAGAAGTGTTCAGCCTTGATGCAAAAGCACAAGTACTTCCCTCTAATCTATGGACTGTTTTATAATTTTCTGTGCATCTGCTCATTTAAGAACTGTCAGAAACCTATGACTCGTTCCTATTGTTAAAAATCAATACACAAACCTGATCAATACTGAAGAGGCCAGCAGACTGCAATACTTGACATAAAGACTCAACCAATTTTGTTTTATCAATTGGGTCCATTCCCTTATTTACAATTTCAAACAAACAATCACAGGCTTCTTCCCGGAGAACTTCCACAGACATGTGACCTAGCAGCATATTTATAAACCTTCAGAGAAAAAAAAGTTTAGCTTTATATGTACAAAGTAACATTGTATAGAGCTTTATATTATTTGTGTGCATATTTACAATGATCTCTTTTTATTAAACAGTGTTAAAGTCTATTGTACTGACAAAACTCAACATTTTATACCTTTTTAAGAGAACACAGCAAACTGAGTAGTGTTTAGTTTGGCCATTGTATCAGCTTGACTTGCAAAAACAATCACTCTCCTAAAATTCCCAAAACTCCAAAGATATATATATAAGTCCTTCAAAGATGATTTTTAATTCTATTTCATTCTATACAGTCAGCACACTACCAAGGTTATTTTTGCAAACCCTTTCCATCAAAACCTTCTTACCTTTCATTGGCTATCAGGCTCAAATCTATCCAGGATACATAAGCTCCAACTACTTCAAGGCACTGGCATGTCAACTCTGAGTTATTATATTGATAATTTTGTAAGATTTGGTACCACGATTCCACCAAACTTGGAATGCACTGTTCCCTCATAGTATCTTTTAATAAGGTGTTCCTACGAGCCTCCTGTCAATACAGAAAAAGGATAAATCAGTCTTGTCACAGATTAGCATCTTGTCAAATGAGTAGTATTTTTTACCCACTGCCAGACATCACGTGTCATAGAAAGATAAATAACTCAAATCAAAAACCCAAAGAGAATGCTTTTCTTCCTTTCCAACAAATAAAACCAAAATATCCTATGTTTTCCTTTTTTTTAACCACAATGCCCAAACACTGAAAAAAAAGGCAGAAAAAGAAGAGCAGTTCTCTAGATCATTAAATGGACTTTTCATGTTAGGACCCCTTAAAACATGCACTAGAAAAAATTAACATTTTTAAATGAGTCAGTCTAGCATTACATTGGCAAACTCGGTTGATTAATTTTTGCTTGCAAGCTTCCAAGCAAAAAAAAAAAATTAGCTGAAAAGTATGAAATCATAAAAAGCATTAAAGAACATATGGCTTTTGGATTTAAACCACCTAATGTGTCTAAGGCAGAGCTGCCACAGGAAAAAAGCATATCTAAAAACCTTTTGCTCTAATTAAAGTAAGAACTTGTTAAAAAATTAAAACAAGTGTTAATGCAAAATAATAACTTGCCTCTGATGTATGAACAACATCCCGGTCCACCAGCTCAGCATCGACAGCCATCAGGATTCTGAGGTACATATCCACACCTCGTGGATTAAGGTCAACTACTGACAGAATGTCAAAAAAAAACTTGGGCCATTTTGTGAGATACTCAGTAACAAAAAGCAATGCAAAGACTTGTGCTGCTTTGTTGCGAATAAAAGTCTTCTCAGGCTGGGGATTCAGCATCTGCCAGAAACAAGACATTTCATCTGTACATTCTTAATAAATTAGAGAAGACTCTTATAGGTTTGTTGAACTCTCTGTAGTGGTTAATATACTACCTCTCTTCCTGGCTGAGACCAATAAATAAACCCTTACATTTCCAAAGAATTTGAATAAAGTTTGGCTAAATTGTCATGCAATAGGGAAAGCGTTCTCCATGGGTGATACAGTCCTAAGCCTTTCATTCAGTACCAAGACATTAAGTGTACTACTCAAAGACTAATAGGTCATTTGTCAGTTTGGTGAAAGTTACAATCCTCCTGTAACTAGCTTGTGCCTGTGTTTGATGTAAGTGCTAAGAACAGTAAGGGAAGTTCCTAAATCTAAGGAGAAAAAATAAAATCTGTCCCTACCAATCGCCTCTTCTCTCCTTTCTCTTTCATAAACTCCTAAATGGAACAGTTTGCCACAAAGAGAAAAGCAATTTAATCCACTTCATAACGATCTGTTCTTTTTCAAGCGGTGTTACATTCCATCTCCTACTGTTAAGTTTTCTACACAGCAACTATGTTAATCTTCAGCGCAGAAGTCCAATGACAACTCTACAATGGCAGGTACGGGCAAAGACTTGTGTAAGCCCAGTGGAGGGTTCTGCTGACTGCGAACTCCTGGGTGGGGCTGACACTGCAAGTTCGGCTACAGTAACCAATGCCACAAGAAAGAGTAGCCCATCCTCTGCCACGGTACTAACAGAGGAGCGATAAACATCTGCCAGCATTCTAAGTAGACAGGAGTTCACTCAGGAGGGTCTTAGAAACAGAATTACTGCTCCTCCTCCAGACACTCAGGAACATCAGGAATCTGTATTATACCTCTCTAAAGGGAACCTTATTTCACATATAATTGATTAAATCACAATCATTATCTGATGCATGAGTTACATATTTAGTAATAATTGCAGGCATGGACTTCTTTACAATACTTGATTAAAAAAATTTCCCACAAATCTTTAACCATCAAATACCAAATATCTTCAGGAAGTCATCTTTAAACGACAGATTAAGCATTTAGTCCACACTCAATGCCCTATATTAGCCCAAAAGTCTAACGTGTAAGACTGCTGTGAAGGACATATGTACCTGTGCTTGCAGCCATGTTATGAGTGTTTCCCTAATTAGCTGCTGCTGGACTTCAGTAAGTTCAGAGTATCTGAAACAAAAAATATTGAGGTCAAAATACAACTGTGCTTCGTGACAAGGACCAACACTCAGTAAAGCAAAAACTCTTATATGGTATATAATGCTCCACATTAACGTAAATGAAAGGTTTCTAGGACAGCAATTTACAAAGCTATTTGCACGTTAAAATTTTGACTTAAAGGCAAAAATAATGCAAAACATTTTACCCATAGTAATGGATCACATTTGGAGGCACTACTGCCTCCTATATTGGAGTAGAAGCTTGAAATTTTGCAGGAAAGCTGCACTATCAGGGACAGGATTTATGACCCTGATAAAAATACACATTTGACCATAAGCCAAGAGGAGAAGGAAGAGACATCTGTATATACTTGAACTTGTTTACTACACATTGAAGACTATCACTAGTGAGTACAAGAAGTCCTTCACTGATCTGACCTACACTACATTTATTATCAGACTTATGTCAAAAAACCCGAGGAAGTAATTCTGCTTTGTCATACATACAGTCCTGGCAAATTTGGACATTATCTCCAGCCCACCTCAAATACTACCCATACCTCTGCCAGGACTGGTGAAGCTGAGAATACTCTATTGCAAAGAGAGTTAGCTACAGGCTTGTAGAGTCCTTAACAGGAATGACAGCTGAATGGGACTCCAGTGTTCCTGTCACAGCCAACTATTCATTAAAGAGAAGAAAAAAGCATCCTACCAAAAATGTTTGAAGAAAATAAGCAGAAGGAAAACAAGAGAAAACATTCTGCAGGAAGCAGGTGACATTAATGAAACAAGCAGAGGAAAGTGGACAGTGAGGTAAAATTAGGCAAAAAAAAAAAAAAGTCTTTAACACTTGCCCTCATACCTAACTAGAAATCAGTCACAAAATACATCTTACTCCTATCTAAACGCCTGACCCACACGTTCAGTGTATTACAAGCAGTCACGATGATATTCCAAGATTCCGTGTTGCTCAATTCCAGACCAAAGGAGCCCCAAGTGAGAAAAAAAAAATAGTTATGTGCAGTGAAATTTATATTATTAAAAAGTATTTTCCCCTAGAATTATGGTTCTATGAAACCACCAGTCAGTGAAAAGACTGCTTTCTCAGCATCTCCGCCGTGGTTATTGAATGAATAGGGAGGGCTCTGTCTGAAGCCCAGGACTCTGTACAGAGCACGGCTGCAAAAATCATTGAGAGCACAGAGCAAGGCTTGAATCTCCACACAGGAACAGCCAAGTTTCACGCGGTCCTTGCTAACTGGGTCTGCGCCGGGCCATACACAGCTGTTAGACCAGCTGAGAGCAGAGCACGCTGCTCAAAACCTCTCCAAGGAAAAGGTAAAGAAATACAAGAAAGCTCTCTGGACCAGACTACAGACACCTCATCCACAACAACTAGGCAACAGATACCATAATAAGTGTATTTGCAAGCAGAATAAAAAGGGAAAATTAAATGGATGTATATGGGCGGTGTCAAGAAAAAAATACTCACTTGAACTTAACTTGATGTTCCAGAACTTGAAAGCAGAAGAACTTAATGTGATCATCACTAGAAAAGAAAATTCTGTTACTGGAAGCAATATGGTACACATTTCTGTGAAGGAAAAAATTCCTCAAATATTACAGTCAAGATTGCCCCTTTGGCACCAGAAAAAAACAAACCTGCTGCTACGGTTACTTCAAAGCAAAAATGTCAAATACTCGAGCAGTTAATCTGGTAGAAATGAGCAACTGTTAAACTAATATTTATGTTTGATACTAGTCTTTTTTTCTATAGCCACCCATTTGTTATGGTTTGATTTCAGTATTGAACAAACAAAACTACAATACCTACTGTATCCTGCCCTTATAAAAATCTGTCAGGCTTCAATACTATGTTTGAGGCCCACTACTACACTAAGTGCAAGTTGTACACTGCATCTTAAATATCAAAGGTAAAGACAAACTGAGGTATAGATTAAAAATAGACATTCCACATGCTCTGTCAGCCACACCGCTTTTTCATCTTATTATCTAAAAACTTGCAACAATCATAATGTACTTTTTAAAGAATATAACGTCTAATCTTATGTGGTTTTAATTACTACACATTCTGCTGGAGTCAGTAGTTTTGATAAAACATTTACAAAAAAGCATTCACTATAAACTACTGCTGTTATTCAGGAGATATGCACCCCTCAATTTCTCTCCAAACTGAATTATTTTGTAAAACAGTGGCAACCTAGTATTTTTGATGTAAACACACGACTATGTGCAAAAATAGTGGTTGATTACACACTCTTTGCATCTTGAAAAATGGGATGGCCTACTCCATAGAGCAGGGACAAGGAACTACTTATGAGATTACTGCATATAAAGTCTATAATCTCACAGTGGGCAACTTTCAGCTCTTCTTTTCTCCTGGATTTCAAACACCAGCAGTCTTTAGGCTACTAAATTACTACGGAGCTTAATTTATACATTGTTCTTCCTTGAAAGGCATTATACAGAGGCCACAGATCAACTGTGATACTAAAACCAGTATGAAGACCATATTAACTTTCAACAATTATCTTTTGGGATTATGCTGCACAGCTAAATCAGACCCACACATATCACCAATGAAAATAAGAAATTATTAGTTACATTACCTGTATACACTCTGAGCTAACGCTTCTGCACAGACTTGCCAGGCATCCTGAGATATCTTGAGCTGCTCAAAGTAGGCTAGAGCCTGCAAAAATCAAGGTAAGTTTCGCTTAAAAAAGAACAAAGCACATAGCAATACATCTCATTCACACTTGTCCTCATATTTAAACAGCTCTTCTTCAAAAAACCAACACTATTTGGATACATTCCAGTGGCTCCCTAATCACCTTAAACCCGGGCGGGCTTTTTCCAAATGCTAATATCATAGGTACCCATTTCCACTTCACATTCAATACAAAGATTTTTGTTACTTGAATACAGAAGTCATAGAATCAGAAGTGTTGAGGTTAGATGGAACCTCCAGAGATACAGTTGACTAGAGCAGCTTGCTCGAGGCCTTTCCATTTAGGTGGAAGTTCACATCCAAGTTAACATTCCTTCCACAAATTCTAAAGAGGTGGTGATTTAGATTTTTCACTGAAAACAACTCACTATTTTTGTTACACCACTTTGCTTGTAATTCAACACCCCAAGCTCAAAAAACATTCAAACACTGACCACTCAGACAACTGTCAGGTTATGAATCTTCTACACAAGTCAAGAAAACCTCTACCAGATTTTAGATAATCGAGTTACTTATTAGGACTTCTAAACAGTTTGACAACAGTTAATTTGATTTAATTGCTTTAAGACTCAGTGTGGCCTGTAATACAGAACAGTAAAGCAAGTTTTGAAGCAGAGATTAGATTAACAACATTATTTCAATTCTATGAATGCCTGTATTTCAAGGCAGAGGTTTGGCTGTTGGATATTTTTAGGGGCTGCTTTTTGCATTAGTTCATAAAGGTTTCCATTCTCCAAAGTCATCTCCCAAAGTAATTATTCAGAAGTAAGTTCTAAAATAAGAATTCACTTCCTGTAGTTAGTACTAGTGATTTTTTTATACTTAATGTATTTTTTACTAGAAATGGTTTGATACTTCCCTTATATTACATCCTATATGATGCCGGAAAAGGTAGGACCCCTTCTACTATGAAATATTTCAAAACTGGGCAGACTACATAGTTAAAAGGTCAATAAATCTAAAAGTTTCCAGTTTTAGTGATATTCTATTAACAGATCATTAAAGGTTAGCTATATCCACCCTTCTAAAAAGGACAAATAGCCAGAACCAACAAATTTAACAGGCTGCTTAGCAAATCAAACCATATTTGTAGCTGTTTTAAACATTCCAGGATTTGTTTTACAAACACAAAACCACGGTATTAACATCCTCATTCCTGAAAGATTTTACTAGAAGTTACCTTGTAGACAGTTACATCAACATGGTAATCAGTAAGCAGAGATAATTACTCAATAAATAGTTATATAAATAATAATGTCTTTTCATAATAGCATCTCTTATGCAGTAAATGTTACCCACGTACCACGATTACTTTCTTAACCTACTTTACAGTAACACAAGCTTCACTACAATTAAACCCACACATTTCATTAAAAAGACACTAAAGCTAAGTAATCCATTAAAATTATAGTTAAAAAATATCTAAGAACCAACAGGCCAATTTCAAGCAAATTGTTTTCTGTGGCTGATTTTCATTCCATGAGAACCTATGTAAGGAGCTGAGCAACAGGTACAAAGAATTGAAAAAACTTAAACAGTCAGAGTCCAGAAAAATAAATTCTACGTGTGCTAAGTGCAACTGAACTGAAGTGTAACAGAATTGATAATACACAACCCTCAGCTTACATGTTTGCAACATGAGTTTGTTTTGTACTTGCCACCACAAACCCTGTGCATTGGCTCACAAAACAAACCCACCAAACCCCCTCGGCCCGTGAAAACGTGAGATTTTTGCACTGCAATACCACCTCCAGTTATTAGAGAGAAGAGGAAATTAATTACATACTCTTTGTCTGAAGTCTGCATCAGCATTTGGGTTTAGCCCTAAAAGGGCTTGTTCATCCATCTCTACTGCTATATTCGTTGTTTCCTGTTCCTAACTGCTTTGCCCACTTCTTCTAGAGGGGAAAATATGATCATCTGAAAATAGAAAGAGAAATTTTATTTGCCCAGCAGAACTAGAAAAACTAAAACCAGGACAGCAACAAGGACACAAGTTGGCCCACAAACCTCAAACAATGTACTACAACTAAACATGAATGCACATACTTCTGACACAGATATCAGAATTCTAAGTCCTTTAATCAGCTTTTCACAGTACTATATTTTGTACTGAATAAGGAAATTTTAAAGTCTTCATATATTTCAGTTCTCTTGAAAAAAGAACTTAGTTAAGAGAAAGATGGCATTATGCATAGTATTCAACTGCATGCTTGAAAGGCTTAAATTTCAAGCATGCAGAAGCGTCAGCAAGATATGACATATGCATAAATCTACTCCTTAAATGAAAGACCGCTGGTTTTTTCCCCTCATCACAAAACTGCAAAAAAACCCCCAAACTCTACTCAACTCCAATAGAGTTCAGATGCTTCATAAACCCACCTATGGAGTATTTCCCATGGTGGGGGCAAAGTCACTAGGTCTTTCTTCTAAAGCAAGCACAGACAAGTGTCTTAGAAATTAACCACAAAATGCACCATACTGAGTTGTTAACAAAAGTTTTCTGTTCCTACTGATGGGTGCCGATTTACTAGCAATGATTTTTATTTAGAAAATCCAGTGTAAAATTAACAAGTGAGCTAGACAAATGTTCTAAAGATGGCTTTGCCTCTACAGGCTGTTCTGCAACGCTCTAGTAAAACACAGAGAATTAAAAAAAATTAAAACTTCTCTGTCAAATACTAGGATGCTGTTAAATAACAAGAGGGGACAAAAATCCATCTGTCCTTCAGATCTCTGTCCCGCCTCCCCCCCCATGGTAACATAGTTAATTAGGCCCGAAATCAGGCCTTGTTACGTAAGTATGTAGGAGGTAGGGGAAAGGAAGAGACAAGAGGAAGAGATGAAATACAAAGGAGCTGTGGTTTGAAGCTGCCTACATACCCATGGGTCGAACTTCTAATTTCTTAGTATTGCGTCTCGTGCGCACTCTACTGTTCACCCTCCCCCACGGGAAGAAAGGTGGCAAGCAACAGCAAGCAGAACTGAAAAGGAGAGCCCAGAATTTAATTCGGTAACAGACTTTTAGAGAAAAGTCAAGACAGAATACACTATGCCAAAGTGCATAATGAAAAGCAATTTAATAAGTCAAATTGAGTTAATATGAAAAAAATGTGCAGGTTTCAGCAGTACAGAAACCAGAAAGTCTGGAACAAAGCGATGACTCCATCGTGGCAAAAGAAGCCTCACAGACTGCCTTAGTCACAGCGATCCCCCTCGGGGGCAGAATCTATAGGGATTAAACTTGCTGTGCTGAGTCTTCTCCCTCTGCATCCCCAGCCCCCAACCTGCTTTCCCCATAATCAACATCCAGAAGAGCCAGATTAAAAAAAGATAAAATGCTCCAAGGAAAATGAATTTTTCTTAACAGCATCTTTTGATTAGGGTCTGGTCCAGAGTTACACAACTATTTAATATACAAAAGCATTTCTTTGCATATTTGCCTGCTGATATCAGTACATTACTATCTTTTGGGACGATGATTTATACCTGGGTGGCAAATTTTGCTATTAAAAATAACGTGACTCAAACATGTATTCTCTTCACTTGTTATTGCTAACAGCAATGCCAATCAGTTCTACTAATTTTCTAAATGCCTCATGAGCATATTCAAAATTTCAACTTCTATCATATAGCCTTTTCTCAGTTTCATCTTGACTAGCCAACTGTAAAAGACAATTAATGAGATAAAATATTTGAATAAGCCTCATGAGAAAGCTAATAAAATAGCTTTTCATGCCTCATAGTTTTACTGAAGCAGGTAGCTTTTCTACCACGAATCTATTTAGCCAGCCAGTTACACTTCAAAAGCAAAACTGAACCGTGATTTTAACAGTACTAATAATTCACAAAATCCATTGCAAAATGCACTTAGCTATAACATCAAGTATGTAATTAAACCAAGTTTTATTTATAAAAACAATTGATAACATTAATAGTTAACATGCAGCTGTGCAGAAAGTACAGTCTTATTTACTTAGAGATTATTTTTTTGTTAAGCAGTACAGCATGTCGGGTGGCAAACTCATCTTACAGTAATTAGGAGGATGCAGTTCCTTGCCAGTGAAGTCATACAGGTATGTCTCATCAGAATAGTTTACTCCCTTTCCCCTACTAAATACTTAAAAATGCATTTGATAGTAAAGATTGTTTTCATAGTGGAAAGAAGGAGGGGAAAAAAAAAAAGTCAACGCACTTCAAGTGGGGAACTCTGCCCAATTAATACAATGTGGTCAAAGTGTCTAACTTCGATGCAGATACACCCCAATAATGAAAGCATTCAGAGCATTTTAACTACAGATGCTAACCACGGGAACAATCAGCAGTTAAAGAAAGCTTCGTGTGCAGCAGTCATTTTAAGTATTTACAAGATGTGATAGCACAGGGGGAGCCAGTGGCGTGCCTCATTTGAATTTCCTCAAGTTGTCTCTCTAATAAAACAAAGACATTAAAATTCATCTTTTACAATCTTTTTTGCGGTTTTGCTTGCTGCAAATCTTGGGCATATTTACAGCCTCTGGGCTCTAGACCCTTTACACCGACGGAACACGTGGTGAAAGCCAACAGCTGCGTAACTACTGCTACTTCGGCAACTTTTCAACCGGACTAGAAAAGTTTCTCTTTCTAGAAGCAACATAAGGCACAATTCTACTGGCAGGAATTCCCCGTAAGGTGTAAGGCCTCCTTGCCCCCGCCCCAGACTCGGTCAGAGCCCGGTCTCGTGTGGCTGGGAAGAGCCAACACCGCTCTGCAGCGCAGCCGGGGCGGGCGTCGGGAATTCACAGCCCCCCGCGTCCAGCGCAGCCGCCGGCTTGTCCTTAAACCTCTCCAGCGCCGTCCCGGGCCGCCGGGAGTGCCCCAGCCCTCCCAGCCGCGGCGGGGACCCACCGCTCCGACCACGCCGGGACCAGCGGAATATGGAGGTGCGGGGAGGTCCCTCCCTCCCCTCACGCTGCCGTCCTACGATTTCTTCCTTCCCCCAACGGAACCACAGCGGACGGACAGCCACCGAGGCGGCAGCTCCCGCGAACAGAACCGCACCGCAGACCACAGCGTATATTACAGAGAAAAACAGATATTTTTCGTGGCACCCGCAGGGCGGGACCGCCGGGGCCCGGCCGGCTGCGGCCCCCGCTGTCTCCCAGCAGC